>JAQPZY010001351.1:1857500-2293431 GCA_029931535.1 Margaritifera margaritifera
ACAAGCAGAATTGTTAATATTTTTAGGAAATGAACTTGTGAAAAATTACACTGTAGTAGACACTTTAGTGTGTGGTACAGCTGCAATGGAATACCTCATTGCCTTTGGAAAACTCTTTTTTTGTTGACAATTTGCCTTACTAAGACAGGGTTCAGAATAAAGTTTTTTCAAGTTAAGTCATTAAGGGAATTTTCTTGACCCGTTACAAAACCTATTATATTTCTTTGCAGAGAAAACCTGTTTAGAGCACAAGTTGAATGAGAAAAGGTTGAAAAGACAGGAGCTGGAGGGTTCAACACAAGGAGGTACAAGTGCAGCTTTTAATTCAGCATCTTAAAATTTGGTTTATATTTATTACTTGGATCTGATTCTCTTGGTGTTTATTTTTGCTTGGTTTCTGTTTTGCGATGATGTGAGAATTCTGCATTTTCACAGAAAATTGTCATTGATTGATAATTTGTCATATACGTTATTTACAGTGTACAGCTCTCACGCATTCTAATGCGGTACTTGGGATAAAAAAATGCTGACTGTGTCATGTATTGAACTGCGGTATAGGGAGAATAATAGAAAATTATATGACTGTGTGTATGTGTTTGTTGGGGGGGGGGGCGAGGGTGCATAACGCCAGTCAAAACGTATAGTAATAATGTTAGTTTATGTAAATTAGATTTTTTTTTCTCTTTCCATGGTATTGACATGTTTAATTATGACTTTTCTGTCTATATACCATAGAAAGGAAGAAACTCTTATCCACTACCTCCCCTTGACCACCATTAGGTAAAATCATATTTAAGAATTTGCTTAGTACTATTGAGATAGTTCTACAAGATCTCCCGAAAATTCTTTGAAAATCTTCATGCATTCAAACCATTCAAACAGAAAGTCTGTAGTTTTTAGCATAGTATGGTTGTTACTACATGTGGTAAACATTAATTTTGACTTTTGATCAATATTTATCTGAGTTTTTTTATGCAGCTTGGACTTTGTTTATTGCGACCTTGTGCTCCAAGATGGTATCTCTGGTAAGTGTTGTTGGTTGCTTTTCACACACACCAGGGATGTTATACATGGACATGACATAGGCCCTGATGAGGATGACTCACACAGTGAGTGTGGTGATACTCTTGATGCCTTAACAAACTCAGATCCAATAATGGAACAGACTGAGTTTAGTTTCAAAAGCTGCTGTCAAAGAAATATACTAAGTCTTGCTGGCTTCCAAATGGCTTCCACTGCCAACTATGAGCAAGGCCTATAAGGTCATTGCATTAGTAGACCAAGAGAATGTGAAACCGGCATTTGATGAAGAACTATGCAGCCAACTAGACACAATCGATATTAAAACCAAGATTGTTGAGGAAAACTGGGCTCTGTGTACTCAACTGTGTCCAAAACCATAAGTCCCACCACATGTAAACATCAAGTTTGGTTTGATGAGAATGATGCTGCCATACAGAGACTTCTGAATGAGAAACATAGGTTACAGAAGGTTTGTTTAGAAGACAGCACTTCATTATCAAAGAAGGCAGCCTTCAACAACATCCAGAGAACTGTCCAATGCAAACTCAGAGAGATGCGAGACTCATGGCTGAGCAATAATTAAAGGCAGATGAGATTCAGTCATACGCAGACAGAAGCGACATGAAGAACTTCTGTGATGCTTTGAAGACATTCTATGGACCACAATCATCAGGAACATCTCCAATACTGAGTGCTGACAGAGCCACACTGATCACTGACAAAGAAAAGATACTACAAAGATGGGCAGAAGACTTCAACAACATCCTCAATCAACAGTCATCTATCAGCGAGGAGGCAATTAATCAATTACCCCATGTGGAAATCAACATATCACTTGCTGATCCTCCAACGCTGACTGAAACTGTGAATGCAATTAACATGCTGTCAAATGGCAAAGCACCTATGAGCATATGCTATACCAGCAGAAGTCTACAAAGCTGGAGGCTCGCACATGGCACATAAACTGACAACTCTTCCTGTCAATGTGGACTTGGGGATCTATACAACGGGGGGTACAAGGATGCATCCATTGTCCACTTGTACAAGTGGAAAGGCAACAAATAATCTTGCTACAACCATCTGGGCATCTCCTTGTTGTCAATAGCTGGAAAAATCCTCGCCAGAATTCTGTGAATTGCCTTGTGCATCACATTGATCAAAGGCTCCTCCCTGAGAGTCAGTGTTGCTTCAGGAAAGGACGAGGGACCACATACATGGTGTTTGCAGCTTGCCAACTCCAGGAAAAATGCCAGGAAAAGAACTCCAACCTGTACACGACGTTCATCTACGTGACAAAAGCCTTTGACACGGTCAGCTGTGGAGGCCTTTAGATGATCATGGCAAAATATAGTTGCCCAGAGAGATTCATCATGATGGTTCGGCAATTCTGTGATGACATGGTCGCTCGTGTTGTGGACAACGCCGAGTCATCTGAACCATTCCCAGTCACCAATGGAGTCAAGCAAGGCTGTATGTTGGCCCCAACCCTCTTCAGTACGATATTCTCTGCCATGCTTACTGGTACCTTCTGTGACTATGACACTGGGATCGACATCAGATACCGGACTGATGGCAAGCTCTTTCAATCTGAGAAGACTACAGGCGAAGATGAAATTACAGGAAGTGACTGTTTGTGATCTCCTTTTTGCTGACGACTGTTCCCTGAAGGCCAGATCTGTGTCTGACATGCAAAAGAGTATGGACCATATCTCTTCAGCTTGTGAAAATTTTGGTCTCACAATCAATATCAAGAAGACTGGTGATGCACTAACCTGCACTAGGAAAGCCATAACTATAGCCTGTCGACAAGTTCACCTATCTCAGCAGCACACTGTCACATGCAGTCCACTTCTATAATGAAACCAATGCCAGAATTGCTAAAACAAGTGTGGCCTTGGGCAGACTACACGCAAATGTGTGGGAGTGCAGAGGCATCAGTCTACAAACAAAACTGAAGGTCTACAAAGCCATTGTGTTGCCAAACCCTGTTGTATGCTTGCAAAACCAGGATGGTGTACAAATGCCATGCCAAGAAGCTGAACCATTTTTGCATGGGCTACCTGAGGAAACTGGTGAGAATAAGATGGCAGGACAGGCTCCCAGATACTCTCAGGTTTTCAAGCATTCCAAGCATCCACACTCTGCTGATGAAATCATAGTTGAAATGGGCAGGTCATGTCACCAGAATGTCCGAAGAGCGACTACCAAAGAGCTGAAGGAGGGAAAGCGATCTCAGGATAGTCAGCAGAAATGCTTGAAAGATTCCCTCAAGTCATCCTTGAAACACTTCAACATTGACCCTGAGTCTTGGGAAGATCTCGCACAGGATCGCTCAACCTGGCACAGTCTCATCCATAGTGGAGCAACAGACTTTGAACAGAGGAGAATTGCAGAGGCAGTGCAGAAGTGCGAGCAGCATAAAGCTCAGAACTGCAGCATGTCCTATATTAATCAAGCAAACCCAAGGAACATCTCCTCTCCAGTGTGTCATAGACTGTTCAAATCACAAATTGACCTGATCAGCCACTCACGTACTCACAGAAACCAAACCATTTAGTGATGTCATGGTCATCTTCAGGCTCTGAGGACAAACAACAACAGACCTGGAAGATGAGGAGGAACATCTGTCCTTCCGCCTACTGCCACAGTTGGTGAAAATTAAGGAAATTTCAGACTCGCTGTAAGAAAAAATCCATGACCAGGGAAATTCTAAAGCATTTTTCTCGGAAAGTCAACTACCAGTGACTTTATTGTCATGTTGGTATAGAACACATTCAGACACTTTTACCACTAAGCTTCCAAGGCTAGATGAGAACATCGTGGTGGTGAATATGACTACCCTTTTGTTCCACAAGTTGGACAACGTTTTAAATGTTGGATCTAGCATCGCTAGTCATTTTTTGGCTTGCCAAAAACGCAGACAGCGATCATGCCTGGGAATCAACAGCTAGGATCACCAAGGACACAAACAGGGCTGCACACCATTCTATGGCTAACGTTCTGATGGCCTCTGCTAACTTAGATTTGGTGAGATGATATGCCTGTCTTCGCTTGTCATCACTCAAGTCACAGCATTTCTTGGTGCTATAAGCGACACCCATTGGATCTCCATTATTATTTGGTGTTAGGATAGAGGAAGTGAGGAGGCAGGTAGCACAGGAACTGCCCTTCCACCTGGCCATGCCTACTACTCAGACATTCAGGCTGAATACTGCCCAGCAACAGTTTCAATCTCAAATTTCAGGACACAACAAGCTCTTCAATATAGGAGACAATAAATGGATGATCATTTGAAGTTTAATACACTCAAATACATGAGAGCAACATATAATATATTACTGTTCTCTTTGCATCACACTGCTGTCAGGAAGTGGCTTTATGCCTTTAGCCTTGTTCTTGTTCACGATACGCTTCTAGTGTGGAAGACAAAGCTGAGGACGATCTAATTGGAGATTGGGAAAAGGATCTATTTATTCTACGATATGCTTGCACGTCCCTTTTACCTTGGGGTCTAGCTGCCAGTCATTGAAAATTTGTATTAAGGTTTTGGTCATGTTTTTTCATTTGCTAATATTTCCGAAACCCCTTGATAGAGTCTCATCTTAGCATTAATCATTATGAAGGTCAGATATTAATTGTATGATGTGCCTGCTGGCCCCTATGACCTTGAACTCAAGGTCACAGTCATAGAAAATTTGCATTAAGATTTTGTTAAAAGTTTTTCATTTGCTTATATTTCCTAACCCCTTGGTGGATTTTCTTCATACATGAGATGAATCATTATGAAGCTAAGACAATTCGTTCAGTGACATGAGCTCTCATCTCTTTGCTGTTGGGTCAAGGTCAGTCATAGCAAATTTGTGCTAAGGTTTTGGCGAAAGTTTTTTCATTTGCTTATATTTCCTAAACCCCTTGATGGATTTTTTTCTTACTTGGGATGACTCATTATGAAGCTAAGATGATTCATTCTGTGACACACTCGCTTGCCCCTATAAACTTGGGCTCATGGTCACAATCATAGAAAATATGTGTTAAGGTTTTGGTTTAAGTTTTTTTGTTTGCTTAAATATCCTAGTCCCCTTGAGGGATTTTGTTCATTCATTGCATAACTAATTATGAAGCTAAGGCAATTCATTCTGTGACATGCTTACTGAACCCTTTTCCCATTGGGGTCAAGGTCACATGTTTTACAGCCATGCTTTGATTATGGGCTCAACATGCAGGCCCTGGCCTTCTTGTTAACTCATTAAGGCCTAGTGGCATATTATTCCATCAGTAAAATGTAAGTCCCAAACACAAGTGACGCTATAGTGCAGCATCTAGAAGATGTTTCTGAACATGAGTAACTCCAAAATCTGCCAATCACAAATGAAAGTTTGCCCCTGAATGACACCAAAAATGTGTCAGTAAAAGGATGTGTCATTGGCTAGAATTTGCAAACACCTGGGTTCTTCATTGATAGTTAGTTAATCAGATTAGACTTTTTAAATGGTAGATAGAAGCTTTGCAACAGAGAAGACATGCACAGTAACTTATTAATTAGGGCATTGTTCTTTTAGCCTAAGTGGTCGTAGACCAGGAGAGCTTATGGGATGGTCTGTTGTCTGTTGTCCATCATCCATCTGTCTGTTAGCACAAGTTTGTTATTGCTACTCCTCCTAAACTGCTGTATGGATTGCCATGAAACTTTATGCACACATTCATCCCATTGGTATAGTTTGGTCCTAAATGAAAATGGTGCTGCTTGCACATCCAATATGGCCACCACAGCATCCATCTTAAAAATCTTGTTATCACTACTTCTTCTGAATGGATGATCATGTCAAAATGGGATTTTCACTGAAAGACTTATGATGCCTAGTTGGTCCTAAATTAAAATGGTATCGATCTGACATGCAATATGGCTGCCACAGCAGCCATATTGAAATCTTGTTATTGCTACCTCTTACAAACTGAAAGTTTTATTGACATGGGGTTTTCACCGCAATACGTCTTATGATGTCTAGTTGGTCCTAAATGAAAATGGTTCCAATCTGACATCCAGTATGACTGCCACAGCGGTCATCAAGAAACTCTTGTTATCGCTAATCCTGAATGGATGGTCATGTCAACATGGGCTTTTTGCTGAAATCTACCTGGTCCTAAATGAAAATGGTACCGATTTGTTGTGCAATATGGCCACCATTTTGGCCATCTTGAAAATCTTGTTATCACTACTCTTAATGGAAAGTCGTTTTGACACTGGGTTTTCATCAGAAGATGATGGCCATCTTGAAAATATTGTTATTTCTACTCCATCCAAATGGATGGCTATATCAACGTGGGGGTTTTCACCAACATACTTCTTATCTAGTTGGTTCTAAATGAAAATGGTGCCAGTCGTACATTCAATATGGCTGCCATGACCACCGTCTTGAAAATATTGTTGTCTCTACTCCCCCTGAATGAATGGTCATATTGACATAGGGTTGTCACCAAAAAACTTATAATGATGTCTACTTGGCCCTAAATGAAAATGGTTCCAATATGACATCCAATATGGCCACCACAGCAGCTAATTTGAAAATCTTGTTATTGCTGAAGAATATCATATACTTTCAACACTCGGCAGTTAAAAGGAAGAAATGGTCTTATCTGGAATTCCTGGAAATTCTTTTTGTCAGTCCCTTAAAGGGACTCTTGTTGGTACATGAAAAAAAACAACATGTATTAACCATTATGTATTCCATGGAGGCATATTCAGACAGTGAAATAGATTTTGGGGGATTTTATTCATCAGATATTCAGCCTGATTATGAAATTGCATCATTGGAGGATAGTGACATTACTCTTAGCAACCTTTTATCTGAGGAATCAGAGGAAATGAGTCATAAGGTGAGCTGGAGTGTGATAAAGAAATTGGTAATTGCTGTGAACTGAGACTCCGTGACCTACCCCATAACATGCATTTATTGGATTATCACCCAGTCCAACAGTAGGACTACATACAAATAGAAGAGAAGAATAGTTTTTACATTATTTTTCCCACATTGATTTCTGGAATTGGCAGTTACTGAGAACAAACAAATCTACATCCTGAATTTCAGCAATGATGTCAGGGGGGCGTGACTCCAAATGAATACTAGTCACACTTGAAATCTTAAAAGCATGGCTGAGAATAAGAGTACTAATGTCAATTTTCCCAACACAAATTTGTATTGAATTACCAGTAAATATGGTATAAATGTATCTTTGATGTGATGAAAGAGAGACACTTTAAATAAAATTACACTTTCCCAACACAAATTTGTATTGAATTACCAGTAAATATGGTATAAATGTATCTTTGATGTGATGAAAGAGAGACACTTTAAATAAAATTACACTTTCCCAACACAAATTTGTATTGGATTACCAGTAAATATGGTATAAATGTATCTTTGATGTGATGAAAGAGAGACACTTTAAATAAAATTACACTTTCCCAACACAAATTTGTATTGGATTACCAGTAAATATGGTATAAATGTATCTTTGATGTGATGAAAGAGAGACACTTTAAATAAAATTACACTTTCCCAACACAAATTTGTATTGGATTACCAGTAAATATGGTATAAATGTATCTTTGATGTGATGAAAGAGAGACACTTTAAATAAAATTACACTTTCCCAACACAAATTTGTATTGGATTACCAGTAAATATGGTATAAATGTATCTTTGATGTGATGAAAGAGAGACACTTTAAATAAAATTACACTTTCCCAACACAAATTTGTATTGGATTACCAGTAAATATGGTATAAATGTATCTTTGATGTGATGAAAGAGAGACACTTTAAATAAAATTACACTTTCCCAACACAAATTTGTATTGAATTACCAGTAAATATGGTATAAATGTATCTTTGATGTGATGAAAGAGAGACACTTTAAATAAAATTACACTTTCCCAACACAAATTTGTATTGGATTACCAGTAAATATGGTATAAATGTATCTTTGATGTGATGAAAGAGAGACACTTTAAATAAAATTACACTTTCCCAACACAAATTTGTATTGGATTACCAGTAAATATGGTATAAATGTATCTTTGATGTGATGAAAGAGAGACACTTTAAATAAAATTACACTTTCCCAACACAAATTTGTATTGAATTACCAGTAAATATGGTATAAATGTATCTTTGATGTGATGAAAGAGAGACACTTTAAATAAAATTACACTTTCCCAACACAAATTTGTATTGAATTACCAGTAAATATGGTATAAATGTATCTTTGATGTGATGAAAGAGAGACACTTTAAATAAAATTACACTTTCCCAACACAAATTTGTATTGGATTACCAGTAAATATGGTATAAATGTATCTTTGATGTGATGAAAGAGAGACACTTTAAATAAAATTACACTTTCCCAACACAAATTTGTATTGAATTACCAGTAAATATGGTATAAATGTATCTTTGATGTGATGAAAGAGAGACACTTTAAATAAAATTACACTTTCCCAACACAAATTTGTATTGGATTACCAGTAAATATGGTATAAATGTATCTTTGATGTGATGAAAGAGAGACACTTTAAATAAAATTACACTTTCCCAACACAAATTTGTATTGAATTACCAGTAAATATGGTATAAATGTATCTTTGATGTGATGAAAGAGAGACACTTTAAATAAAATTACACTTTCCCAACACAAATTTGTATTGAATTACCAGTAAATATGGTATAAATGTATCTTTGATGTGATGAAAGAGAGACACTTTAAATAAAATTACACTTTCCCAACACAAATTTGTATTGGATTACCAGTAAATATGGTATAAATGTATCTTTAATGTGATGAAAGAGAGACACTTTAAATAAAATTACACTTTCCCAACACAAATTTGTATTGGATTACCAGTAAATATGGTATAAATGTATCTTTGATGTGATGAAAGAGAGACACTTTAAATAAAATTACACTTTCCCAACACAAATTTGTATTGGATTACCAGTAAATATGGTATAAATGTATCTTTAATGTGATGAAAGAGAGACACTTTAAATAAAATTACACTTTCCCAACACAAATTTGTATTGGATTACCAGTAAATATGGTATAAATGTATCTTTGATGTGATGAAAGAGAGACACTTTAAATAAAATTACACTTTCCCAACACAAATTTGTATTGGATTACCAGTAAATATGGTATAAATGTATCTATGATGTGATGAAAGAGAGACACTTTAAATAAAATTACACATTTCCACTTATCAGATACCACCCGTAATGCACCTAGGGGACAGATGCATGACCCTATAAAATGCAGATCAGAATGTTAGTGATAATGAAGTGATGATGAAATCTAGGGTATGACTGGGATTTCTGCAATATATGCCAGACAAACCAGCCAAATATGGCATTAAAGTATGGATCAACTCTGACCCAGAAAATGGATACATCAGTGATTTCACGGTGTACACTGGAAGAAGGCCACCAAGACGTTGGGCTAGGTACAAGAGTTGTCAGAGACGTGATTAGAGGCATTGAAAACAGGTACATGTACCATATAGTCAACTGACAATTATTTTGTGTCACCAGAATTATGTTACACTTTGCTGGCTGTGAACATCTATGATAGGGGCACTATACACCTCAAAAAGGATACCCCTTGTGGATCACTCCAAATGAATCATGTTAGAAACCAGGGACAAATGAAAATAATGCGAAAAGGTCAGTAAGTAGTAATGGTTTGGATAGACAAAAGAGGAGTGCTTTGGGAATTATACAATTGATGGCACTTTTTACCTGATTTTGGTAAGTATAAATTTATGTATGTCATATTTACAGATGATGTGGCAAAAATAGAAGCCTTTTAATTTTCATATGGAAATAAATAAGGAAGGATAAGAGCGATATTAAGTGCACAATAAAAACATTTGCAAATAATATGTAAGGGACCGACCATTTAATTTTCTGTTTGGGAAATAGGATTTGTGTGAGAAACATTTCCGGCCCTCAAATAGAACGACAAAATAATCTTGCTCAGATTTGTAGAAAAAAGATCTAATTTTATCAATCATATTAGGTTTTAATAAAATTATAGTGAGATAAAAAAAAATATCCTGGTTGAATATAAAATTCCAGAAAATTAAATGATTGGTCATTATTGACTGAATATAATTTGGCAGTCACAGGAGTTCTAAATCTGCTCACAGGAGGAGCAGCAGAGATTGTGTAACTGTATACCAGGGCTTGGGTGGAAAGCAATTACCAGGCTCTCTCCAGTACAGCAGCACTAGGCCTTAATGAGTAGTTAATAAGTCTTTATACACATGCAATTAAATATTTGTTTTAGCCTTGATTCTAGCCTGACATATCACAGTTATAGTGCCTTCCAGTGTAGGGTTATAGTGGGTCATTTGCATATTGGACTTAATTCTGCATGAAATATCACAGGTATAGTGCCTGTCCCAGTGTAAGGTTATAGTGGGTCATTTCCATATTGGAGTTGATTCTAGAATGACATATCACATCTACATGTATAGTGCCTGTCCCAGTGTAGGGCTATAGTGAGTAATTTCCATCTTAGCCTTGATTCTAGCATGAAATATCACAGGTATAGTGCCTGTCCCAGTGTAGGGCTATAGTGAGTAATTTCCATCTTAGCCTTGATTCTAGCATGAAATATCACAGGTATAGTGCCTGTCCCAGTGTAGGGCTATAGTGAGTGATTTCCATCTTAGCCTTGATTCTAGCATGAAATATCACATGTATAGTGCCTGTCCCAATGTAGGGCTATGGTTGGTCATTTCCATAAATTTAAGTCTTATATTGATTTACAATTGATCTATTTTCACTTTTTTCTTTTCTTCACAGTGAGTGCAAAGTTGATGCAAGTAAAGGATGTCCACTGTAAAATGCTTGGTAAAATGAATATCACACACACCAATAGATCAGGGGTAGAAAAATCCATTGCCCGGGACAATCAAATATTAATGCTGGCAGATAATTTTTCCTAGTGTTAGAGGCTGGTCAGGCAACCTCAAAAATATTATTAAAAAAATTATTATATTACAAAATTTTAATGCAATTTTATATATTTTTTCCAGCGTCAGACATTTGATTGGTAAATTGTCCCTCTTGGGGTACCTATAGCGGGGTGACCAAATTATCTCCATATAATTCCATAGTTGACTGTTGGGTGATATCTGTCAGTAAGAAGCCACATTAGTCCACATGTGTTGGCTACTCATTATCTGATTAAGTAATCACAGTCCATATTACTAGCCTCTTGGAGTGAACCCATACAGAAACTACTAACGAATGCTCGTCTTTTGTCAACACACCAACATACGGTAGCAGTATCTTTCATCTTTGACTTGACACACTGAATACCAATGATCTAGTAGTGTGCTTTACCATTGGTCAGTGGAAGAAATGGCCACTTGCTGTAGAGCATATGACAGTTGTTTTATGTTGGCTAACTTTAGCTGAAGGAATATGGCAAGTATATAGAATCAAACCAATCACAATTGTTGTTGTATACTATACTGGCTTGTAGGGTAATTACTGAACAAAAATTCCACATGGAAAGTTACATTTACCTGATAGTTTAGACACAGGAATAATGGTATCAGATTAACAGTAACATGAATTGTAATGAAGTAAACTCAGATAAACATAAAATATAGATAAGTTTCTGGTCAGGGGTGGCCAACTTCAAGAAAGCTGATGGACAACAAGAAACAAAGTCTGGCTACCCATCAATACCATTATATGTTTGGGGGCTGATTTAGTGAACTACAAAACACCATCAGAAAAGGAAATTGTTCAATTATCTTTTATGCTGATCTCAAACAGATTAAATAAGTGTGTCAACATGTGTGACACTTTCCATTACCAGGACTGATGGTGAGTTTCAAGTATTGTAAGCTATTATCTATATATATATCTATATATATATATATATATATATATATATATATATATATATATATATATATATATATATATATATATATATATATATATATATATATATATATATATGACAAAAATTGTTGAATAATTTTAATTACAGCAATCTTGGGACAATGGCATTTACTAGGCATCCAGAAAAATCTTCTGGTCAACCAATTTTTCAACTGGATACCGAGGGACAACCATGGATTTAAAAAAAATTTCTACCCCTGTAGATATTACTTGACTTGACTGTATACATCTTTTGTCAAAATCTATGAATGTGGTTCAACCTATTCATCACTTTCTTTTGTTATCTGTGAAAAAAGTGTGCTCAATGTGAAGATATGATGTTATTGCTGGAGAAGCATTAGATTTTTTAAACTTGATGGCCATTTAATTGGACAGCTCACTGTTATGTCTGTATTTGTGATTCCTCTTTTTCCATAACCTGAAAGCTTGATCCCTCATGGTTTTATTGACATAACATCAAACAGTGCATTAGATGGATGGGTGGCTGTGATTCTAGAGCATAATGAAATGATCACACTACAACTGTATTCACAGTAAAGCACATGATGACATCATTATCACACTACTAAAACATGACAGCATCACTAAATAAATCAAAACACATCACATGAGCACTATCCTTAGTAAATTTTATAAAATATTACTTCTACTTAGATACGGCACTGGACACATGAAAGGTATCACTATTAGCCACTCAGGCCTTCCTCTCCTCCAAACTAGCGGTTTTGGGACTGGCTTTTGTACATGCACACACCTTGCATACCAAATACACCTCTCCCTCAATAACTCGCAAATGACAGGGTCCATAAACATAGGCTGCGACATATCAAGGGCTAGAGATAGCAGGTGAGATGCAAATTTTGGTTAACGTTGTTAGGTGCTTGCAACTTTTGTGGATGCATGAGAGGTATAATCTCACTTGCCTTAAACAGATATTTATCTCATAGGTTTTAATATTTAAATTTAATTAAAGTCAATAAATTGATAGAAGACTTAGTTAATTAGCTTGTGTTATCATGCTGCCAAAGAACAATTAAATTTTCAATGGTTGTCAAAATAAATCAGCTTAGCTGCTGATTAAACACTTAATTAAGTTTTAACGGAGGTGCTAGCAGGCATCGCAGTGACAGTCGGCTGACTCTTTTTGTGTTTGAATAGAAGAGGACATATCACATTTTAATGGTTAGATTGAAACCAAATTAAAAGGATAAAATTATTACATGAATTTTACTTAACAAGATTTTTTAAATTGGATTTTGTTTCTTACAGTGTTGCCACCAGTAGGTATTTCCCAACATTATTATTGATCAATATTTCATCATATTTGTGCTATTTATTGCGAATTTTTTTTGTTCCCGACAGTCTGATAGAATATATGATTTCTGATGAAAATTTGTTTATTTCATGATGCCAATTCCAAATGAATGCACACAAATCACCATTTTCAACGATAAAACAAGCTGTATATTGAGCTTTTTTTTACTAAATTTGCTCACGATTTTTAAATGTTATGGTAATAGAAGCCTTTTTTTTGCCTTTCAATGAGAAAAAATGGGATCCACACCTGCCTCCATGTTATAAGAGGGTTCACAAACTGTCAGTGCATGCTAAAACGAGGGAGCGGAGTAACTATTATTATCAATCTACGTTATTGTTATATTTACACTTAATTGAAACAGCAGGTTTCCTCCAGCTTTGGTTCACCATCTGGCCTTGACAATTTTAACTATTTGGTATGCATTGTATGATGCAGGCTATTTATGTTTCTTTAGAGATAAATTATTGTTTTATTGCTGTTTATAACACAGAACTGAAGATTTGACAGCAGTAAAACTTACTTT
This sequence comes from Margaritifera margaritifera, assembly GCA_029931535.1. Classification (NCBI taxonomy): domain Eukaryota; kingdom Metazoa; phylum Mollusca; class Bivalvia; order Unionida; family Margaritiferidae; genus Margaritifera; species Margaritifera margaritifera. The sequence goes on from JAQPZY010001351.1 coordinate 1,871,343, forward strand.
GTGTTTAAAAATGCATTTCAGAACTAGAGAATACATATATAGTATTATCACAGTAACGCGATCTTGATTGCTAGATCACGTCGAGTTGTCAGCATTAGAAAATCCGGATCATTATGAGACGCGAAGCATCGAGTCATGATCCGGATTTTTATGCTGACGAGACGTGATCTAGCAATTAAAATTGCATTACTGTGATAATGATATTTTTGTTATATACCTATCAATTTTCAGATAATTTAATAAAATCACCATATGTAGTTGAAAAACACAAGAAATTGCTAAACACTTCATCCTCTTTAATACGAACATCATCTTAAAGCATAAACAGAATTACTTTTTGAAAGGCTGACATGCGCATGAATATTGGTTTTATCATTTATGAATGAAGTTTGTGAAACAACGCTCGCTCAGTTTGACTACCATCACTGTCAATAACACGAATTCTTCGACGCTTGAGGGCAGAGTACTCATATGTGATTTACAGTTATTGTGCAGTTCTGAAATTGTGCATCATGGAAGTTTTCACCAGCTGAATGACTGGAAAGTTCTTTCAGAGGCCAGGTTGAATGAGGCTGAACTGTTTCTGGCAGGACATTGTGTGAGGCTCTGATGGGAACTTGACACAGGAATGTCAACATTATTTTGACAGTTATTTACAACAGGATTGGAGAAATTGTTTGAACTTGATGGTACAGATTTGTTGCAGAGAATATTACTCATTTATAATTTCAAATTCATCCTTTATGTGTGAAACTCACTAATGTTGCCATTTATGAATTTCCATAAATGGGTTGTACTGTACAACTGTAATGTTTTGGTACGTGATTTCCGAATATGATCTTGTTTCAGACGAACATTTTGGCAATATTTTACTACTTCAAAATTAAGGAATAAATGGTTTTTTATTGTTGTTGTGACATAAACATGGTTTAGACCTTTCAGATATTTTACATATAACGCAAGGTTTCTTAACTAACGTCGCAGTGAGAGCTTTGTTTACTGCTAGTGTTGGCATTCCATCGCCAGGGGCGCTTCTATTGTCACCAGGAAACCTCGAGGATAAAGTAGTTCCAGCCTTGTTTGAGAGTATGGTGATACAGGTTTAGAAAACGATAGTATCGTTTTCCTGCTTGTAGGAAATGATGGTAAAATTCTGGCTCTTTCTTGGGTAGAAAAATTGGTAGGTATATAATAAAGTTGAGAATTACCGGTATTACTAGAAGATTATAAACAAGAACAATGGCGTATATAAGTAGTAAACATTTTGTTCACCTGGTAATTGTCTTGTTTTCTTTCAGAAATGGAGATTCATGAAATATCATTCGCCAAATCTTCAGAAAAGTCATTCAATATACACATACATCTGACAGAATCAGGACATCAAATCATTAGATTTCAAAATTTTTATCAGTAGATTGGCTTCTGCATCAGTAGGATTATTTATCGACATAAATTTTATGTGTTTTAAGGGGAGTGAAAACAAAACAAGTGCATTTTTTTTTCATAATATGTATTCTCTTCATATTAAAATAAAAACAGCAAGTTTTGAACATGAATCAGATTCAAATGGCACAATACTAATTAATATGAGACAGAGAATTGTCAGTTAAATGAAAAAGGAAGAGTTGTATATCTCATAGTTCACTGCAAGGATTTTTTCAGATAAAATCTACAAGCATTTTGTTTTCTTCACAAGTTCACTGTCTGGTGACCACTGATGACATTCATTGTGATTATTAAGTTTCATACTTGACAGGTTCAGAATAGTTTTCTGGTCCAGGTTTCCCCTCAAATCATTTTTTTAAAGAATGGAGAATGTCCTGTCTGTATCATCACTAGAATATGGCAATGACAGAACTTTTGATCCAGTCTCAAATAAGGCATTCAAAGTGGGTGTGTTTTCTACAGAAGAATCATTGCTCCTACGCCATGATGTCTGCATATGCCTGGTGATATAATTTCTTCCCCCATTATCTTAAAATCCACTTTGTATGAAAGAAACAATGCAAATTCAGGACCTTTGATACTCGCCTGCCCTCACTTAAACTCGGATTTCCAAGCATTGTTGAACTTCTTGTAATATTTTTAGCTGTTTTTTTTTTTTTTTAAGTATTGGGAGAAAATGTACATTTTGGCATTTTGACATGAATTGACCAAAGAAAGATAGCTGCCCTTAAATATTCCACTTAATACATCTTGAAAAATACAGTAACAATTAAAGAAGACAAAAAGATCAAAATACTTATGCAAGTGTTTCTGGTGAAATCATATTTTGGTTGGTCTCTCCTTTTTATCTCACCATCGCTAAAGATCGGCTGATTTTTAAGCAAAGACTCACAAGTCATCATCGACTACCTTTGACCCCTTTATTATTTATAACACCTCAATAAAAATCCCACCTTTGGTCTTAAACTCTCCAAATTATGACAATAAGGTAATCAATTGACAGCTTTTGTTTACACATGTCAGTCTTGATTGGATTACTCAGCATGCATGATTGCACAGGTTGCTGCACTGTTGGAAACTGTCCCCAGTAGACTGGTTCTGACTGGTTTCTATAATGTGCAGATAGAACATGTAAAAATACCATTTTTTTTTTTTCTTCTTCTCTTCTTAGATTGTTTTAAAAATATTTTAATTTTCAAGAGCAGTAGATTTGAACTATAATGGTATGTGTGGTAGATGGCCTCTAAAATTTTATTTTTGTCCTACCGCCAGTAAAATCACATGTATGTATGCAGAAGGTTTGGGATCTTTTAAGTAAGTGTCTCGTTAATGAAGCTTTCATCACCTGCAATTTTTATTCACCAGCCATAAGGCGGAGCGTATTATGTTATGATGTTGTCCATCTTTCTGTCTGTTATCAATTTGGTTTCAAAACAATAACTCGAGTTGTCCACCCTCTACAGTTCCCAAACTTTGTGGACAGTGTATACTTGGAATAAAGAAAGGACCCTATTGATTTCAGGCTCAAAGGTCAAGGTCACTGTGACTGAAAGAAGAAAAATGGTTCTGCACAGTAACTTGAGTTCTCTGCCATCAGCAGTTACCAAACTTTGTGGATGGCCTGCACTTTGGGTAAGGAAGAACCCAGGGCTGAGGAAACCACTCATCTTCTCATCCTGACCAGTTAAAATTAAAAATTGGCTTTGCCAAGGAAAACTTTATTACATACTAATCCCTGGGTCAAGTAGATGCATCTTGAGAATAAATCCGTGTGCATTTTATACCCTTAACAAGTGCCAAAGTTCAACATTGATGACCATCTAGTGTGCATCAATTATCGATTACTTTTGCCTATTTGTTTGTCAGTCCAGAACATGTCAAAAAAGAAGCCAATTTTGTTTTTTGCACAGGTATCGATGTAAAATGGGTCAAAATAGTATGTTCTGAGTGAAGACAGTGGGTTTAAATCCCTTCTTATATATGACCCCTTATGTATATATCAGAGATCCTAAAATCTGTGTATTTGCTAAACATGTCTGGTATATCAAAGGTTTTGACCAGCACATGCTCTGAGCAACTGGACATCAGTCATAGGAGTTCTCATATATCATTATATCAACTTGTCTTTGATTTTTTTTATCCATTAAACTGTCAAATAAACACCATTAAAAAGAGGTGTGAAAGCTTTGTACTATTACATCAGTCAGTCACAAACACGTGGTTAGTGTCATAGTGTGTCAGCACAATACCTTTAGAACAAAATATGCAATGCCTAGTCCTGAATGAAGAAAAAAAGATAACTAGCAACAACAATTAACTTTTATTTTTATCATCCAAGACTAATTTGGGGACCTGATTAAAAAAAAAAAAAACTTCACCATCCGACTTTACCGGAAATACCTGTTAATTAGATGTCACATATTTTTTCGGTAGTAAGTTAGCTTGTTGTCAATTAATAATATATTTTTTAAAACAGTAGAATGGAATAATATACTGTTGTTGGGTGAAATTCTGTTGCTTAGATGCATCTCAAAGAAAAAATGATTTTTATAAATATGTAGTTGGAGAGGAAACCAGTTAATCATGGAAGGATAATACTAACAGTAAAACAGCAGCAAATGCAGAACCGAAAATAACACATATTCCAGTACATTTAATAATCAGATATATTAATGTTTTCTTTTTTGTCACAACTTGTTATATCACCTTTGAATTTTGTTATTAAATTTCACAAATATATGGCCACTATTTTATTTTTTGGGAAAAAATATCCGGCAAGATCCATTTGAATTTCAGGATCTTTGATTGATATATATAAACAGTGAAACCACTCGAACCCAAAAACCCTTGGAACCAAATTTAATTTTCATCTTTGAGAAGTTTTTGGTTTACTGAGGGTTTCATAGATGTGAAAAATATGTCTCTTTAAAAGCGCTTATGTAACGAGAGAGAGCGAGAGAGAATGTAATTATGAGAGAACATCTGTGTATGTGTGTGTAAGAGTGCACATATTAAGAAAGCTATTTGGTTTTTTCAACATTTAATGAAAAATTAGCTGAACATCGTATGTTCCTTCTGAAAATTACATCCAGTTGCATAAGGGAATGCATTGTTCCTATAGAATTACAGTTCTCCTCTCAAGAAACATTTTAGAAATGAGATACTTTTATAACTTTAATATAAGTCCATTAGAATTATGAATGATAATCCATAATGTTACTCCGTATAATTCATTATGTTTCTATGCCAAATTCTTCTCCTATTTTCTTCAGCATAGGTTTTGGCACAGATTCCTACTCTTTGATCAGACTAATTTTATCCTGTTAGGATAGTTAAATCCTACAATGCTTAGCTGGTCATTCTGACATCTTGATATGCAAATGAAGACAAATGACAGTCATGACAACTTAAATGCATGTATGTAATGATTTTTCACCTTTGAAAATCAGTTGAGTGAATCTGATTTTTAGAATAGTGTTTTGCTGGTCTCTGTCAGTGTGGTTAATAAAGAAACATGCAAGAAAAATTCTATGGATCATTTAAACAAACAAATAGCATCAATCACAATTAGATAATAAGCAGATAAACATAATCTTTCTTACATGTCTTATCTACAAGAATTTTGTTATTAATAACTTACCTTAAAAGCTGGCTCTTTTTACTGTGCAAAGACTTCAGATTAGCCTGTTGTCTGACTTAATCTGTGTCAGCGTGCATGGCAAGTATTGTTTTAACCTTGTGTGCCCTTGGGATATTTTCTGATTGATAAGCCTACTACAGTATTTGCTAACCATAAATAATCTGATCCAGTGTGTCATGAATTAGCAGCTAAAATACATTTCCAAGTTTGAAGTGAGTTTGGGTTTTATGGATTTGTTTTAATGTAAAATTGAAATTTTGGAACGAAATTTGTGTTGGTTTTTGTAGTAGTGGGGTTTCAGTTTACTGGAAACAAATGATGATATTTAAAAAGAAAAATTCAGGATACCAACAAGTTTCGATATTGAGGGGATTCTAGTATACCGATGGTTCGGTTTTGAGGGGTTTCACTGTGTGTATGTATAGTCAAGTTTTGTATACTAAATCGAGAAATTTCAGTTTCACACCTAACCTGCAATTTCTTAATGATATTCGCATTTACAGTAAATACTTTTCAGTAATCTAGATCTCATTTTGATGTGGAGAAATTTTCCTTTTCAATGAGCTATCACATTTTTATGAGTTAGATCAATGACAAGTTAAGAGGTAGAGAATGTCAACATTTATTGATTTTTCATCAGTTCAGTCAGAGTTATGCCTACTCCAGGTGACTGGTATTTTCAAGACTGTGAGCTTTCTTGATACATTACCATGCCAGAGCGAAGACACAAGTAAATATTTCTATATTTATGTAAATACTTTTCACAAGAAAAATGTTACTAACTCACATTCAGAAGAAGTATTTTAAGTGTCTCCGCTGATTCTCACCAACTTTCATACAATGCATGCCATAATAAATTGTAATCTATTTATGAGCACATTATGTCGAGACAACAGCTGATTAGACCTAATTTAGTTTGGGAAATGATATAATAACCTTCCAGTTCTTTTGGCCAATCAGGAATCTTTTCTTTGATAGGCACCCTTGGGTGGTCCCCTTGAAATGGAGGTGTGATTGAAATGGATGACTAAGTCACATTCAAAAGAAGTATTTTAAGTGTCTTCGTCAATTCCCATAAACTTTAATACAATGCATGCCATTGTAATCTATTTATGCCCACATTATGTTGAGACAACAGCTGATTAGTCCTAATTTAATTGGGGGTAATGATATAACAACCTTCCAGTTCTTTTGGCCAATCAGGATTCTTCCCTTTGATAGGCACCATTGGCTGGTTCCCTTGAATTGGAGTTGTGACTGAAATGGATTACTTAGTATGAAAATTGGTGAAAATTGCAGAGATGCATGAAATTCTTCAGATGTAAATTAATGAAATTTTTCATGTGAAAAGTAATTGCATTCCTATATAGTTATCTTCTGGCATCTTCACTTTGGCTTGACAATGTATCATTAAAGGTGCACAGTCTTGAAAATAGATGAAAAATATACACAATTTTGACATTTTCAGGCTCTTAACTTCCGACATGTCTAACTCGTAAAGATGTTTGATAGCTTGTTGAAAATAAACCTTCTCCACCTTAAAATGATACCTAGATTACTGTAAAGTATCACTGTAAATGTGAAAACCATTAAGAAATCAAGCGATAGGTGTGAAACTACAATTTCTTGAGTTACAAACCTTGTCTCTTATTATATATTACCTAAATATCATGCATTAGAAGTGTTTTATTACTGTTTTCACTCCGAATATTTTTTCATGGTTTGGACACATTTTAGTATCAAGCTTATGTTGAGTGCCTGTGGTGTTTTCATAAGAGTGTAAGTAGTGTAGTGGTTAAGTGTACTTGGCTGAGTAAAGTGATGACAGGGACAAGTATCTGTTGCAACTCACCAAAGAGAAAAACCCTATTAATTTTGGGGTGATAAGATCAAAGATGAAGGTCACTCTGACTATTAAAGAAAAATGGTTTCTGCACAATAACTTAGGTTCTCCGTCATCTATGGTTACCAGATTTTGTGCAAGGCTTGCACTTTGTGTAAGGAAGAAGCCTATTTGTTTTGGAGTCACAGGGGCAAGTGTCAAAGTGACCCAGTGAAAGGATACAAATGGTTTCTGCACAGTAATATTTGTTCTACATCACAGACTTGGACCAAACTTTTTAGATGGCTTGCACTTCAGGTAAGGAAGTCAAAAGGTCAAAGGTCAAGGTCACTGTGACAGGGAAGAAAAATGATTCAGCAAAGAATTCAGTTATCTACACACAATACTATTAAACATGGCGTGGGTATAAAATGTGCCGTTTAGGGTTTTCTTGTTACAAGTTGCTAAGATCACTCATGCCCTTGAAAGGAATTTCTTTGGTATACCATATGTAGTGTGCAACCATCAGGTTGAGTGGGTCAGATTAATAACCAAACTTCATTGTTATTCAGCATTGATAGTTTATACATAAAGGAAAGAAAATCATTGAACCTGGAAAGTTTTGTATTTTTTTTAAGGGATCATATCAATTCATTTTTCGCAGACATCAGTATTAATTTTCGGGAAAATAAATCTGTTTTGTCCACCATATTGCCCAGTAAACAATGAATGCATTTATTCATTGAAATGATTACAAACTTTATGAACGTAGGAAATAGGGTGCATCACTACATTTTTTTTAGATCAATGTTCCTGAAGTGGGGAACCAGCAAAAGCTGTCTTAATCAACAGTCTTGCACTGGGTTACAGGCATTAGAAAGTTTTGAAATGCCAAAAAATCTTTATCATGCAAGTGCACAGACAGAATCTATGTAGAAGTTGAAGACACTGATAAAAGTTTTGGAAAATTAAAGAAGAAAAATTCCATGCTGATACTATAGCTGAAGGCCCAGTCTTGAAGTGTTGGGTTTGTTCCCCCTCTATAATAGTTTTCAGACATTGAGATGCAGGGAAAGAGGCATTGCTAATATCAGGAGCAATAATCTCCCACTTGGGAGTATCACCTGTAATTGTATGAATATATTCTTGACATTTCAGATGTCTATGTGGAAATTGTCTTTTGGTTGAAGGAAACCTGCAATGGAAGTAATATTGTGACTAGCAAATATAGCATTAACTTTCATGGATTCTTTGCTTTGATTACCATATATACCCGCGTATAAGCTTGGTCCAAATGTAAACAACATAGACCCTGATCTGCTGTCGCATAATGCATTGGCAGATCAAGGTCTATGTTGTTTGTTCTACTGATTAGTCCTTACAAATCGCACAGACCCAGATCTGCTGGGGCATATATGTGATGGCAGATCTGTGTCTGTGCAGTTTGCAATTGGTATTGGCTTATACACGAGTACCGGTATATACAGTAATGAAAAAAATGTCATATATTACTAACAAAGGAAATGTTGTGAATTTTAGACCTCTCACAAGATTTTCATTGGTAATATTAATCATAAAAAGAAAGGTAATTGGTGTTTTCTAGAAGGAATTTTCAGCAGTTACTCACACTAATTGTGTATTTGTTTTTCTGTTATTTTCTTGTTATTTTTACAGAAACAATGAAAGTGGCTCAGCACAAAGTTGAAGAAACACAGAGTCAAGCAAACAGGTACATTTGTACACAGCAAAATATAGACTTACAATAAGGAATGTTTATTACATACCTTGTAAGAAAATAAATACATAAAGTACAGGAGTATTTTGCAGTCTCCCTCTCCACTCACACTACATGTCATTATTCAATCATTACAAATTTTTAAAGTTAATATGTGACATTATTAACAATTTCACTACTTAAACAAATAAAAATATGGTTGTCTATGGGGGCTACTCATGAGCTAGCATCTGCATGAAACACACTATATGACAATGATGATTCCCAATCAGTACTAGGCTGATACCAGCATTAAAATGTATTGTGAGCTGATCACAGATTAAATAGAATCTGTGCTAGGCTGATCCCCACATTAGAGTTTATTCTGGGCTGATCCCAGATTAAGTAGAATCTGTGCTAGGCTGATCCCAGCATTGGAGTGTATTCTGGGCTGATCCTAGGTTAAGTAATCTGGGCTGATTCCAGATTAAGTAGAATCTGTGCTTGGCTGATCCCCGCATGAGTGTGTTTTGGGATGATCCCAGATAAAGTAGAATCTGTGCTAGGCTGATCCCCACATCAGAGTATACTCTGGGCTGATCTCAGATGAACAAGATTCTGTGCTAGGCTGATCCCTGCATCAGAGTTTATTTTGGGCTGATCCCAGATTAAATAGAATTGTGCTAGGCTGATTGCAGGATGAAGAAAGTACTGATTGAAGAAACTGTATGAAGACATACCACCCAAGAAAATCTTGGACTTTTTAAGGGAATGCTGTTTATACAACAAATTTAAATCATGTTTTAAGGATTTTACATGTGTTACCTTTATCCTTTGTTTTATATAAATTTTATATAGAGTTTTAAAATTTATAATGTTTTATATTTTGTCCTATTGTACATCATGTTTACGTTTATTTGGAAGGGTTTATCTTCCTGGGGTTTTTGTGCAATTTATTTTTTAATTTATCAAACATCTACCTTTAGTTGACACCATATAGCCACTATTGTGCTGATCTGCTGTAAAGCACTACTACTACTACTTAAATTACATGAATCCAAATTAAATTAATTTGAATATCAAAATACTATGGTATGAGTCCACATTGTGAATTGGGCTGATCCCAGTCTACAAGACTTGTTTAATTGGGCTGATCCCAGAATTCTGAAGATAAGGGGGAGGGGGATGATCCCCGAAAGCAGTACAATAAATTGTATTAAACAAGCATGGCATTATTGTTAGTATATAATATGAGTATCCGATTTGAGAAAAAGCCCCCCAAAATTTGATATTTTTCATTTTGTTTTGTTTTGTTTTTAAAAAAAATATTGAGAGCCTTCATGAGGATGCCAATTGACAACTAGGGATGTAATAGATGTATGAAACAAGACTATTGCTGAATGAATAAGTAAAATGAAGACAAAGCAAGCGAAGATCTACACATCCTAAAACTTCATGCATCTGTACTTCATGAGAAAAGTTGTAAAGTCAATACAGGCAAATAGTCAAGATGCTCAAGTTAGTTGTGAAAGTACCTTTAGTAAGCACAGTGTACAATAAAGCAAATGACAAATATAGTTATGTACACAACTGCCTTTTGTAGACTGAATCATGTTAGGGTCTACTCTGATGTAGCACATATATCATGAAGATGACCAGTGTCCTAATGTTTGGATCAGAGGGTCTTCTAAGTCAATGGCAGCTGCAGTAATATTAAAATAATGACCCAAATAATTATGTTCATCATATTCAAGGTATGTCAATAACAGTTTTAAGTAAGTCAGAAAAAGTTCCCATTGAAAAGGATGTCCTGTCTATGAGTAAAGGATCACTTTCATCTTAACGACCAGCTATAGCATTTAGACAATGCTTAGATCAAATACTGTTCCACACACAACACTGGACACAACCTAGAGTTCCTATAAATGAAATGTTGGCCCCAGTGAATAATGGGTCAGTCTTTGAAGGTGACCAAGTAAGTATGAACATGGATCTGTTTGTTGACAATGTCACATCTGGAATCCTCAGGTAATTTAAAGACGAGATGTTTTGCAAAGATTAAACTGCAGTTTCTTAGGAAAAGCAAAAATGTCACAAGACACATGCACTGCAAAGTTAAATCTACTGCAGGCAAAAAGAAAGGGAAAAAAAACTCCCTGGTGTAACATGTAACAGAGCTACCACACCATCTTGTATGTAATGGGTAATATGTGCTGTATATTTGAACTGTTGTTCCTTTTTATCCCACAAAGTATACCCAGTAGTCTGTCATTCTCCTGAAAAGGGTTCCAATGACCAGTTTGCAGTTAAAGGAATTTAAGTCTTGCCAAGTACAACTTAATAGTTAACCAATGAAGTTGCAGCGAGTGCTGATGATATCAAACACGTGACTGAACAGAGAAGTCAAGTTAGAACAGATCAGGAGATTTAAAAAAGTTGGTTAGGAGTTTTGACTTCAAATAAGGAGGATTTTCATTGACCTGATTATTAGCATGCAAATGGACATTAATGACAACTACTGAACAAATTTCCATTTTCTATATTAAAATAAACACATGATCTCATCACATCAGTCCTTTTGCAGTAACTTGTTGCCTTTCATAGTGTCCTTATATGTAGCACAAGCATTTTTAGCCTTTCTATGTAGATCATTGCCTGCATTATATTTGTGGCAGTCCTCATCATTGTTATAATCTGAACACTTAGGAGATGATGTGTTGTTACTGGACTCATGTTTCCTCAAGAGTCAGCCTGAAGTTTCCTCAGGATAGAAAATGTCCTTTCAGTGTCTACTTTGGAATGTGGCAATGATAGTACAACTCTACTGAGTTCACCAAGAAGTTTCAATTGTTTTCTACCAGTGGATAGATTCAGATTGCTGCCTGCCTGCTAGAACTGCTCAATATTGGTGCTATCTGGGTCGAATTTGGGAAGTTCTTCTTAAAATCGACTTTACAGGAATGGAAGAATGCATATAAATGTTCCTTTGAACTTGATTCCAACCACTTAAATTCCTATTTCCATCCATTATTGATTTAGTAGGATATTTTGATTCTTTAGAATTTGGCGTTTTAGCATTGGGAGATAACGCATGCTTAGACATCTCAACAAACTTTAAATACTGAAGCCAAATGGACCTGTTTTATGCCACTTGAGCTTTTTAGTAATGATTAATCCAACCATAATCCATTAATGTCTTTAATCCTTTCTGTATTACTTCTGATCACAAATAGTATAATCTATCTCAACAAACGTAAAACACAGAAGCCAAACTGAACCTGCTGAAAGAATCCAAGTTATGTTAATTGTTTTATGCTGCTTCTCGAGCTCTTTTGTAATCCAACCATAATCCATTAAAGTCCTTAATCCTTTCCGAATTCCTACTGATCACACACAGTTTTAGGTCACTGTCAGTCAAATTAGCATTTAAAGTGTCATGCTCGCCAGTTCAGTCACATGATGACACGAAGTCTTCGCTGTAAATATACTACATTGGAGGCAAGGCATGATAAAAAAAAGAAAAAATTTCTGTTCCAGAACTTTTTAAATAATAATTTTCAGTATGTAAGAGAGGAGGGGCGTGAGACACCCCTCAGTAGGAAAACCCTCCTGATATGAGGTTCACATGTATGCGATATGCAACAAAATATATCAGTATATCCTCTGTACACGGAGGTCCTTTGTTAATTATATCCACTGTAGCGGAGTTATCACAATATGCACAAAGATTCGTTTCTTGGTCCACTTATTCCTCCATGACACAGCCGAAACAAAAATTCGATAGAGTTAAAATAGAGTTATAGATGCTGAAATTCAGGGCAGAATGAGTTTGGGGGGTAATATCTTTGAAAGCACTTACTGCTAAATAGCCTCCAATATCTATTAGTGTAGCATCAGTGTAAAATTGTATATCTTTAGCTGAGCTACTACTGGTCACTTTGCCATTTAAGAAGAATGAAATATCAGTCCATTTGAAAAGGAATAGAAACCACAATTTTAAGTCTGATCTGCATTCAGCGGTCAACTGAACATGATCGAGCAAGCTCTGACAGATGCTGGCCAAGAAATCAAATAGGACAGAGAAGCTCAACCAGGGAAGACCATTCAAAATGCAACATTCAAGTGTCCCAATAAGCTCAATAACTTGCATTTTGCACAAGATTTCCTATGGAAGTATGACTGCAAAATACTGGATATCCAAAAAATCTTATCTACAAATAACCTGGCCTCAGTGTTGTTAGGGCCTAATGTGGTAACCAAATACTTGTAAAATGAAGTAGGCCTGACAGTTTGTTTGGTGATATAGGTATATGTAGATCATTAAAGACCAGGGAACCTTGATATCAGTTTTACACATCCAGCTTCTTCTACCAAGTGTTTAGATGATACTTAAAGCAAGGTCTGTGGTGACATAGGACAGAAACTTTGTCCTTCTCTACAATCTCATTAAGACCAGGGTATGCCAAGTTGTTCACGGGGGTAGACAGGTCAACAGTGGTCTCTTCTCACCAGAATAATTGCCTTTTGTAATGCCCATTGAACTGATGTGATATTGTGGATATGGAATTTAGTCAAGGTGTCCAATCACATAACCTGTTTCAAGATCAGATTGAAATAGCTGCATAGTTTCATAAGGTTGCTCGTAGCAGATTTCATGTTATTACATTTGGAAGGTAGGTAGGAGAGTTTCCAAGACCTATGGTAAATCTATTATTCTACTGACCTGGGGTGATCCAATTATAATCCCTACTCAAGAGCTGTGCTGATCCCAGAAGCTTCACTGGCAAGGATGATTCCTGATAATAAGGGCTTGAAAACCAATGTAAAAGCAATGCATGCTGTAGTGTATTAACTTAGGAGGAGAATGAGTGTACAAAAATTAGGGGTAAGATGATCCAAGCCCTAAGGCAGGTTGATCCCAGCCTTAGTACATCATATTATTCTATTGACCTGGGGTGATTACAGCATAATCCCTACTTCAGAGCTGGGATGATCCCTTACATGTGAACCTCCCGCACGGGATGATTTTTATCTCGAGATTAGGGGTGTCTCCCGCCCCTCTTATCACTCACTGAAATCTACCGTGTACGCAAAATTCTTAGTGAAAAATTATTTTTTTCCCATTTATTTCACATTTTGGTTCCAGTGTAGTATATTTATGGTAATACTGCCTGTGATCTAGTGGCTGTGAACTGGCTAAGTTAAGAGAATGTAGCTGCTAATTTAACCCTTGGATCCTGTCAACAGGGTCCAGTAGGCTGGCTTCATTGTTTGAAGTTTGCTGAGGTGGATTATACTGTGTGTCAGCAGAAGTAATTCTGAAAGGATTAAAGACATTAATTGATTATGGTTGGGTTACTAAAGAGCTCAATCAGCATAAAACAATAAACATTACTTTGATTCTCTCCGCAAGATATGTTCTGCTTTGGTGCCTGAAGTTATTGAGATTGATTAGAGTCTATTCTATGTATGATCAAAAGTAATTTGGACAGGATTTTTAATTGATTATGGTTGGATTACTCAAGAGCTCAAGTGGCATAAAACTGGGTCAGTTTGACTTTGGTCTTTAAAGTTTATCTCTTGAGATGTCTAAATGTGCATTATCTCCTGGTGCCAAAACACCAAAATCCAAGCAACTGAAATATCACACGAAATTCAATGAGATGGAAGTGGGAATTAGTAGTTGCAATCAAGTTCAAAGGGACAGTTGATTTTAAAATCTGTTATGATGGCAAGAATGACATCATGTATCATGTAGAAACTCCATCTCATAAAGCATATTAACCATGACAACAAATGTGCCATCACTGAAATCGATGTTCGTGGGAACTGCATCAAATGTCGACAAAGTTGCACATGCTGAGACACTATTTGCCAACTTTATAGCCGAACATAATCTCCTGTTTCTGGCAGCAGATCATTTTTCCGATCTAGTCAAAATAATGTTCCCAGACTCAGAAATCGCACAAAAGTTCTTATGCAAACGGACAAAAACTACTCACATTGTGAACCATTCTTTGGATCCTCATTGGGATCAGAAAGTCACAGACATGTGCAGCAATGGAAAATTCACCATTTTCATTGACGAGTCAAATGATCAAGGGGATAATAAAATACTGACAGTCTTAGTTCGTGTTTCTGACTAGGATGTAAACAGGATAGCAGTAAGATTCCTTGTACATAATCTTTTGTGTGTAAGATGAACATTGATTTGGACTGCCACCAATATAATCCAGGCAATGATCTCATAAGAAATGCTAAAAATGCTTGTGATATATATAAGGAGAGTGTCAATGGCGACAAGTTAATATGAAGAACTGATTTGCATATTTTAATATTTAGAAAAATGTATATTTGTTCAATAGTTGTAATTTTTGTCCGTTTGCATGCTAAAAATTGGGTCGATGAAAATCCTCCCTCTTTTGAGGTCAAACTCCTGACCAAATGTTGCAAATCTCCTGATCTGTTTCAAGCTGACCTCTCTTTTCTGTCACATGTATGTGATTCCAGAAGCTGAACAGTTGAGAATGGAAGTTTATTGATGTTGTCGTTACCAAAAGCTGCATTATTCACCAAGAAGGAAACATTCACCAGTGTATTTTCTAGCCCCAAATAATCAAATGCAGGATTGGTGTTAATTCATGAATCTCGATTCTCTACTTCTGTAGTCAAACAAACCATGAACATGCTCTGAAAGTTTTGCGACTGTGTTTTGTAAGGATACAACAGTCGTGTACAACTTTGTAATGACCTTAGTCTGAGTTAGGTACTTCTGGCTGCACCAGTTAATGGGTGTGTGTTATGTGAAGCGATTTTTTGTCAGACTTTTCAGGGACATTCTGGAACAACTGAAGCAAATGAGAATATTCCCATGCCAAAATTGAAACTAATTCCCCTTTTTATTCATTCTTCCTTTAGTTTTGACACTGTTCAATATCATGTCATAAATGGTTAAAATTCACTTAGAATATACCACAAATGACACCAACCACATCAGAAATCAGAAAACGAATATTAGAAAGAAGAAAAACTGTCATTTATATGACAACTGTTAATCGAGGTTAAACCTCAGCAGATACTAATCAAGCACAAACACAGAAATATAGTTGGATGATGATACTCAAACCAGTTGTCTGAAACTTCGAAAGCCCAGAGAAAGTGACTGATAATGTGATACTACCTGAATACCCTCGACTTTGATTGGATCTTTGAATACTGATGCCAGTGATGACTTATTCGAGGGATTTTGGTCATGTACACTGAATATGAACATACAGCTAGTCCCATGTAGACAGTATGTTAAGGGACTAAAAATTGCTTTGTGCATGAGTCATATTGTCTACCTCCCCATTTTCAATAAACATGTACTAAACCTTTATACAATGGTTTTAGTTTATGACTATACACTTCTAACTTCATATCATCGTAACAGCCTAAAATACTATCATCAATTCCTTTTATACAATGGTTTAGGGGGTCCTGGGTGGCTAAGTTGTCTAAGCTGCTCGCCTTTACAGATCACTGACATCTCACCTCTGTCCGCGTGGGTTCGAGTCTCAGGCTTGCCCAATGTGAATATGTGAGAAAGCTTGCCAGTAGCTTCCCGTGGGTCGGTGGTTCTTCCTAGGGTTTTCTCAGGTTCTTCCTCCACCAAATATACTGGCCACCATGTATAGCCTGTGCTGAAAAATGGCATTAAACCCATAACAACCAACAATGGTTTGGTTTATAACAATACACTTCAAACTTCATATCATCATAACAGCCTGCAATACTATCGTTGATTCCCTTTATACAATAGTTTAGTGTATGACTATACATTTCTAACTTCATATCATTGCAACAGCCTGCAATACTATCGTTGATTCCCTTTATACAATAGTTTAATACTATTGTCGATTCCTTTTATACAGTGGTTTAGTTTATGGACTATACACTTCTAACTTCATATCATTGTAACAGTCTGCAATACTATCATCTATTCCTTTTATACAATAGTTTAGTTTATGACTATACACTTCTAACTTCATATCATCATAACAGTCTACAATACTATCGTCGATTCCTTTTATACAATGGTTTAGTTTATGACTATACACTTCTAACTTCATATCATCGTAACAGTCTGCAATACTATCATCTATTCCTTTTATACATTGGTTTAGTTTATGACTATTATAAACTTCTTACTTCATATCATTGTTACAACCTGCAATACTATCATTAATTCCCTTTATACAATGGTTTAGTTTATGACTATTGACTTCTAACTTCATATCATCATAACCACCTGTAATAATATCGTTGATTCCCTTTATACAATGGTTTAGTTTATGACTATATACTTCTAACTTCATATCAGCATAACAGCCTGCAATACTATCATTGATTCCCTTTATACAATGGTTTAGTTTATGACTATACATTTCTAACTTCATATCATCATAACAGCCTGCAATACCATCTTCAATTCCTTTCATACAATGGTTTAGTTTATGACTATACACTTCTAACTTCATATCAGCATAACAGCCTGCAATACTATCCTTGATTCCCATTATACAATGGTTTAGTTTATGACTATGCACTTCTAACTTCAAGTTAGCAGTATCCTTGACAGAACATATATTTCATTAAAAAGAAACACTGGTCAGCCCTGGATCAGCACTTGACCAGTCAGGAGGGTGATTGGAAAATTCACTCAACCTCTGGAAATGTTCACTTGCCATTTCAGGTTGGGTGAGTGAAGTTTCAAGTTCTGCTGGTCACTGTGACTTACTTTTCTAGCACAAATAGCAGCATTCTACTGTTTCTTAATTTAAATCCCATTCTTAAATTGTACATGAAAATCAGGTTTCATCAAATGAATTTGTTGCTTTGCTTATTCAATTTAATATGCTAAAAGTAGATGAGAAGCCTATGTTTTGTCAAAAGGGCAGTCATCACATAAGAATTCATTTGAATAAGGTAATTAGCTTAAAAAAAAACTGAATGGAAGAAATAATTTAGTGTAACTGCATAGTACCAAACAGCAGTGTTATATCTTTAATTTGATGTTTCCAGGCACCACTGAACAGGGTAATTCTATCCAGGCACCACTGAACAGGGTAATTCTGTCCAGGTCACCAGAAGAGCTCATGATAACTAGGACAACCTCCCAGTCTAGACATTTTTCTTATATCTTATCGTAACTTGCTACAGCACATGAGAGTGCCCTGATTTGGCAAAGATTGATTCAAGTTTCAATCGCTGAGTAGGGGCCCCAGGTGACCAAGTGGTCTAAGGTGCTTGCCTTTACAGATCACTGACATCTCACCTCTGTCCATGTGGGTTCGAGTCTTGGGCTTGGCCAACAAGATCATGTGAGAAAGCTTGCCAGTAGCTTCCTGTGGTTTGTTGGTTCTTCCCGGGTTCTTCCTATACCAGATATACTGGCTGCCATGTATAGCCTATCATGTGCTGAAAAATGGCATTAAACCTACAACAACAACAACAACAATAATCTCAGAGTAATGGTGTTGTTCATTGTGTAAAATAATCTGTACCAATATAGATGTGTGATCTTTTCATGATTAAAACCGAAAACATGAACCAAATGATCTCTGATACTTGCTTTACTGCCTGACTGTTCTTTCTGTGGCAATGCACCCATTTAATATATATATTATGGAAAAAGAAAGCATGCATTGCTTTCTGGATGGAATGTAGACTTTATTGAGAGAAATCTCACTGTGATTACAAATAACATTTTCTTAGCCCACCTGACCATAATGCCGGGTGAGTTTATGGTATGGCCCTGCATCAGTCTTGCATCATCTGTCAACATATGCTGTTTGTAAACTTCTCAATTATCACTAGATGAATTTCAATAAAATTATCATGAAGATTAAAGGCATGAAGGCCTTTCATTTTTATACAAATGACGCTGATCTGAAACAAAATATGGACACTGTTACTAAAATTATAACACCTACCTTAAAACAACTCCTCAACTTGCTTAACAGAATTTGGCCAATTTTACAAAGAGCACCTTGACATAAAAACATTTCAAAATTCGTAAAAATGATGTAGATTCACCATCAAATATAGCTGTCTTTACAGAGAATTTTTTTTTATTTTTATTTCTGATCCAGTTTTGATCAAACTTGGAATATATGCTTAAATCATCAAAATCTTGGATCAGTTTGTTAATGAGCGAGATCCATGTATTAAAAGGAGGTGATCTTTTCATCTGATTGGTTGAGCCTGTTACCACTCTAGAGGTGGTATATCTGATCTGATTTTTTTATCTTCCCCAGACACATTTATTGGCCAAGGTTGGGGGCCTTGGGTTCACTGTTAACAATTTATGAGTCAATATAAGTGTGAGATATTGGTAATGGATCAGTTACCAGCTTAAAGCATAATTAGTATAAATGTGTCCAAAAGGTTTTTGGAAGAGAGATAATGGGATAGAGAGGGGGAGGGAGAGAGAAATTTACATGGAATCCAAATTTATTATAAAACATATCAAGATTGATCCATGAACGATCTTCATTTACAATGTAAACATGTAAAAAGGAGCATCTAGTTCTTGGAGTACACTATGAGAGGAATTGGTAAACTTGTATTAGTAGGTTGGTAAGTTTTGATAGTGCCATACTTTTGATAATTGTAATTTTACTAAAAATGGGTTAGAGATCTCTTTGACCACTGCAGAAATAAAAAATTTATTTCACTGATTTTTTTATCATAGTTCATTTTAACCATATTGTTTAGCTCTGTGGAAAATTTCATGTCTAGATAAATGAATCCAGATAAATCCCAATGTAAATGGTATTCTGAGCAGTATCAAATATTACTACCTGTTCTACTTTCAATCCAGACTGCTTTTGTTTTATCAGTATTTATACTAAGGCCTGACAATTTTGAGTATAGATAAACAAGATCCAATAATGATATCAGGGACTTTTCAGAGCCATCTAGAGTGAGTACATTGTCATCTGCATACTGTGAGATAAGATATTCTATATGATTTATTTGTATTCCTTTAATATTTGGATTTTTCCTGGAAAGTTCCAATCTAAGCACTAAATGCTATGTAAACAAGACTGACCTTGAACTCAAATGCAGTAAATATGTTGTTTACAAAATGACCACTAAAGTACATCTCACCTCATGGACACATATTATAAATTCAATATACATGACACTCATTAAATGGATTTATATTGTCAAGATCTTGACTGACTTCAGTTATGAGCAGGAGACTGTGCATATTAATTATGCCATTATATTTAGAAAAAAAATGTTTATCAGGATATAGTAAAATAGGTAAAATCAACATGATATAAAGTTTGGGAGATATCTTTAATCTAGATTGTGTTCTTGCAGTACTAAATAAGCCTGTTAAGTGAAATTGTCAACTGTTAAGTTATGTTAGCAGGGTGAGCACTATCAAGCCCACTTGGGCCTCTTGTTTTCAAATGATACAGATCCACCATTTGATGTGGCCACCATTAATAAAAATAGAATAACCTGTAATCTGCTGAACATAATTTGACCAACTTTGACAGCATTCAGGGGTAGAGGGCTTTAAAATTTGTACAAATGCTGCCAATCTGCAAATATGGCTGCTGTAGGCAAAAAAGGAAAAAGCTTCAAACTTATATATGTATAAAACCCACTCAGCAGAGTTTTAAAAATTGACAGCCAATCAGCCATCAAATATGTAACAGTTGCCAAAAATAGAAAAACCTTCAAACAACTTCTTCTCACAACCTGCTCTTCAGAATGTGACCAAATTTGACAAAAAGCATCCAGGCATAAAGGCCTTTCAAGTTTGTACAAATGATGCTGATCCATTTTCAAATATAGCTGCCACTACTAAAAACAGAAAAAAATTAAACTTTCAATGACTTGATCTCAGAAACAGCTCAGCAGAATTTGACCAGATTTCACAGAAACATGCTGGTATTAAGGGCCTTTCACACTTTTACAAATTATACTGATTCCCAATCAAATATGGCAACCATTAAAAATAGAAAATCCATTAAATGATTTCTTCTCAAAAAACACTCAACAGAATTTGACTCAATATGACAGAAAGCATCATGACATGAAGTGCATTTAAATTTGTACAAATGATACCAATCTGCTATCAAATACGGCTGCTGTTACTAAAAATAGAAACACCTTTAATAACTTCTAAAACTGCTTACCAGAATTTACCCAAGTTTGACAGACACTATCCTAGTTTGAAGGCCTTTCAGATTTGTATAAATAATGCACAACCACCATCAGATATGGCTGCCATTACTAAAAGTATACAAAATATTTACACAACTTGATCTCAAAATATTAATTGCTGAACAAAATTTGACCAACTTTGACATAAAACATCCTTGCATTGAGGCCTTTCAGTATCGGACAAATGATGCTGAAGTGCCATCAGATATGTTTGAAGATCTTGATTAGTTCCTTAGAAAAACTTGAGAAACCTTGAAACAATTGTTTTAATATGTAATCAAGAGAAATGAAAGAAATTTCTACAGAAAGCATCCTGCTAAACCAGATTTCTTGGTCAACTGCTCTTGTATTTGGGTAATAGAGACATGTCAGCCAGGAGAGTGATCCCAGACCAACATGGGCCTCTTGTTTAAAATATTTCTGTTTCATTTGATAATTGGTAGCAGTATTTATATTTCAGTCTGGATGAAGCTAACCAGAGCAAGAGGAAATCACTGAAGGACTTGAACAACAAAATAGAAGTAGAGAAGCAGAAGCAAGCTGAGGAAGTGTAGGTCCCATTCTTAACCATTTGTTTGTGCATCTGTGAGAGAGAGAGAGAGAGAGAGTAGCGAGGATTATACTTTATCCTTGCATGTCATGTCATGTGTCTTCCTGATTCCCATAGGAAGTTTTGTAATAGCACGAAGCTGGCCAGGAATGGGACTAATAACCCTGAAAACATTTGCTAACGAAAGAAAGACAACTAAAATTAATTGTGGTATTTGTCAAAGACATTGCAGCAGACATGCTGGTTTTGAAAGATCTCTGAAATGAGCCTAATAGATATCTGGGAGTTTTCTTTTTATAACATGTGAGCATCTTTTGGAAAGAAAAGGCCTTTATTGTCCTCAGACAATTTTGATAGTTCAAGTTTTTCTTAATATCCCACTCAAAAATAAAATCCCCATTTTAGACACTACAACATGGAGGGATAATTTGTAAAGTTGGCATGTCCTTAATGCAGATATGCATAATTTTAAAGATGATGTCTTTTTCATTTAATTGGACTAGAAATTTGAATTTGGTGAATTCTATCACTATTCATACAAGTACTTCTTTCTGATTAATTAAATTGTTCTAGGTCAGCATAATCGAATACCTTTGGTAGCAATCATTTATGGGAAAAAGTATGCCTGTAGTAAAGTATGTATGGGTAAAAGTACCATTGGTGTTTTTGCAATATAAAATTAAGACTTTTAATTATTTATCAAGTCCAACAGCTATAAAACTAACTAAATCATTGCAAATACCCAAATTTGAAAAATAGCTAGAGTTCTTATATTTTCAAAGATATTTTCAGAAAACTAAATTTGTATTCCTTTGTCTTGAGCCTCAGACACTGCAGTAATTATTTCCCAAATTTCATTATTTCTACTCGATGCAAATTTATTTTGGATCATATTTTGTTTACAGTTCAAAATTTGAAGAGGAGCTCTCAGCCATTACTGATCAATTGAGACAGGCCAAGAAATATTATGTAAGTGATTTCTATGGGCAGTTGCTTTTATTGTATAATGTTCATCTGTAACATTTCACATTGATAATCAGAGTAACAATGTAATTGAAATCAGCTTTTTCATGGATGTACTTGAGCATCATCCCTAGACTATCAGTTCATTTTTCCGAAGGTAGGCATAGTGTTAATGTCGCATCTTGGCATTCCAGTCTCACATGTTTCTCGTGGCACATAATAAAATTGGCATGCACCATGGGTTCGCCAGGGCCTTGCTCAGATCTAGGGAACAAAAAGAAAAATGAGCTATTTATACATTTCATTTAAAGAAGTGTGTCGCCATAAGTAAAAGTGAAAATAAAAGGTCATGATCTTTGTCAGTGGTTGATGTTTGGGAAGACTGTCTGGTGCAACAAACCATGTCTTAGTGAGTATTGTAAAGTACACCTCCGAAGACAGTGAAAAGGGAATGATGCGCCTGTTCCATGTTGGTTGCGTGAATCCAGATGTTGTGTTCCTTGTGGTAATGATAGAGTACAGCATCATTCAGTGTACACAGAAAAGAGGGCCAGGAGACAGTTTTCTATTGTACTACAGCAGTTGAGGAGGTTAAAATTCCATTTTGAGATTAGTCTCTATAGGGTTATACTGATAACATTGCATTAGCAACCTAAAATTATAGGGTTACAAAATTAATGTAGATATTACTCTCTATAGTTGTGTACTAATAAAATAGCGTGGACAAGAAAGCAATACAGGAACTTGGCAACTTGTTCCGAGAGGACTTAGTCATGATTCTTATGTGGTGGTGATGCCTAACCATGACAAATGACATACTTGCATGGTAGCAACAAGCACCGGCTCCACATGCTGCTGCAGCAAAACTGCAGCTCAAGACATGAAAACAAGCAGGAAAAAGGTAACAGGATGCAGACCTACAACACACATAGGGTGCAAGCAAGAGGAGCCTTCTAGTCTCATACAAAAAGACAATAAAGAGATTGCCTATGCCATAGAGGTTGAGGTTTGCCTGTACCATAGAGGTTGAGGCTTCTCTTAGGGATAATAAGAGAAATGAGAGGACTTGGAAACAGACTTTCGGAAAAAGTGGAGTGATGCTCGCATGGAAAAAATTTAGGCACTTTCGTAATGCCCTGAAGTACTAGACCCCAAGTGGTGAAAAAATTGTTACTGACCTGTTTGTTTTAATGGACAAGGTAAACTGCTTGGAAAAATGTGGCTCTCTCAAGCCTGAGGTTCCGATTGTCTTTCTCAGGAGGCAGGATGAAAATTAGCCTACACTTGATTGGCCTAAGAAGGATCTTTGTGATGGTGGCAAAGATCAACCCTCTGTATTTTCTCAGTGGATAAACAACTCATGACCACTGTTCAGCTGTCTGGAATTTCATTACATCCACTGCCAGGTGAGCATGTTTCTAGGTCAGTACAAGACTGCACTTGAGAAGCATCTGCTAAAGCCCAATTCTTGTGAGGAATTGTGGAAGCTTGCTAGACCTGGCCAATCTTTCCCAGCTGACAAGAAGCCTTGGGATATGTGTTGGGACAATGCAAAGGTTTGGCTTAACAAGTGGTGCTTACCTGGAATTGCTTTGACATTCACAGTAATGTGGACTGCAAGTTCAAGCTAGAACAACAGAATAAGAACATTAATGCAAAGGGTGTAGCGCTGACCTTTACACTTATGCTGCATAACAGATATGTTTGGATTGTGAACAAGGATGTTAGAACCTTTAAGCAGCTTTGCGCCTACAAGACTGTCCAGATAGAGCCCCCACCATGAAAGACAGTGAGCAGTTCAGCAGCAAGTGGCCTCGTCCTAGCAACATCAAAGAGACAGTAGATCCTGCCAACGACTTCATGGAAGCCCTCCACCTTGCTGCGGTGGGAACAGTGGTTAAAGAGCTGCTGGAATGACAGTGAATACAAGAGGATGACACAAGAGTGGTCTGCATTACAGGCGAGGAGCATGAGGATCTCATCTGCGAGTTGTACCAATTTCACAGTATTGAGCCTGACAGTTTGGTATGTCGCAAAAGTATTGTGGATGGCTTTTCTGTTAAGGTAGGCAAAGGGACAAGAGTTTGGTGTGCTCTACCTGGTGACATTGTGGGCAACCAGCCAGATGACCGAAAAGCGCTACCGACGGTTTATGGGATTGGTTGAAAAGCTCTCCAGTAAAGTTGATCCCATGGGCTGCACTCTCACACTACAGTTAAGACGCACTTACTCTCTTTGGCCACTACCACCATGGTCTGCTACCATTACTGTGCAAGTTCTGGAACAGCTTCCATATGGAGCAAAGATTATTGGCATTGACATTGCTCACGCCTATACTGCCATGATGGCCAAACTTACTTGTACTATCCAAGTTTGACCCACTTTTTCCTAGTAGATGTTGCAAACACCAACCCCATTCTTGTCCATTTAGGCATGACTTTGTCTTGGGTATCGTTCACGTATACAATAGGGAGCAAGGCATTGACTTTACTGTCCTAGGAGAGCTCGTACCACACAAGACTATACTGCATGAAGCAACCAAGGTTCTGTATTTGCTGTATTGTTGTGCCAGTGCTGATGTTTGTGACGATGACAAAAAATATATAGGTATCCATATCTGTCAACTTGCTGGCAGATGCTATAACAAGGCAGCCTGAGGTCAGCTCTACCAAGACAATAATGACACTCTGGCCTACAGCAATGGTAGCCTGCAAACAGAGCTTGATCCAGATCACCATTTAGTACTTGACCAGGTAGATTGAGACCTCTCAGATGGATATGGGCCAATCTTGCTTTTTATTGTCAGTGGCATGTGTATCCTGCTTCACAAGCTTGTTAGCACACTGGGAGACACTGCGATTGCAGTGTGCTCATATTGTGTCTACACAACCATGTCTGAGCAGGAGGCTCATCAGCAACTACAAGATGCCAGTTTTCAGTTTGCGAACTGCCAAAGCAGTCACTTCATGGAATGCTCTCATTGATAATTTAGTCATGCAAGGGTTTGATGCAGTTACACTGCACATATTACTGCATAGGCATCCAGCTGATGCAGAAGATAATGCTACCTTTACTCCCTAAGATGTCAGTGGTACGATGCCATTCTCTTTGAAGAGGTATACCTTTACACCATTCCCAACTTGAATGGCTGACTGGCTTTGTCTAGAAGCATAAAGGCATGCATATGATCCTTGCCAACAGAGACCCAGCCCAAAATGAGCCAGTAGAGCAGACAGTTGACATTGATGCAGACAAATAATATGCTGAGGCTCTTGCCCAATCTTCCCAAGTTGCCCTATCTGAGGAAATCCTAAGCACTATGCCAAAGAAGATTGTTCATGATTTACTGAGCTTTACAAAGACCTAATGACATGCAAGGATGATCAGGCATTTACTGTATGTGTATAGCTTGGCCTTCAGCAGTTAACATGGGGTGATCTACAGTCAAAAAAAAGCTGCCTTTTTTCTCATATAGCATTAACTGATGACAGTGTAGATCACATGAATGCATGAACTCAAAATGTTCAACATGGAGGAAATGAATGGCAGATAGGAGATCATGTGGTTGGTAGCACCTGTGCCAGGGTGGCAGGAAAGAGAAAGATCAACGCGAATGAAGAGTACACCATGCAGGAGGTCACTGAGACACACCTCACCATCTCCAGGGTCGCAATGGAGTAGACCAAATGCTAATGCGAAATAGTGCCCCCAAGCTCTTTATAGGCCATGGTGTCGCATAGGCCACACAGTGCAGGGGCAGACGATTGGTAACAAGCTCTACATTCATGATGTTAACAGCCTCCAGGTAATGGCCTGATGGCTCTGCACTGCAGTTGCATGGTGTCACACCCTGGAGGTCATCCTAGTCACCCACAGTGACCCCATGTGCCTCTCCAGACGGATTATTGAGAAGTATGTCCATAGGCACAAAATTGCTGACATCATGGCTGGCCACACAACCCGCTTCACATTTGTGCTGAACAAACCATTTTTACCATTGACTTTGCCTGCAAGAAGGTGATTACCCAGGGTTATATTGTGCCACCTGCCTGGAGCCTGTAGACAAGGACTTGAAAATTGACTGCATTCAGAACACTCATGAGCACATCCAGTACAAATGCTAGATTACCTACAGGCACTGCCAGAATGCCAGTACACACCATCCCACAGCAAAATACACAATTAAGATAGCTCAAGAGCCGGTGTTTGCACAAGTTGAAGAGGACAGTAGCTTTGATATAGACATTTGCATTTGCATGGAGAATATACTCTTTGCAACCAATGACAAGAGCACAGTTACAAAGCAGTGAATGCAGCAGGTCATCAACGGGTTTGTGCCTTCTGGGGGTCCTCCTGGCACATGCTAAGCTGATAGTGTTCTTTGATGAGTTGAGCCGGCTCAACCACAGCTACAAGAGAACTCTCACAGCAATTGACTCCAACAGCTGCTATGTCTAAGCTGAGCCTCTAAGAAGCAAAGGCGACACAACTGGTAATGACCCGAATTTTAGCTCAAGCTATGGACAGACAGTGGAACTAATTTCACTTCCCTCATCTTTGTGGTCCCAATAAAAGCCAGTGGTGTTGACCACCACTTGGCTGAGCAAAAAAACACACCCCACTCACACGGATTAACCGCTTTCACCTCTCTCCAAACCATGCTTGAACACTGGTTTTTGTCTATCAGCAAACACAACTGGGTGGATGCCTTCCCCAAAATCATTGAGGTATATAATGGCCATGATCACCAAGGTATCAGACAGGCACCAGCCAAAGTTGGCTCTAAAGACATAGAACAAATATGAGCAGATGACCGGGCACATGCAATGCATCTGGCTTCTTGTGTTGACAGAGACTTCTTAATCCAGTCTGACAAGCAAATGCAGGTTCATCACATAACAAAAGAAATGCTCTTCAGTGACCGGTGGGTGTCCACGTAATTAAAAATGCATCAATGTGGACAAGTTTAGCTTGAAAGGCGTGTCTGGAACTTTTAAGAATTACGAGCTGTGCCTGCAGACATCGGTGTGTTGTCAGAACAAATAAGGTTTTACAAGTGCAATCAGCAAGCAGGACAAGGCAACAACAACAAAAACCCAGTGCCAGGTTGAGAAAAAAAAAATGGCCTTGGAAGATCTGACACATTATGAACCCTGTCTGCATCATTTTTGTAGCAATGCCTGCCATTAGATCTGTAGCACTTGTGTGCGACTGAACAACGATATACAGAGGCAGAAAAGCATCTGTCATTTTTTGGCTTTCTGCGATGCCATGCTGACAAGGGTTAGAAATATTTATAAGCACATAGCTGAAGGCAGCGAGCCCCCTGGCAACAAATATCTTGTATTTTCCTTCTTAGGTCAGGGAGTGTAATAGTCAAAAAGGTTAGGCTTGTCGCCAATCTGTGGGACATTGTTTTTGCACTGGTCATCAGGTAGTACTTTGGGTCCCGTGGTGGCCGAGTGGTCTAATGTGCTCATCTTTACAGATCAATCACGCATCTCACCTCTGTTCATGTGAGTTTAAGTCTCAGCTCAACCAATGTGGGTATGTAAGAAAGCTTGCCTGTAGCTTCCTGTACTCCTGCATCGTGGCATCGATGTCATCGTGAGTTGTTTCGGCAAGCTGCTCTGTGCGCAGCCTCTCATTGAGGTAATCTAGACACTCATTGCATTTGCAGGAGTACTTGGCCTACATGGGATGAGCTGGAGAATGTGAGGGCATTTACAATTGCCCTGCTGCTCATCATTGCGGCTGTTGCCATTATTATCTTTAGACAGATGTGATACCTTGTTCAATTAGCATAGCCTGCGTCCAAAGGCTCAGCACAATGATGGTTATGGCCTTTGTGGTGTCTTCAAAATCTAGGTTACCAAGGTCAGCCAGTTTCATTTAAGCAATCATTTGGCAATCATCAAATACCCAACTTCAAGGCTGCCAAGTACTGCTGCATGGTAAAGGAAGTTTCTGAGGTCCTTGGCATACAATGGTGTAGACATCATGCACTTTGATTTCACTATTACCAAATTTATGTTATTTTGTTTTTACAACAAGTGCAACACACTGCTATTCCATATGAAAGGGGTCAGGCATATATCTAGGAGATACTGCCAGCACCTGTTGTGCTTGTCGTTATGACAGATCCGTAGACATTGCTTTTGCTGTTGTTCTGACAGCTCTTGCACCTGAGGTGTAAAGAAAATTCAAGGCCTCCCCATTAAACATAAGATGGCATCGCCTCCTGCTGCTTTCCTGGAGTCGTAATTTGTACTTGTCACTACTGGAGTGGCCTGCGTGTTGACATTCTTAGCTTTTTTCTCAGCCCAATGTTGTTTCATCATCTCTTAAAGTTTTTTTCCAAATGTAACTCTGCCAAGATTTTTAGTTTTTGTGACCTGTGTCACCTGCTTCAGTTTTTTTGTCATCTCCTTAGTTGGTTCCTTTGTCAGTTCATTAGTTGGTTCTTTTGTCGGGTCCATTGTTGGTACTTATCTTTTCTCAAAATCAACATGCTTAAATGTGATCAGGCCAGCTGCTAGTGACACTAGTATGGCACTGTACCTAAGGTAATAGTAGCTGCTAATGTTCAATAAAGAGACCTGAATAATTGGATCTTTTTCAAGGTCTGCTGCAAGCTGCTTACTGTTGTCTGTGGGCAGAACATGCCTAACAAGTGACGTGTAAAGGCCAAGCAAGGATGATCTTATAGAAGCTGTCAAATTACTCCCCAATTTAGCCTCATATAAGGCGTAGGCCTTTACATCTTGTCACTCATTTCTGTAACACCCTCCAGTGTCAGATATCATCCAATGTATTTGGCCATACCCAAAGCAGCTAGCTGGGATAGCCTTTTGTGCTGTAAGGTTATTTGCTGTCGTTCCGACAGATGACAGCATATGTCAAGTTGTTTAACTTCCTTAGTTGGTACTTTACCATACAGTTCATCCAGTACCAAATCAACATCCATGTCGCTTATTGCAAGCTGTAAAGCCATGGTTCTTATTAGGTTCCAATGACTGACCAAGCACTTAACTCTGTGTGACTTATAAATGAAATAGGTTAAAAGCTATAAGTGAAAAAGCATGGCTAAGGATGCAAAATAATTGAGTGCTCAGACCTGCGGAATGCAAGCTAACAAAGCTGATAAGACATGGGTGAGTTGGTTCGTAGTAATAGCTTAACAAAACATTTCAGCTTGAGAAATTCATTGATTTCTGCCCACTGCTTGTCTTCCACAATATAGATCTGATCTAGTGTGTCCTTAGATGAGTCTTTGTGTTTACAGTAAAATAGTGATACCCATGAAGTCTGCTGGTGGAAATTGCAGGCTAAATTGGCATTGTATTTTGTGTGCTATGACCCACACACTGATGCCATAGTGGGGGCTAATAAAGGTGAGCTCAGTGAGGAATGCTACCTGATCCCAGATACCAGAAAGAAAGGTGCAAATGTCGAGTAGAAAAAGCGTGGTGGTTTTTTGAACTTTTTGGCAAGTGCACAGAGTAGATCATTCAGAGCATGTTTCCTGGGGTTAACCCAAGATACTCCCACGTCTTTTTTACCCGATGTCCATGGCTTGTCATATGCCTTGTTTAGAAGAATCATTGGGCAGATTATAATAATAATAATGAGAACTTACTACAGTGCATATTCTTAAAAATCTCTAGATGCTTTACAATATTAGTTAACACATAAGGATATATATATATATAAATATATAACAAGATTACAAAGAAAACATGACTCTCTGGAATTACAAAGCATGGTGAAAATAATTAAGGGTAAAGAAACATTGTTAAGTCTGTTCTTGCAGCTGAAAAAGGTGATTATTTAGAGCTATTGAATGAAATCATGGTTTCATTGTGTCTAAGTACAAGAGGCAGTTCATTCCAGTTAGCTGGGCCCTGATATGCAATAGAACGTTTTCCAAATGACTATGTTTTAATGGTGTGAATAACAAGAATACGGGAGTCAGAAGAAAAGCGCAAGTTTCTAGAAGGAGTGTACACATTGGTGAGGTCAGATAGCTATTTCAAACTGTTGGCAAATAGCAAAACATAGCAGAGAGAGGAGATTTTGTGTTTGGTTCTGGAGCGAATGGGTAGCCAGTGGAGGGTAGCTAGCAGGGGGGATGAGTGCTTTGTTCTTGGGGTCTCTAAGGACGATCCGAGCAGAGGTGTTTTGAACTTTTTGAAGTTTCTGATGTTGGTATTGAGACGAGCCAGATAGAAGAGAATTACAATAGTCAAATCTTGAAAGTACTAAGGATCATGTAGGTGTTTTAGTGGCATCAACAGAAAGAAAATTGCAAATGGAGCTGATGTGTCTCAGCTCAGATATGCAGCCTTGCATGTGTTCATGATGTGTTGGTACAATGAGAGAGAACTGTCAAGAATGACACGTAGGTTTCATACTGATTGTTTGAATTTAATCTTGGTGTTGCTGATACTTCTTGTTTAAGGTGAAGGATAAGAATGAAAAAGTCTTTGTTAGGTGATCAGAATGGTTTCAGTTTTATTGTCATTCATCTGCAGCCTGTTGCATGTCATCCATGAGTTCACATCACACTTCTCTATGCCTCAGATGGTAGCATCATCTTCAGTTGGGTGACTAGATTTGTATATTTGGGTGTCATCAGCATATGATTGGTGAGACACCGGATGACGATTTATGACACTTGAAAGCGGCTGAGTGTACAGAATGAAGAGAACGAGTCCGAGAACAGAACCCTGAGCATAGATCTAGTTTGGATGCCCACGATCATCACCAATGACTTGTTAATGAAAGGGTTGTCGAAATACTCCCATGTGAATTCTATGCTCTTTGATGCATTCTCAAAGAACAAAACTATTGACTTCTTGGTTTTTTCCAGCATGTTCAGTTTGATGTTCCAGATATTGTCTTTCATATTCACCACTATCCTGTGATGGTGCAGCATTCGGGTGTACCACTTTTCCCATGTACTGGTGTCTTATCATGCTTGCGAGTTCTGCGTGGGTCACAATGTCATGCTCCAGAGAGATACTGCTGATGGTGAAGCTCATCCCCTTGTTAGTGCTCTTTATCATCTTGTCATAGTCATTAAACGTCAGCTCGAAGATGAGGTTCGGCTGAAAGGCTGGACTGTTAGTATGGCATGTAATCATTTAGGAGCTCAAGTCAAGCGACACAAAGAAGTGGTTTCCAAATGCAGCAGCAATATATGCATTGGGCTGAGTAACAGCAACGGCATTGTCAGCAGCGACATGTATAGCAGCAGTGTTAGTGTTTTGTATACCCTGATAGGCAGAGTTAGTCTGCTCTTTTTCCATCAGCCAGAGATCCTTGTACACACCACAAACATCGGCATTGTCAATACAGGCCACTTTGGTCCCCTCAAGCATTGTGATGAACATATTGACGATGGCTCAGCAAAGTTTTTTTTTACGATTGTACGGTTGCATCAATCAGTGCTGCAGACTTGCCAAACTGTAAATACCGGTCTAGTTACACTGGGCACAATAATATCATTGCTGATGAGACTGGGAAATCTGATAATAAGCTGCTGGTTTTGGTCTATGGTGCTTGGGTTATTAGTCACAATGATGGTGCCCTGGACTTCCTTTACACCAAGCATGCGGCAGAGGGAGTGGAATAGATTGAGTTTGTTTCTTATTGAGACATGTTGTGCTTCCACAAATTTTAACAAGTTTGGTGCTATTGGAGTTCACATGTTCTTCCTTTAATATGTTAATACAGTCAAAAATGTCATAATGGTCACCTGTACATAGTGGTCACCTGGTCACAATGGTCATTCTAATTTTTCCTGTATAAGTGTCCTGTAACGGTCACCCGCCTTCTGCGTTCCAGGTGTTTTCTAATCAACAGTGGTTTCTTCCGGCCTTAAGTGGTCACTGGAGCATATCAGCAGTGACCTCTCTATGTATGCAAATTAAACTTTTGTTTCATGAACAAGGCATTGTTTAAATAAAGGTATATCATGTGAATTGATGTGTAAACATTCCATATCTCACTTGTACTCACTGTACTCCAGTCACACTGTCAGTCTAACTCAAAGGTGTCAATATGTCGGGTTCGAAAGTGAGGCGGTTTTTATCCTACAGGAGAGGGTCAAAACAATTCATTTGCTGGATGGTGGGAAAAGTAGTTGTGTTATAGCAACAGAAATGGCAGTTGTTTTTAGTTACATCCCATTGCATTAGGGTCAGGGGTCATTCAGTATTTAAACCTTGTCTGTAAAGGCAGGCAAAGTTAAGATTCATGGGTCACGAAAATAGTCATATACAACTTTTTTTGATTCTCTATTTATCACAGACCTGTGACATAAATTGACTGTCTTTTGATCTCAGCCAAAATATGGATATTGTTTTTGAAGTGTGATCAGAGCAGCTGTTCCCAAGATTAATTTATACATGTTGACCGATCAAAGAGTCAGTCCTCTGTTTTATAGTCATATGTAAGCTGTCAGTAGTGAAATTAATGTTTTGTTATGGTACACAAAGCAACTATGATCAGTGATTATTTTAAGTCATTGATGATTTAATTTATAGGATGGATTAAAGTGAGCAGGATACAGTAATGTTGTGTGGAATATAAATTTCAGAGAGAACAACATATATGTATATCTTATGATTTTGTTGAATAGTGCACATAAAACAATCTTGATAACATAATAATAATAATCATAATAATAATATTAACAAATAATGATATTCGGTGCATGGTGTCACAGGATGAAGCCGGGTTGGGACTGGATTAGTGAAGACACCGAAAGCAACTGCGTTAATAAGATGTTTATTAATAAACGCAATTTAAAAGATGAACAAATCTGACACCATTATAACAAAAAGATAAGGAAAATTATAAAGTTCCTAACATGGAACTATCAACAACAAGTAACTCAATGAGAAAAATCAAAGATGAATTTAACGAATGGAATTTTAAAGAAACGTGAATAACATCCTATCACCAATCAACAAATAAGAGTATATGATCTACAGCCCAATATAAACAAGGTCTTACTAAGTACCAAGGGTGACCAAAGCATGTGATTTATGCACTTATCAATATAATACTCATTTATTCATCAATCTGTTAATTCATCAATTTATCAATTCATCAAGCGATTTTGGAATATGTATGAATTTATGAATCTGTCGTTCATTTAACGATATTGAAATGGGAATGCATGAAATTATGAATCTATCACACATATAGCGATATTGAAATGTGAATACATGTAATGTTGCTCAGATAGCAATAGTGAGAATAACAATAAAATGGAACACGTAATATATATAACTATGTGGCGCCCATTTGACGTCCAAGATGTATCTCCGGTTCCACCCGCTCTAGTAAATGGTCAAGGAGCCACCACGCATGGTCCACCCCTCCCAGTCTGTTGCAGGATCCCTCGAGAGCCTTCACATTAACACAGTCCTGATGGTCGCGAAGCCTTGGTCCCTCGCATCGAGAACACCAGTACACTCTTCCGAACCAACGTCACTAGACACAGCGTATACGTCACAAGAAACCACACAGAGTTCTGCGACTCCACATCACCAAACCATACACAAAGACACAAAAGCACCACACAAGGCACCACACAAGGCAGCTAAAAGTATAACAACTTAACCGTGTAGTACATATGACACGGTTAGTACTTTTGCATTGATATATGTTGCGCATGCGCACACATGAATTACATCTCGTTACACATTACATTAATCATTAAATGCATGCTGCGTATAATTAAATAAAATCCGTCTGTTCAGGTACAACAAATAGCTAACTTGAACCAGACTATAGTATTTCTAATATCATGGCGTTGTATAACCTAGGTATTGACTCTCTGTAGAATTTAGAATAAATTCTAAAACATCTAATATATGAAACAATTCTGTCATATAAAACGAATAGTGATAAAGAATACAATCTTAAATTTCATATACCTCTACAGCTGAAGATTTGCTCCCGTAAAGAGGTAAGCTTTCTGACAAGACTCGTCGTAGTGTAATTTGTTTATAGAGAATTTGCTCTATATGTACCCTAGCTGTGACATATGCGCAGCAGCTAGGTACTTAGGTTTTCAGTGCAGGCAATTTGCACATGCAGCATGGGGTGAATCGCGCTCAGTATTTCAAAATAACTAGAGCCAAAAAAAATAAACCACCCTCGAGTAACGCTCTAGTCGGAAACGAAACCCGAATACATTTTCGATCACATATACATATTTATATCAATCATACAATTTCGTGACACATGGTATTTGTTCAAAAACCAATTTTGAAAGGTGAACCTGTGTACAAAGACTAGTTTTTCCTTTTCCCATGGGTGGCTGCTATTGACAGGTTTGACTGTATATTGTTGCATAAGTACATTATTTCTCAAATAGCGAAACAAGGCTGACTTTGAAATGACCAACTTCGATGAAGGAGACACTGATTAACCAGATGAAACTATAGAAACTACATTTATTGATCCTCATGCCAAACGTTATCAACAAATAAATGACCTGGAAGACCACCTGAACAACCTTAGTGGCGACAATTTGATAGCAGCTCAAAAGGAAATGTGCAAGAAAAAGGTTGATGTCTTCTTTAAGGCCAATAGCCCTCTTAAATATAAGAAGGTGGGATTTGTTAGGCCATACAAACTTTCCATACTAGAACATAGTCATAATAGATGCATATATGCAAAACTAGCCATACAACAACTACCACATAGGATAAGCAGAAAGACATCACAAAAACTGCTACATGTACAAAAAAGAATTGCCAGCAGACACAAGCAGGCTGACAGATGTCGAGCTACTCGCTGTATTGGAATCTGAGGACACCGCTCAAAGAAGCAAGAGCACAGGAACCAGATGTGAGAAATTCTTGGTCAAAACAAGGAACTTCAGATGTACAGTGGTGCACTTTCAAATACTATCACTAAAACTATAGAGCTCAATAAAGACCAAGACACAGAAATAAAAATGCTGGCTGAAGCACAGGATGAAACAGAGCATGAGCAGATACAAGCCTGTACTGCAGATCTGGAGTTGGTACATGATGGACACCTCCAGATAAGCTTTGATTTATGAGGGAAACTTTGCAACCAATTTACTACTATTTGGGAGACCATCAACAAAATTGTTCATGATAAAACCATACCGAGTGGCTTTGAACACTCATCTGT
Source organism: Margaritifera margaritifera (assembly GCA_029931535.1). Lineage (NCBI taxonomy): Eukaryota > Metazoa > Mollusca > Bivalvia > Unionida > Margaritiferidae > Margaritifera > Margaritifera margaritifera. The sequence continues at coordinate 1,906,888 of JAQPZY010001351.1, forward strand.
GAATAGGGTATAACTGTAGCCTTGATTCTCATGGTGCTCAGTTTTTTCATAAGCACATATGTGCTTGCAATCACAGGTGAAGGAAATACAACATCACCACTTTAAATTCTGACACCTAAACCTGACCCTAGCAATGCAAAAGAACGAGTAAAATATTAGCTGGAGTGGCTGGCTCGCCAGGATGCTGAAAATGCTCGCAGAAAAGACTTTGTCAGTGTTGCCCTATATTTTATTGGTATGATTGTTTCATTCCCCCTAAAAACATTTGGCAATGCCATTGGCTAGCAGGTTAAAATTTGATGGTGCTTGTCATTATGATAGCGGCCACATTCTTTGCCATTCTCCACTCTCACATTAGCATGCACAGACATCAGAGTGAATGCTAGTACTGCTAGTTGTTCAAAACTGAAGAAACCAAATGGCCACAAATCCCACTGCATTACCACCCATGACTAGTGCTGTTTTGTCAGCATCATGGTCTTTGGGTTTTTTGCGCACAGGCAGTGCCTGCATTTTTTGCATGTCTTGCTGTATCAGCAGAGGTGGGTCAAAGCTGGCCTTAACATTTTTCGCTGACTGTGATTGTTGTGTTTGTGCTCCCTTTAGGCTGTTGCTGCTCGTGCTGGGTTGCCTTGTTGCATTAACATCAGAGTTGGTGCCCAGATTTAAGTCATCGACTGCCACAACAATTTTGTTCTTGTAATTTTGGCAAGATCAAATACGAAGATCCATGTCGCTAGGTATCATGTAAAGGCCTCGACCAAGAACAAAATATATATCTATAGTATAGCTGTCTATTAGCATAACAGATTACATCTTGATACTTTTGTATCAAATGTTCATGGTCTTCTTTTTGGGCAACCATAACTTCGACAATTGCTAGGAACTGTTTTTGGGTGTCAAATGCTGTCCCTACTCCTATTATCAAGGTCTTGGTTTGACTTTGCGCACCCAGTAGTGCCAACACATATGCCTGAATGCTCTCATTAAGATGCACTATGACAGCCCATGCCAAGTCTTGTGAGTTGTCCAGCATGAATGTTGCCCATTTACTGCTCCAGGTTCCTGTGAGTAGTGGTCAAATGTTAGCTCATATTGCTATATCATTTTGGGTGTAAAACCGACTGGTTCTTGAAATGATCTCTCGTGGTCTAGGGAATAGGAATACACCATTCCAAGCCCATCGTATGAGATTTGCTGGTGCCAGTTTGAGTTTGAATCCACATTAAACTCTCTGCAAACATTTTCATTGGTAGATTGTTGTGTCAAAATTATTATAAAACTGATTGAAACTTGTTTGCATTGGAGTGGCACACCACAGCTGGTTGAGGAGCAACTTTACCTGAAAATAACATGAAATATGTAAAAGCTGGATAATAGAGCATCTTTCACAGGCAACAAAGTTCACCTGATCTTGCCAAAACTGCATGTGGCTGCTATGCCACTTGTCAATCATATCCATAGAACTTAACTCTACTGGAAGTGCATTTCTAATGGTTATGCCAATAACCTTTGTCTGAAATGAAACCCCCTCTCATGCAAAAACTTGAGGATTGAAAAGCAAATAGTGGATGGTCACTATATTGCCATGACTGTATTTAAAGACTCCCCCGACCCTATATTTTGTGTTGCTGTTAAAGCAAAATACCTGTGGCAATACCATTTCATACATTAACACTCACAAAAGTGCAAGTGCAAGCATTGAATGTTGTATTGACCAATCCACTAGTTGGACCTGTGGCTCTAGAACAGGAAATCTGCACTTGTGCTGGTAACCATGCAGGACTCATACTGACTAGGATTAGGATGGTACAACATTTAGGCTATAGGTAACAACAGATTTGTTGTGAACCTGTCATCAACCAGCAATCCAGTAGGCATCACCATTCCTGATGGGTATTACAACATAAATACACTTAAAAAAGTAATACAATGGCTTCCATTCCTGGAATGACTGTGAACATTATGCTCACTGACCCAAACTATCAGCTCTATCTCGACACACTCCCCCCATATTTGGATTTGAATTACTAAGGTATAACACAGCTGGCATGCACATAGTAGCTAATCCCCCAGTGTTTATCAACATCCAGTGGCTTTATGTCCACCTCGAACAAATAAACTCAACTAGGAACAGTATTTTTTTATGGAAGAAAACAGCACCCTACTACAAGTTTCTCATGTTGATGGTGAGTCCTGTGGGGAGTCACATACTGTCCCCTATGGAATACCATGTTGGTGCAAACAGCATCCAGGAGCATTCAGTATGCATATAAGATGAAAGACATTTGCCAGTTAATACATTGTAAATTTTTCCGGTCCTGGCTTCTTTAGTAACAGCACTGCAATCAGCTTTGAACCATCACTCCCGTTAATGTCACCCCAGATGATGAAATTCTTGGCCACCTTCAAGGTTGTGTACTGAATGGCTGACAGTATCACATCAGTTAGTGGAATTACCACAATAATTTATCAGGTTACTATCGCTGGGATTCAGTGCAAAACTTTCAGAACAATGATGGTTTTACCCTTAGCAACAACAACGACACTATCACTGTCCTGGGTGCCTGTTTTTACATTAACCTCCATGGAAATTGGGGTGTAGGAATGTTGGAAACACTTTCAATCCATGTAAATGGAGCTGTATGGGTACATAATGACAACAATAATCAGTCTGTTGTTCCCGCTAACGTCTCACATGAAAGCTTTACAACTAGTTTTGTGTCTGTGTTTGCCACTGAAGACACCATCCAGTGCAAGGGTCTCAGTGTCAATGTACAAGTGTCTGGATTTTCAGCCACTCTAACCATCATTGGCTTTCGCAATTAGAACTCATGTGATACTTAGCTTAAAAGCAAAGCCATGGGGGAATGACCAGACATAGGCAAGGAACATGAATCATTTGTGTGGCCTGTAAATCCAGATATAGATGATGGAATATTGGTGCAACTCGCACAAAAAGTGTATGACATTGACAAGGAATACAAAACAATGGTGCGAGAGTATCTGCACCAACTTGGGGCTGACGCATACCAGTTCAGATTGGGGTGGAATGAGAATGCAAAGCAGATGGACATCTAGCACCAGGGTTACCCAGAGCATTCTAAGCCAACCTGCAAAGAACTAGGGTTAATTGTGATTTTTTTGTCAGAACAACAGCCAAAAGAACTACATGAACAATGGGGGATCGTGAACGTACAGTGAAACCCTGCTATAACGCGATATTTGGGGTCCATCAAATTCGATCGTGGAAAAAGCGGGGTCACGTTATTGCGGGGTTTTACTATATTTTACTTTATTCAGAGAACAACATATACATGTCTAATGTATAGCATGAATAGGATATCAACACCATTTACTATCTGATATCAATCCGTCTTTGTTTTCCCACATGACAACCCTTTGATTGAGCCACGAGTTTTATACTTGTTCAGTGCCAAGTAACAGAGAGTGGTTATTTGAACTCCCTGTGATCTTGCCGCCCAAGCTCAATCTCTACATAAGCACCCACATATGACAATCTTTGATCAACCACCGCATTGTCTGGTGCTTGGTTGTGTACGCAGTTAAAGAAGAAACATAAGTCGGCTATTGTTACGCAATGATTGTATACAGGATGAATTGAAGTCCAGTGCACATGTTGGCGGCTTATGTTTTTTGATGTTTATTAAATCATGAGAATATTTTATCAACCACAACGTTGTGTATGCAGTTAAAGAAGAAAAAAGTGTCGGCTATTGTTTGAGCAATGATTGTAATACAGAATGAATTGAATACAAACACAAAGAAGACTTACTGGCTTTACTCATGGATCAGTAATAAGTAACATTTCCAATAATGTTTATTTTGGCATAACTCTTCAAGAAATTGGTGAAATTGTTAAATTTCAGAAGCCACGCCACAATCGAATTCATACGTGATCTCTTCCCCAAAATGATAATAAACTTTTTATACACTATTTCTCGTACTTAAAAAAAAAATAAAATTTTCTGTGTACGAGAAAAATACATGTACATGTATATAAAATTTCAGGAACCACGCCACAAACGTATTATACTCGAATTCATACGCGATCTCTTCCCCAAAATGATACTGTAATATAAACATTTTATACACTATTTCTCGTACTTTGAAGAAAAAAAAATTTCATGTGCGAATGAATATATGAAATTTTGGGCGCCACGCCACGATTGCATTATATCCGAATTCGCGTTATATCGGGGCGCGTTATAGCGGGGTTTCACTGTTATTGTTACTACAGTGATAACATGGTTTTTAGCAACATGTTCTTAGCAGTAACCTTTCCTTCAGGGTATGTAGAGCCCTCTATCACTCGCTTCACTGGCAGAAAAAAGTTAGGGTAGAAAAAAGACACACTCTGTCACATGACAGTAATCGGCCAGAAAAACAAACAGTCATTGAACCAGCAAACAGAGAGCATGGTATTTGTGACTTTTGGTGAGCGTGTTAGCAGGTGCGTTGAAGACCATATGTTATTTCCAGATCTCTTGGGATATCACACCTTCTTTGACATCACTGCCATCTTACCAGTACACCATAGTGACAGGTTAGAAGTGCGTTTCTGCAGTGGAGCTAACCCACCCACCACTCCAGATCAATTAAACTTTTATATCACAATGCTTATAGAGGAATTATAATGTCTCTATACCCAAAACTCCGAGACCCACAAGATTTTCACCTAAAAAAATCTGCAAAGCTGAAACCTTCTTAAGGGCAAAGGATGAACAACAGTGCCCTCTGCACAAAAAGTACAAGCATGCAGTAAATTCAGTGGATGGTGTTGACACTTCACTGATGGCTGTGTCTCTGGGTGCTGGTGCATTGGGGATTGGAAAAAAGTCAGCCATCAAATCTGTCCCCATTGCAATTGTCTTGAAATCACAGCTTTGAGTTGTGGTCTGATTTCTGTGGCTGGAAATTGTATTAGCCAGCGAGTGCCTATGAAAACCAAAAGTATGATGAAATTCATGTCTTGGCGAAATCAAAGCTCAACACAGTTGTAGACAAAATATCAAAGGCACTCTGTGACAGTGCCATCTCTGAGGAAGAGTTCAAGTTTATCTTAGATGAAGTCGACAAACACACAACCATGAAAAATTAAATATGGGCTGCATCGCATAAGGCATACACTTAGGTTGTAATCAACGAAGTTCGGCTGTAATCAGCAAAGTGGCAATAAATGAACTAATAGCCTGCGAAAGAGCCCAAGCCTGCAATGAGATCATAAAAGATATCACTGGGAATTCATAATAAAGCTGTGTGTTGTCTGTCAGAAGGACAGTTTTCTAAATCAAGGCCTGTTCCCAGCACACCTCCAGTATACAATGCAGTTTTTCAATAACAGGCTAAGAAAAATTTTATTGTTAACGGTTGTTTTTTTTTTTGCATTTTCACCAGCTTCTTTATTAAATTTAAAACAAATGATAACCACCTCACACATTGTCATCCTCATCCGATATGGCCTGCAGATCCACAGTAGTAAGTCATGAACTACCAATGCCACTGTCAACAGTCATTCCGACGGGCCTGCTTTGATGCATAGATTCCAAACACAATTATTACAATCAAGGCTGCCACAGTCAAAGTTGCCAAAGGCCCAAGGGCATCAACAAGAAAGCATCCTGTGCACATCTTAACCATAATAATATGACATTTCTAAATAAAATCTTATTTTAAACATTTTGTCGTACCTATATGCACAGTACAATGGAACTACAGGTCTGGAGGAAGCTCACATTGAATAGATGAATATGATGTGTATAATAAAAGAACTATTTGAAGAGCTGAGTCAGCAGGGTTTTACAGTTGAACCAAGATCAAACCAAGGTCTATTCATTTATAATAAAGATGAATATTCATGTAATCAAGGCAATCAGGTACTAAACCAACGGCAATGGTGCAAGTTTAGGATACTAAACCAGTGCATGGCAGATATTGTACCATTCTGTCAAAAAGTCAAATTGAATGATTTTCGTATCCAGAGCTATGTTACTGTTTGTGATGCAACAGTTGACAGCACCATCTACGAAAGAAGTTTGCATATACCTTAAATAAGTGGAGAAATATTGTCAAGTGGTTGTGTATTCAAAAACTCTATGACGAGCTTTTTATATAACCTTTTCCATGCCATACATTTTGAGCAAATTCTAACAAATACACCAAGCTCTTGCCTAGCTATACAGTGACCTCATGTCAGGAAGAATTAGCAAAATCAGTCTGAGACTGAGACTGCTCAGACTGGTATTATTCAGCACAACAAACAAACAAATATGACTATAGCAATCAAACTTGCCAAGCAAAACATCATGCTGGAAGCAATTGTAACCAGTCTAGAATCTCGCAAAACTAACTTGGGTATGAAGTGTGCTTCCCATGCAACATACACTCCGAAATATAATGTATTTGTAAAAGGTAACAAGTTAGACTGGAGTTTGGTAGAAAATTCAATGTCCAGGTGTAGGGCTATATGAACAACATTAGAAAAATTTTGCCATGAAGTTTTGGAAAGGGGACTATGTAACAGACATGCAAAGAATCAATGACATCCTTACAGATGATGATTCTGTAGATAAGCAAAACAACTACGATAGACTTATATTTGAAGGCGTAGCAGTTTGGAAAAAGATACTAAAGAGAAGCACAAAACAAGACAGTATGTGACCACTACAGTGAAGAGATGCTGATGGCATAAAGAACCCTGAAAGCAAAAATATTGTTAACAATGGCCAGTAATGCTGATAAAGAAAACAAATGAGGGACAACTAGAATGACCTATCTGCATGATTTTAACACAACAGTTTTTTGGCATGGGTCGGGACACTACAGTTTTCCTTCTTTGTTCCCTAGGCCTGTGCTATGAGAAAACATACAAGAACATGATGCCAAGACATATTTCTGACCCTATGCCTACTTTAGGAAATATGAACTGGTGGTCTAGGGATGATGCTTCAGTCCAGTAGAACATTCGTAAAAATCATGGCAGTGAGATCCATTTTAAGCAGCTGCTTTGTTGAGAATATGTCTTGATTTTACATGATGGACCATATAATTAGGGTTGATTTTACATGGTGGACCATAAAATTAGGTTCGAGTTTACATGGTTGACCATGTACTAGGGTTGACTTTACTTGCTGGACCATATCATTAGGGTCAATTTTACATGGTTGGCTATATCATTAGGGTCAATTTTACATGGTTAGCTATATAATTAGGGTCGATTTTACATGGTTGGTTATATAACATTTTTACATTTTGTACATACAGCTAGAGCCTGTTTCTGGTGCAGATGATAATTATATCATTGACATTTTGTACATACAAGCTAGAGCCTGTTTCTGGTGCAGAAGATAATTATGTCATTGACATACTTCTATACATACAGGCTAGAGCCTGTTCCTTGTCCTGGTGATAATTAAATGAGTTCTTAGAGAAACCGACGGTCATGCTCCATAGGAGTCATCTGTTCCTTTCCATCTGATAGGCCAGGTGTTGGAGGAGGAGGAGGAAGGTTGGATATTCAATAAGGCAATGAATGAAGTTTACTGCCTCCTTTCCCCAGACTTGAGTCATAAACCTTCTGGCGTGGAGGACTGAGATTCTCTACAGTCTGGAGAGGTATTCTGACCCAGTATCTTGTCCAGATCTTCTGTTGCTCCCAGAGTTTGCGATGGTTTGAGAGCTTACACCAAAGTTTACTGGGGATGAGAGTCACCCAGCACTACTAGAAGGGGTGGTCTGTCCCCTCTTCTATGCTTATGCTGCTGGTTTCTACTTCCAGCTATCGAGTCCATTTGCCAGCAAGTGGGGATATCGGCTGGGGCCTGGGCTTCCCTCTTGGGTAAAACTTGATAGGTCTTGGAGCTTAAGGCCTGCATGCTAGTCAGGATTGCCTCGCATGCCAATCTCTTTTTGGTGGCCTCCTTCAGTCTCTTGAAGAAGGAATTATTGTCTTCCATGGTGCTTCAGTGCTTGCCGGGGGCGGTAGCAAAGACATTGTACCATGTGCTCTCCATGATTATGGTGCTCTCCGCGGAGCTTCTTCACCTCCACAAGAATGCTGCCTTGGAGACATTAAAGGTCTTGCTGGATCACTGCAAGAACTCTTTCAGGACTTTACCTCTTGAGGTGGAAACACTCTTTGGAGCCCTTTCCCCTCCATGGCATCACAGGATTTGTGGGACCAGGAACACAGATCCCTGGCAGCAGTTTCAGGTCATTGAAACAGGCCAAGATGCACACCCACCCTGACTGCCCTTTGAGACCTTCTCCCAAGATCTTCAAGAAGGCACAGCTTCAACCGTCTCATTACAGCTTCGAATCCAAGCTCCTTCCTGCCTGTTGTTTGCTTGGATAGGCCAAGGGAGAAAGTCTTTGGATTCCTTCCCCAAGGAGGGAGGGGGTAGGCTCTAGGGAGTTGCACACTAACGTGTAGTGTCCTTCTCTTCCCAGTGTCCCAGTAGGTGCTTGTATAGCCCTTATTTCATGAGTTTGGTTGTGCATCATGGAAGAAGTGTGGGTCCATTCAACTTTACACCCCCACTCACCCATCACGGACCCAGTTTCTTTCAACAGTCCAGACTGGCTCAAAAAAGAGAAGAGGTACACCTTTCTTCAGAAGGGCACAGTTGAGAGGGTGGAAAATGTCTGTAGGCAGTGTAGGATATGACTGCTGTTTGGGGGTCAAAAGGTCAAAGATCAAGGTCACTGACTGTAAGAAGAAAATGGTTTTTGAACAATAACTTTAGTTCTGGATCATGTACCTTGACCAGAATTTTTGGTGGGATTGTATTTAAGGTATGGAAGAGGACTGTTGGTTTTGGGGTCTAAAGGTCAAAGTGATTTCTGTTGTAGCTTAAGTTCTTTGACAAAACTTTGTGAATGGTTTGCCCTTATGGTGAGAAAGAAGCCTATAGATTTTGGGGTCTAAAATTCAGAGGTCAAGGTCATGATGAGTTTAATAGGAATATAATGGTTTCTGTACAGTTAGTTTACTTCATGACCACATACCTTGATCAAAGGTCAAGGTGATTGAGATCGATTGGTTAATAATCTCCAGAGTCAACCATGCCCTACTAGTGCCTGCATAATGGATATTAACAAAGGGGCAGGCACATAATGTACTGGGGCTTGAGAGTGTGAAGTAAATAGTGTGGAGATTTGTGATGGCAAGCCATTGAAGATGCTGTACTTGAAATTGCTTCTTGATTTGTTTTTATTTATCATAGTTAATAGCTTATTATAATACATTAATATTTTCTTACATAGGAAACATACCTTATCATAATGTGGTTCCATAAAACATACCTGTTGTTATATTGTGTTGTTTATAATTCATCTGGGTATTAGTGGACTTCACCTGTAACATGATATATTTTTTATGCTCCTGTGAACAGCATGAGAGTGTGAAGGTGTCTGAAATAAAATTATTTGAAATTAAACCCAAACATCATCCAAATGCACTAAAATTGGGTATAATATTTTCAGGTTCTACAATAATGTCTTCATTAGATCCCACCTGCATTTAGACTTCACTCCTTTCTTTCAAATGGAGGTGGAAGTTTTTCCCCTAACTTTTCAGTTTCAGGATAAACCTGATATTTAAGTGCTACTTTTTATTTTACTTGAATGTACTGTATACATTGAAATACTTTTAGATTCTTAATATTTACAGGCAGACCACAATTTGGAGAAACAAATTTGGGATACAGTGGAAAGACAGCATGGTATAGAAACTATAGGTAACAGAATTTGATGTATATAAATTATGCATTGTATTGTCATTTTCTATATATGATGAAGAATTCTCTAATTTTTCTTTGATCTTGATGATAAAAAAGGATTAAATAGGTGACTTCTTTTCAGTTTGATAAAATGAAACTTATGGTTTGCACTCAAATTTTTATTGTGCATTTTATACTGTAAATGGAGAAATTTCTGTGTTCTTGTTGCAGAAGTCCATTTTTAAAACATTGCAGACTTTATTTTTAGCACACCTAGCTGTAATGTGTCTGTTAGCAATTGCTATTTTCAACTTCTTTTTGGAAACCACTGAACCAGTTTCAGCCAAACTTGGCAGAGAGCATTCTGGCATGAAGATCTTTCAGGCTTATAAAAATCATGCCAATCCATCATCAAAACGGACTGCAGTTACTAAAAATATAAAAACTTTTAAACGACTTCTCAAAAACTGCTAAGTAGAATTTGACCAAATTCAACAGAAGCATTCTGGCATGAAAACCTTTTAGTTTTGTACAATTGATGTAGATTTGCCATAAAATATGGCTGCCATTACTTAAAATAAAAACATTTAAACAACTTCTCATAAAATGTGTACTAACAGAATTGACCAAATTTGACAAAAAGCATCCTGGCATGAAGACCTTTAAATTTGGTGTATATGATGCTGATCCCTTATCAGATATGGCCTAACAATAGAAAACTATAAACGACTTCTCACAAACAATGGAACAGATTTTTACAAAATTTTACAAAAAGCATCAAATGATGCCTATTCACTATAAAATTTGGTCAATGTTGCTATAAAAAAGGCCTTTTGAGTTTGTACAGATGATGATGATTTGCCAAGAAATTTTGCCACAGTGCTAAAAATAAAAAAGAAAACTTGCAGTGACTTGTTCTAATAAAATGCTCAATAAATTTTAACCAGATTTGACATAAAGACCTTTTAGTTTTGCACAAAGATGCCCATCCATTATTTAATATCACGACTATTATTACTAAAATAAAAATACCTTAAAATTAAGTAGATGTAAAATGGAGATTTTGGATTGGGGCAGTGGTGAGGGGGGCCATGTGGACAAATATTAGTCACATAAAGCCATTCGAGATGAGTTTCGTTGGTGCGGCATTGTATGCTAGTTGTTGGGAGCTTTTTTCAAGTACAACCCAACAACCTTAGTTGTCATGAGCTTTTTTTTAATGACAACCCATTAATCTTAGTCACCATGAGCTTTTTTCAAAGACAACCCATCACAACAACCTATTAACCTTAGATGCTGTGATCTTTTCTCAAAGACAACCATCAACCTTAGTCACCATGAGCTTTTTTCAACGACAACCCATCAGCCTTAGTCGGTGTGAACTTGTTTTTACTACAACCCATCAACCTTATTGCCAGTGTGCCCCCACAGACGAGTATTGGCGGGGGACAGGAGTTGTCTATAGAGAAAGAAGGGTTGCCAACTTGAAAAAAGGGGCCAGCAAGGACAATAGGGGTATACTCATAATTGGGAGCTCATGGGGATAAGTGTAGAGGGGACAGCTTTTGGTGACTAGTATAACAGTTCTGATGGACAGTTCTTGGTGACGAATGCCATAGTTCCGTTGGACAGTTCTTAGCAATAAGGGTTGCAGGCCACTTGGCTATTCTTGATGATGAGCACCACTGAAAAATTGGTGAGGATTTCAGGTGGGCTTTTTAAATATCTTTTTCTTAATGTTATCCCTGCGGTGAAAATAAAAAGGTCATGATTGCAGCAAATGGATGAGAGTGGGTGAGACTGTTTGCTGTCAGGAATCGTGTATACTGGATGACTGTAAAGTTCACCTGCAGAGGCAACAAAAGGGCATGACTGTTTGAAGAGGTACTGTGGCAGTTAAGGGAGGTCAGGCACATTATTTAGCAACTGGACTGTCTTAGAACATACCCATTGCTATGACTGCAATGTTAATTGATGATATTAACACCATTTTTGTGGATGTGATTGAGGTGCCAGCTGAGCCTTTAGTGCCAGTGGCAGTTCCCCCCCAGGTGTAGGGCTAGGCCAGTCACCTTTTTCGGGTGCAAAGGTAGAGACACAGCGGTTGTAAAAGACTATAGAGTCATTGTATCAGAAAAGCACAAACTCAGAGAAAATGCCTTGGTCTTTCTTAACTCTATGGTGCCAGGCATTAATGAGGTGATTTTATGAGCAACTGGGACTGGTTCAACGAGGCACAGCTGCTGCCAATAAGGCCTTCTGCAGCCAGCTTGGCCTCCAATATTATCAAAAAAAACTACAATCATGCGCATAGGGTGTGGCAGGAGTTCAGCTGCCAAAACCTTGGTGATTATCATGATTTCTAACTTAAGACCAGCTTGCTCCTTCTGACCAATGTCTTTGAGATGTTCCGCAGCAAGTCACTGCAAACCTACAGCCCTGATTCAGCCCACTATTACAGTGCTGATGGGCATTGACATGCACCTCTTTATAGAAAAGGGCATTTGCGGTGGGATGTCAATGGTTAGCTGACACTATGCCAAAGCCAAGAACCTGAAGTCTACAGGTTATGACAGTGAAACTTATACAAATTGTACATGATGCAGCCTCAACTGACAGGTGGCTTCAGATCTGTTGAAAAGGAAGAGCTAGCCAGTGTTGAGGCAGCATTGCCAAACATAGCTGCCAAGGCATCATAAGGCTACATCCTCGAGTACCTGGCTGAAATCCATGATGCACACAGTGACCATCCGTTGGCACCAGAAGCATTGTGTGTCCATGAGGTGTGGCTGAGCAAGTACCAGTGTACCCTTATGCTTGAACTGGGAGGAACATTAACCTCTGGCAAAAAGCTCATCACAAACCTTTGCAGAAAAAAGCAATATGTCATTCACTACTGAAACCTGCAGCTCTACACAAATCTTGGGATGCGCATTTCCAAGGTCCACCACACGGTGGAGTTTGACCAGAGGCATTGGATGGAGATTGTACATCCAGCTGAATACAGACCTTTGCACCAAGGCAGAGTTTGAGTTTGAGAAAGACTTCTTCCAACTCATGAACAGTCCACTGTTCAGGAAGACCATGGAGAACCTTTGCAAGTGGATCTGGGTGCAGTGATGAGGATAAGCTGCACTGACTGATTGCTGACCCAGCCTTCCAGATGTGGAAAATCTTTGACGGAAACCTGGTGGTTGTGCACTCAACAAAGGCCAACCTCAAACTTAACCGCCCAGTCCATGTAGGTCAAGTGGTCTTTGATTGAAGCGAGCACCTGATGTACAATTTCTGGTGCAACCAGATCAAGGCCAGTTATGGCAGAAAAGCAGCTATATTGTACACAGACGTTGACAGTCTACTGATGCAGATTGATACCAAAACTATTTACAATGGCAAAGCCGAAGACACTGACATCTACGACACCAGTGATTTTACCCAGATCACCTGTTGCACAGCAAAGCCAACAAGAAGGTTGTTGGTAAATTAAAGGATGAGTGCTCCAGGCAGCCAATTGCTGAGTTTGTTGCTTTCCGCCCAAAAACATACAGTATCATGGAGGCCAACAGAATAGAAATCTGCAAGACAAAAAGTGTATCAATGGTTGCCCCAGGTGCCAATTTACAGCACATCCTAATCCTAGAGTGCCTACAGGAATTCTGACATTCCATGCTCACCATCCACAGCGACCACCACCAAATGGGGCTGGTCCACATAAATAAAATGAGCCTTAGACCACTGGACATGAAAAAATTTATTACACTATTCAGGCACGATCTGCAGTTCCTCTTGAACAAAACTTCTATGCAGGACGTCACTACCCAAAAGATGGTAGATAGATGGCTAGCCTGTGATGTCAAACCTGTCATCCAGCATGAACAGCTTCAGTGACAACACAGGGTTGGTGGCACAGCATTGCCCACATTCCAGCTCTCCAGGCGCATATAGGTGGATATTTGAGGCAAAAGGTTGCTGTTTAGGCTGCACCACACTGCTTTTTCATGAATGGTGTCAATGGGCCTCATGCTGTAGCCTTGCTGTTTGGGCTGACACGACAGCCAGCAGCTGCAAAACCCACTAAGTGCTACACTTTTGCATTGACAAGCAACATCTCCAGGGCATACTGGTAACCAACAACTGCTCTGCCAGAGTACTGCTGAAACTTTCCACAATGCCCTGCATGTAGTGAACACTGGCCTTGCTCTGCTTTACACACACACCATGCTTGACCAAGAGTCATAACACAGTCCCCCGTCAACTCCTGGCTGAGATCATCCAGCAGCAGTTTGTGCAGTGACATGCACCTGTTGATGGAGAATGGTATTTGAGGTGGGTTCTCAATGTTTAGCTGAGTCTATGACCAAGCCTACCTACAGCCCCGATCCAGCCCACTATTACAGTGCCCCTAATGGGCTGTGACACACTGCTAAAAATGCTGATGGGCATCGACATGCACCTGTGTATAGAGAAGGGCATTTGCGGTGGAATCTCAATGGTTAGCTGACACTATGCCAAAGCCAACAACCTTGTGGTTGAGCTCATGGTTTCCGGAGTGGCAAAAGAATATTTGGGCCACCAACTGATCTTCTCTCGCCTGATGGTCCTGCCTGACCAAGAGATCCTCTGCTGTTATACTCTGTACGAGACAAGACTGGGAGTGAAAATGACAGCTTCACTGGGAGCATCTTTTTTGGGCTTGTACACTGTGACCATGAGCCTCTTTCTGCCCATGGACAACACTGAGCAACTTGCAAATGACCTCAGGGTTGGTGGCTCAAATATTCTTTTGCGGCTCCAGAAACCACAAGCTCAGCCAAGCAGTCGTGTATCTGCATGATCGCTGCTTCATCAGGAGTGGATGCGGCATGACAGGCTGGAGAAGGCTCTTCCACTGCCGGCTATATTGGAACTTCCAACAAATAAAGCAGCTCGTCAATTTCCATGAGGCTATTTTAGAGGATATGGTAGACTATGCGCTTAGCTCTAAGTTGCTATAGCAGATGCCTGCCAAGACGACAAAGGAGGCCGTGTGGATGGCAAGGTACAGAACGTGGAGTCACTACATTACTCATGTTCCATGGAGCTCAGGTAGCTGTGAACAAACTGGTAGGACACTGGTGGGTCTGTGTGCAAAAGTACCTTACCATAACTCTCATTCCTGAAAAACTCTTAGGCCTCTGCCTACATCACAGGATTGGTGATGATATTGTTTTCATCGAGCACATCCCTAAATGAGTCTTTGTCTTTGCGAAAGAAGAGTGCCAGCCAAGACTTGCGCTTGCAGAAGTCCCAGGGCATGGCATTGTACTTCTGGGTCATCACCCAGACACTGATGCCGGCACAGCAGCTGATATACACCAGCTTGGTGAGGGCTGTTTTCTTGTGCTAGATGTCCAAAAGAAAGGCACAATCATTGAACAGAAAGAGCATCATGGTGCCCAAAAACCTTTGAATGAGCCACGAAAGCAGGTCATGAATTTATGTTTCTCAGGGTTGGCTTTGTTCAGGTCCATAGTAGGGCAGATGATGATGATACAGTCATAGTGGCCCTTAATGCCATTTTGAGCAGCTTGCAGTGAACATGCTCTTATCACAGCCACAGCGACTGATGATCATGGTGCAGTGTAGCTGTAAGTTATCAAATATCATGAACCCCAGCTGTTCTCCAAACAAGCTAGTAGATGGCTGAGATGAACTGCCCATTCAGGATGTTGATCTGCATGTTCATGAGGATATAGATGTAAGCATTTAGCATGCCTGGGGACTGGGCCATCTTTCCAGTCTGGAGTGTCACACCCTTGGTCGTGTTTTCTATGCCTGTACCTGAACCATGGAGCATGTGGTGTCCAGTGGTCAAGAGATCAAAGACCAGAGCAAACCTGTTTTGGTAAAAAAAAAACCATCTACTACAGGTAGCTCTGTGTCCTTGTGACTCTTGTGGGTCATAGCCTTCAGGGCCTCCTCCCAATGCTGGTATATGGCCATCCCCTGGGGAAAGACCTGATTGGAGACTCCCTCAATCGTCAATGAAACCTTGATGATTAGTGAATTGTAGATGTAATCTGTATTGCGTGTGCAATTGGTGCTTAGTGCCAGATCTTCTAATAGGACAACGATTGTCTTTGTGGGTTATTAAGGTTGATGTTCTAGGTCATGTTTCTTTTGTTTAGCACCATTTGGCAGTTCCGGAGCACCCATGTATACAAGCTGGCCAGCCTCCCCTTGTACTGGTTCCTGATAATTTTTGTGAGTTTGGCGTGTCATGATCTCGAACTCAAGCAAGCCACTGATTGTGTAGCTTGTTAGATAGTGCTCTGAATGATGCAGCCATTGTCGTTGAACATCAATTCAAAGGTGGTGGCACTGGATGCATCAGGATGGGTGGCTGCCATGGCATTCCCAGCGCCCATATTGATGGTGGTGGTGTTCGCATTTTGGATGCCCAGCTAGGCAGTGTTGGTGAGCTTTTCTTGGCCAACCACAAATCTACTTGATCTAATGGTAGACATTCCCAGGGAGATCCAGACAGCTCTGAACCTACTCAAACATCTGAGATTGCAAGCCTTCCACCTCTGTCCAAACAGACTTCTCATTTGTGCTTGCACTGATCATGAAAGCCCAGTAAAAAAAAGGAGTTCAGTGCTTCAGTTGTAGAAGAGGATCTCATGCTATAAGACCCTCCACTTTGAAAGTGTATGAAGGAAAGTGGTGTGCTTTTACATGCTGGTGGAGGGACAATGACATTGTTCCCTTGCATTCTTTGATTCCATGACTGTCCAAATTTCATTCTCAGTCTATTCAAGGAGGAGAAATAATGAAAAAGGCTACTGATCCAGGATTTCTGTCACCATCATACATCATGGGAGAAAGGATATATTTCATGACATGGATCTCTCTGACTTGTTGACCAGCTTAATAGATCTGAATCAGTCCTGGTTACTCAGATGTTCCCCAAATGGAATCTTTTATGGGTTCTCCCATGGCTCAATTCCTTGAGTAAGGCGAGTGAACTGCATGCCAGTGCAGTCAACCTTAAATTATCTTCAGTTCTGCTTGGATGGTTTGATGGCTGTGTTGACACAACCAGGATTCATGACCAAGAACCAGTTGCATTTCACTGGTAATTGGAAAGTGATCATTACCTTCCTCTCCTCGCTTCACCCTGCGAGAGAGGTGAAATACCAAGACCAAGTTCATCCTGTAAAGTGCTACCTGAAAGCACTGAAAGCATTTGTCATGGTTGACAAAGACCTTTCCTCACAGTGAAAGAGGAAAGCAATACATCACTCCCCTAGATTTGGCCTCTAGGTTCAAGTGAGTGGTTTGCTCATTGTATTCTCAGATCTCAAATGGATCAGATACACTTCAGAAAAATATCGGCTCACGAGATTAGAGCCATCTCTGTGAACCTCGTATTTTACATAACTGTTGGATTTGAGACATTATCAAGTTTGTCAGCTGGCATGCACAGTCTGTTTTCTCTTCTTTTTATCTTTATGATTTAACCTCTCAGAGAAGAAAACTCATACCATAACGTCCTTCAGAGGGTTACCAAGGTAGATGTTGCATGCTCATGCACTTCATCCTCCAGTTATATATTTATGTAACATTTATATGACTGAATAATGTATTTGACAGAGAAATGAAATTTTTATAGTATATTATGCTCTCTATATAATTATGAGAACACTTACCCAATCGCATTACAATCAAGCCCTCCGACACCTCTCCACGAATGCGAGCATTATGGTTGATGTATTGATGAAGTTCAAACTGAAGAACATATGGCATGTGGGTAGCCACCTAGTGGTGACAAGGGAAGGTAATTATAATAGAATCTTAGAAAAGTTATTACCCATAAATGATATTTTTAGCATCTATATTGTATACAGACAAAAAGGACACTTTTTTTAACTTTTAAGGAAGGTCAGATTCAGGAGGTAGCAGAAGTTAATTCCTAAAGTTAATGTGATCAGTTAATTATTTTTAGAGAAACATTACTTGCAAGAAAAGTTTCCTTTGCATTTTTAAATTTTTTAACATTTTTGGTGTTAGACATGACTGCATAAACCACTTGCTGTAGGCAAATGAAATTTGGTAGGTAGTTATATATATATATATATATATATATATATATATATATATATATATATATATATATATATATATATATATATATATATATATATAGATGATGTATTTGAATTGTCATTTGATTTTCAATTTTTTTTTAAAAGTTTTGGTTTAATTGACTGTAAGACCAAGTGAGCTTATAGTACATCCCAGCATTCATCATGCATCTGCCCGGAATTGCTTTTTTCAACTTTTCTAAAATCACTGTGCCAGTTTCATCAAAGTTTGGCTGGCAACATTCTGGCATGAAGGTGTTTCAAGTTTTTAAAATTATGCGAATTTGCCATCAAATATGGCCACCATTACTAAGAACAGAAATCTTTAAAAGACTTCCAATAAATGTGGTCAACAAAATTTGAGCAAATGTGACTGAAAGCATCCTGGCATGAAGGGCTATCAGTTTTGTGCAAATGACTCCAATTCACCAGCAGATATGGATGCCATTACTAAAAATAGAAAAGCCTTTAACGACATCTCAAAATTTATCAATATAATTTGACCAAATTTAACAGAAAGCATCCTCGTTTTTTTTTTTTTTTTTTTTTTTTACAAGTGACACCAATTATTTTGCCATAAAATATGACTGCCATTGCTAAAAATAGGAAAACCTTGAAATAACTTCTCAGAAACTGTAGAACAGAATTTGACTAAATTTGATAACATTTTTTACAAATGAGGACAGTCTGCCATCAAATATGGTCACCATTACTAAAAATAGAAAAATATATAAACAACTTTTCAACAAAAACTGCTTAACAGAATTTAACCTCATTTGACAGAAAGCATCCTGGCATAAAGGCCCATAAATATTGGACACATGATACTGATACGCCTTGAGATGTGGATAAAAATAGAGAAACCTGGAAACAAGTGTTTTCATAACATATGCAATCAACAGCACTGGAAGAAATCTCATCAGAAAGCATACTGCTGACCCAGATTTATTGGCAACCTGCTCTTGCATTTGGTCATTAGGCAGATGTTAGCAGTGAGCAATCTTAGGCCCACATGGGCCTCTTGTTGAACTTTTTGCACATACTTTTTGGGTGAAAGTCTTGTAAGCATGATCACGCAAAAACTGCCTGGAATTTTTAACAATACTTCTTCACATATTTAAATGAGTCTCTCCCCCCCCCCCCCCCTCAAATATTATGCCTTTTCTTGTCTGTGTTGGGGGCATGTTTTTTATCAGCACAAATTTAGTTTGACCAAACTTTATATATGCATTCATAGTAGAAAGACATGTAAGTTACAGTTTTCAGGTTGTACCTCTGGGTCAGTGTTTGGTGGGGTGAAGGTGGAGGGGGAAAATATATATCCTTAGCTGATAGACTATATTTCAGTTTTGGCATTATGACAAAATGTGCCAAATTTTGTAACTGCAGATTGAAAGGGTTTATGGTATTTAACTAGTTGTCAATACTGCAGATGAGGGTTATGGTATTTAACTAGTTGTTGTCAATACTGCAGATGAGGGTTATGGTATTTAACTAGTTGTTGTCAATACTGCAGATGAGGGTTATGGTATTTAACTAGTTGTTGTCAATACTGCAGATGAGGGTTTATGGTATTTAACTAGTAGTTGTCAATACTGCAGATAAGGGTTTATGGTATTTAACTAGTTGTTGTCAATACTGCAGATGAGGGTTTATGGTATTTAACTAGTAGTTGTCAATACTGCAGATGAGGGTTATGGTATTTAACTAGTTGTTGTCAATACTGCAGATGAGGGTTATGGTATTTAACTAGTTGTTGTCAATACTGCAGATGAGGGTTTATGGTATTTAACTAGTAGTTGTCAATACTGCAGATGAGGGTTTATGGTATTTAACTGGTTGTTGTCAATACTGCAGATGAGGGTTTATGGTATTTAACTAGTAGTTGTCAATACTGCAGATAAGGGTTTATGGTATTTAACTAGTTGTTGTCAATACTGCAGATGAGGGTTTATGGTATTTAACTAGTTGTTGTCAATACTGCAGATGAGGGTTTATGGTATTTAACTGGTTGTTGTCAATACTGCAGATGAGGGTTTATGGTATTTAACTAGTTGTTGTCAATACTGCAGATGAGGGTTTATGGTATTTAACTAGTTGTTGTCAATACTGCAGATGAAGGTTATGGTATTTAACTAGTTGTTGTCAATACTGCAGATGAGGGTTTATGGTATTTAACTGGTTGTTGTCAATACTGCAGATGAGGGTTTATGGTATTTAACTAGTTGTTAATACTGCAGATGAGGGTTTATGGTATTTAACTAGTTGTCAATACTGCAGATGAGGGTTTATGGTATTTAACTAGTTGTTGTCAATACTGCAGATGATGGTTATGGTATTTAACTAGATGTTTTCAGTACTTCATATGAGAGTTTATGGTATTTAGATGTTGTCAATACTTCAGATGAGGGTTTTGAGGCAGAAATAGAACACCTGAGCCATTTAGTGGCAAATTTAATGAAAGAGAGGAAACAGTGCTGGAATGAAGAGCTGCCATTAGAGGTCCGCAAGCAAATATGGTAAGTAACTGATGATTACATACTGTAGACTGGGAAATATTTGCAATGAGTTATTTAAGTGAACTAGACATCATTAGACTTTTTTGCAAAGACTTGAATTTGCAACCAAATGACTAGATTTAATTTTGCTATCACAGTATCTTTGTGCCATCCAAGTTGACAAAAGCACTCAATACCCAAGGCTCTGACCTGTATGTAGATAGATGTAGCACTTAGTCACTAATGGTACCCTGTTTATTGATTGAAATCAAAACTTGCTTGCAGCATAATTCCAAGTGCTCGATTGCGAGAATCAATTTTCCGATAATCAGACAACAAGAGAATAATCTGACCATAAAATTCCATTTTCATAAATAAGTAAATGAGACGAGTGGAATCTTCAAATCATCAATACAATAATGTAGAGCTCTTCAATTTACTTTCACATGTGGCTGCCAAGAGGGGTATATTAATGGGTGAATACCCTGATGGGCTACCTGTGTTTATGTGAGCATAGTTAGATACTGCAAAGAAAAGCATCTGTTATATGTTGATGTGCCACATGCGTGACAATGGCAGGCAGTGAACAACACCAAGAACAGATCTACAGCTACCTTGAGAATAAAGCCGTATCTAAAGTGTGGAAGTGTTTTGAAGACTAAGGAAGGTTCAGCAACCAAGGAAGAAATTTGCATTCAAATTTTTGTTAAATAAGTTTGTATTATGTTGCTCCCAAATCAAAATCTTTTAGGTCCTGTTCTTGCATTTCCATAAAAACTCTTATTTTCATAGTGCTGGTTTTCATTCTGAATGTCATGCTAAGTTAATGAATTGTATTCAGTTACCAGTTGCATACTACCAATGATCAATTGTAAAATTTCAACAAATTCTTAATACTATTAGTCATATGCTGTGTGTATGTAATGATGCACATATAATACTATAATGTGTAAAATGAACAGGTAATTAAGCATGTCAAATAAATAAATATTGATTAAAGGGAGCCAGTTTTAACAAATGTATTTAGAAATTATTCCTCAGTCATCATCTTGGTACACGATAATACCATTCAGTAATGCAGCATGTCTATAGGGTTAGTTGTGGGATGAACTCAAGTCAAAATATAGTCAAAAGCATGTACAATGTTTAATTATTGTTTTATTCACAATCAGTCTGACATCGGTATTGAGTGAGTTTATGCCTGAAATATCTTATAAATCTTTTCAACAGTTTAAGATGTTTAGAAGAATTTGTTTTAATCATCAATTCTCCCAAGCATTTGAACACTGTCTGTCTGATAAATAAATATAACTTTATCCAAGTCTCTGATTATTTATCATGTAAATAGTGGATGTCAGGTACAGCTGGTGAGTGGAGATATTTTCCTTGGTAAGTTGATGTTTGGAGCGATATTTTTTTTAGCGAGGAATTAAAGTTTTCATCCTATTCTTCATGCAGATTTATGCATAAATAAATCTTCTGCTAAATGTTTCCCAATCTGCAGCTGTTGTCCCACCAGATAGCAGGTGTTCCTTTTCTGTTTGTAAATATTGTTAGCGCTGTTGCCATTGTCAAAAATAAGATTTTGTGTAAAGGTTTTGAGAGTCATATAATATGTATAATATACTGCTGTTTGATAGTAACACATTGGCCATCTTTAGGTGACCTGTTTTTAAGATTCTTGTCAAAATGTCAGGTACGTGCTCTCAGATGTTCCTGGGTGTTCTTGCCTCTACAACTAGAGTTAATCTTGGAATAACAAACATGGTGCATCACACACAGCATGTTCGGCCATCTTTTTTCTTGACCGATTCCATTTCAGAGGTGGTGTGAGTTCTTGACCCAAGAACTGGCTCACCCAAAGACATCCACGTTGTTCTGCAGAACCCATTATTATGTGGATTATAATAAAGAAGTAGCAATCTAGTAAAGACAAATGTGTCATATTTGTGCAACGAGGATTGATTTTTGTATAAAAAAAAATACTTATTTCATGTATTATTCCTCCACCACTTATGAAAAAATGGCATCCATCTCAGCTAGCACTTAAGCCACTTAAGCATAAAAACCACTTAACATTGGCAAATGAATTTCAGTAGGCATTTTTCAATTTATATGTTGATGATCTGATTAGATTTTGATGCCATTTGAGCAACTGTTGCCTTTTTATAATTTTTGGACTTCAACGTTTTCAGTAGTTTCTTTGTTAGCACAATTATGCGAAAAATGCTCATCCTAGATAAATTAAATTTGGTAACTATTTTTATAAAACATCTTGTTGTCTGGATTATATTTTGACTCATACATAAGAGTATTTTCATCATTTTGGGGGGTACCATTTTTACTTGTACATTTTTGGGGAAAACTTTTATTCATAAAATGTCAGCAACTGTTTGAGCTTTGCAAATGAAATAAGTCTGGCCTCTTTATATGCTTATATCGATGGCATGGTTAGATTTTAGTGCCATACAAATTAATGTAGCAAATGCTCTTGATTTTTGGGACATTATGGATTTGGACTACAGCATTTTGTGCTTTGTTTCAAAAGATTGAACTATTTCCTTTTGTAAAAATTGCTGAATATGTTCTTTTAAATGTGCTTAGATAGAAATCAAGTTACTTCAATAAGTACCTAATTAGTATTTATTGAGATCAAGGTTTGTAAGATTTTTAAGAAACAGTAAAAAAAAAGTCTAGAA
Organism: Margaritifera margaritifera; assembly: GCA_029931535.1. Lineage (NCBI taxonomy): Eukaryota > Metazoa > Mollusca > Bivalvia > Unionida > Margaritiferidae > Margaritifera > Margaritifera margaritifera. The sequence goes on from JAQPZY010001351.1 coordinate 1,929,951, forward strand.
ACAACATACTATTGAAGACTTTTAATAAATTATTATCAATGATTTTTTTTCCTTATTCCAGCTACCTCTTCCAACAGGAAAACAAAGCTCTGCATTCCTATCTTCATATATTAACTTCAGAAGTGGAGGAGTCAAAAGTCACACTAAATCAGTTACAAGAAAGTCAAGAATAAGGAAAATAATTCAAGCATTCAGCTGTATAGGAATCACAAAGAAACCACAGTATTTCAAAACATAATGGTACAAGTAAGGTCACTATGACATAGGTAAATCGTACAAAGATAAGAGATCAAATTCACTGTACAACTTTACAAAAGTTTGAAATGCATATCACAATAGTACTTTTCTTGGCTGTTATCAATGAAACATATTTAAAGAACGGGATGAAAGGTTATTGATGAGTACAGAATGTAAATATATGAATTTACATGAAAAAGGTTATACACTGTACTTTATTTGTACATTTTGAAAAGTACTAATGATTTCAGATTTCTGTCATAATTTTTTTGTTTCCTAGAGTTATTGCTTTAAAAATCTTGTGTGGTACAACCTGTAAAATTCATGCATTAAAGAATAATTGTTGTTCACTGTTTGAGTTCGTATAAATTTTGTTATAAATTGCCCTTTATGAATAATTTTGTTGTTTGAAGTTTTTAATTTACCAGAAATGACTGGAATGAGATCGACACAATCCTTGAAAATCCAAGCATAGAAACGGGAAATCTGTATTTGTATCTGCTGCTGGTAATTATCAAATAAATAAATAAACAAATAAGTGAATAAATAAAACAATTTTCCTAATAACTTCAGTTATGAGTTATTCACGAAGACTTTCATTTATCTATGGACTTGTCATGTTTTCAAGCATAACTTTTTCTTAACAATAGCAAAGCTCAAGCAACAAATTATCCAAGCTTTATTTGAAAGCTAATTCATATCCTTTTATTCTTTGGTTACACGGCACAGTTTTAAAAAAAAATCATTTCCTCATTTGTGTCATCTGATTGAGTTTCAATCTTTGCAGTGAAAAAACTCCCAGACTCATGGACTTTTTTCATAACTTACTATCAAATGAAAATTTTCTTTAGTGCAGCTGATGGTTTTATCATATTTTTAAGTCCGAATCAGTGTTCAAAATTTGGGTCAGAATGCTGTATGCAGGGTCTAAAAATAAATGTAAACTGCAGACCTTTCTTGGGAGCTGTAGGTCCCACCATTAAAGTGACAAAATAAGAGAAAATCAAGAATGCAGTTGTAAACAACATAATTATGTTGTCATTCCAGCTACCTCTTCCAACAGGAAAACAAAGCTCTGCATTCCTATCTTCATATATTAACTTCAGAAATGGAGGAGTCAAAAGTCACACTAAATCAGTTACAAGAAAGTCAAGAATAAGGAAAATAATTCAAGCATTCAGCTGTATGGGAATCACAAAGAAACCACAGTATTTCAAAACATAATGGTACAAGTAATTTGTTGCTTGAGCTTTGCTATTGTTAAGAAAAAGTTATGTTTAGTAGACAGAAAAACATGACATCAGTCATTCTGATTGGGGAATATTGATCCCATTTCAATGACTTTTGGGGACTACTGACCCCACTTCAATGACTTGTCAATTTTCTGATAGTCACTGAGTAAACGTAAGTACACACGAAAACAGTTTTAGCATAAACTGATGTTGTTTGAACTTTCACTTCTGACAGAAACTGGTAGCTGGCCTTCTTTTGCACTCCTTCACTAATATATTTATGTTAAGCACATGCAGCAGATGGCCAGGTATCTATTTATTCTGACAGGATCTGCAAAATTAAGATCTTTGCACAGTACAACAACGTAGACAAAAACAAAAAAAGTCAAAGAGAAAAAGAACGTTTTATTTCATTGACATGGTTAGACTTTATGCATACATGCTATGTTAGTTACAGTATAGTGTTTAAACACAATGATTAGTCTTCAGCCAGAAGAACTTACATTTTGAGAGATTCATGGGTCCTGTGACAAATACATTGGCACTGGGCCTACAGTAATTTTGAACACTGGTCAGAATGATTCTACACATGTTTAAATTCAACTAGTAAAATGATGAAAAAATAGCCAAAAGTTGATATTTCTGCTTCCTCCCTGTTCTGACATGAATTTTCCTTTTTTTTTTCTTCGTAGTTTAAAAACAAATATCCATCAGTTTTATCTGTACCATCAAACTGGTACATTGTAGATTATTCAGTGGTCATATTCTCATTGACTCCTTCTGGTGTCAGAGAAGCCACATTTGATATGCAAAATCTATCCTATATTGTACAAGTATTGCCTTCATTTGAGATCACCATCTTTGACCCAAATATCGGGGACACTAAAAAATAAATAATTTTCCAAAATATTTTCCAGAAAATTAATACCATTATTGTCACGATTGTGTATCAGTGAGTCCAGCAAGTACATCTTTACAAATAAAAAAATCTAGTTGCATTTCTGGTGTCTGTTTTTCCTTTTGTTTATAAAGTGATGACAGTCTCTTTATTTTGTACACGTACTGACGTTGGTGACAATTCTTTGTTTATGAATGTGACCCATTCAGTTCTAACATCAATATTGTTTCATATCATAAAGTTTCTCTTTGACAAACGAATGTGTCACTAAAATAATATTTAGTTAATAGCGGCCATCTATGGGAAAAAATCAGACTGGCTGTTGTACACAGGTGACCTGTATGCAGGTTCATCTTTCAAATTTGGTTTTAGAACAAATATTTTGCACCGAATACCATTATCGTTAGTATTGTTATTATTACTTTTATTATTATTATTATTAATTATTATTATTATCAACATATTTAATTTAGTGCACATTTCAACAAAATCATAAAATTGATGCATATGTTGTTCTCTTCCAAAGTTATGTTCCGCACAAGATTACTGTATCCTGCTCACTTTAATCCATCCTATAAATTAAATCATCACTGACTCTTAAATATTTTCTTTTTTATAAATCACTGATCTTAGGTTGTATTGTACACCTTGACAAAACACTAATTGCACTACTAAATAGCAGCTTACATATGATTGTGAAATTAAGACTGACTTTGGCCAACTTGCATAATAAGGCTGATACGGCTGAGATCAAAAGAGTCCATTTATTTCACAGACCTGTAAGGAATAGGGAATGAAAATAAGCTTAATGTGCCTATTGTTATTAACACATGAAATAAAACTTTGCCAGCCTAAACAGACATGTTTTGTAAATGTTGAATGATCTTGACCCTAATACAATGGGGTGAATTCGTATCTCTCTTCATGGATCAACAATATCTATCACACTGTCACCAAAGGTGACGCTTATTTATGCAGCAGCTATACAACTAGTTTTCTCACCATCAGCTCATGAATTGCTTCAACTCTCCCCCTCTAATGATAAAAGCTGCTTCACTTTCGAATTCTACATATCGACAACTTTGAGTTACACTGACTGTGACTGGAGTGAGGTGACTACAAGTGAGACAAATGTTTACACATCGATCCACATGATATGCCTTTATCTAAACAATGCCTTCCTTATCAAACAAAAGTTTAATTTGCATGCATAGAGCAGTCACTATTGATATGCTCCAGTGACCACTTAAAGCAGGGAGTAACCATTATTTAGTTTAAACCATATTTATTTTCATAAGCTTTGTCAAATGCAATTACAAACATTTCAGTAGAAAGCAAGAGCTTATTAGAGCACTGTCTTCCCAACAGTAACAAAAAATATAACATCATAAATCTGGATGCTGGTACAAGTGGTTACAAAGGAAAAGTGCAAATACACATACATACACAAAACAAAGAATAAAGATGATTCAAAAGGTTGTGAGTTAAATTAAATGCTTAAATCTTTTAGTCATCCTAATGAAATTTTGCACAGTCAAAAATATTTGCCTGTTATTGTCTATATAGAGGAGATAGGGTTGCCAAATAATATAGTTTAAATTATATGAGCAAAAGGGAGTGTGTATAAGATGTGTTCTATAAAATCGGAATATTTTGGACAGTCTAGAAGAAAGTGTTTTACAGTCTCTATTTCACTATGGAAGCAATACTTATGATTCATATATTAAACGTAATTTAAACTACTACTGTAGCACTTAATTCTTAACCTAGCATGATTAGCCTGTGACATTGGATATTTCCTTTAAAAAGGCTTGAAATGATCTGGATACTAATACTCCAAATACATGTATGGCTATCATTGCCTTAAATATGTAATGGAGCCAAATCACTTCGATTGGTTCAGGAATTTAAATGTGGAATACTATTATTTGAACTCTGATTATAGGTATGAAGACCAAACCGACTACATCCAGAATGAGGTTATCAAGCGGAAATATGCCATTGAATAACACTGAGACTGCAAGAACTTTGAAACTCGCGTGTTGGAGATGTTGACTGCTTTATCAGAAATAAATGTATACCCAGTTAAGTTTACTAGAAAAGGGGAAAATAAAGAAAAAAACCCCATGTACATATTTAAACACTTTAAATTGCAGAAGTTAACCACTTGAGTAAGAAATGGAATTGATTCGCACATTTGCCTCACTTTGTATGGTTTCCAGCAGTAAATATAAATCACAAGTTGGCTGAATGTAACACTTGAGACTATTGATTTTACAGTGATTCAATAATTAATTCCACCAACTCTCTCAAGATGAAAGGTTGTTTTTCCTTTACCATTACTTTTAACAAACTCTATTCCCTTTGTTGAGGAAACTGTTCGATCAAGAGTTATGGGGATTGACTTTCTGTTAATCCATGTGATACATATGGTAATTATAGTAGCTCCATGGCCTGTAGGGGATTGACTATTCAATCACCATTTCTTTAGTACAGCCTAAACATTCCAAAGTTTACTTTCCAACTTGAGTTTTTTGTTGTTTGCTTTAAGAAAACACTTTCTTGGTGGTCTGGATAATTTTTGTACTATTTAAAATTATTAAAAATTTTGAAAATATGGTGTCTGGAAAATGGAGGGTCCTACTCTATTGGGGTAAAAATAAGTATAAACAGAAGTTATAGACAGAAAAAACTTTTAAAAAATTTTATTTAAAAAAAACGGAAGTTTGAATTTATGCAGAACACTCAGGTAACATTGTAAACCTGGAGCGAACAATACGTTTAACCAAAAAACAAGGGCAATAACTTTTATTTTACCGAAGAAAAGTTCAATTAACCGGGTTAAGAAAACGGCAGAATCTTAGTAATTTATTCTGAGTGGTGAAACACCTTTATGAACTACTACTATGCAAACAGTTACAGGGTGAAATGACCACATTGTGAAGATAAAATGATGTGACATTACAGGCACATGAGGGTAATATGATGTGACATCATAAGCACATGATGATGAGTGTTATATGATGTGCTGTCACAGGTACATGAGGGTAATATGATGTAAATGTCATAAGCATGAGGGTTATATGACGTGATGTCATGGGCACACAAGGGTAGTATGATGTATGTTATAGGCTCATGATGGGGGCCCCGGGTGGCCGAGTGGTCTAATGCACTCGCCTCTTCCGATCACTGCCATCTCACCTCTGTCTGTGTGGGTTCAAGTCTCAGGCTCGGCCAATGTGAATATGTGAGAAAGCTTGCCAGTAGCTTCCCGTGGGTCACTGGTTCTTCCCGGGGTTTGCCCGGGCTCATCCTCCACCAGATAAAATATGCTGCCATGTATGGCCTATCATGTGCTGAAAAATGGCGTTAAACCCACAACAACAATAACAACAACATAGGCTCATGATGGTAATATGATGTGATGTCATAGGCACATGAAGGATTTTTGATCTGATGTCATAGGTACATGAGGGTAATATGATGTGACATCATAGACATATGAGGGTTATGTCGTGTGATGTGACAGGCACATGAGGGTAATAGACATGATGTAATGGGCACATGAGGGTAATGTGTCCGGACCTCATAGGCACATGCATGTTATATGATGTGATGTCATAGGCACATGAGGGTAATATGATCTGACCTCATAGGAACATGAAGGTTATATGATGTGATGTCAGAGGCACATGAGGGTTTTCTGATGTGATGTGGTAGGACCGTGAGGCTAATATGATATGACATCACAGGCACATGAGGGTAACATGATGTGATGTCAGAGGCACATGAGGGTTATATGATGTGATGTCAGAGGCACATGAGGGTAACATGATATGACATCACAGGCACATGAGGGTTATATGATGTGATGTCAGAGGCACATGAGGGTAACATGATGTGATGTCAGAGGCACATGAGGGTTTTCTGATGTGAGGTGGTCGGACTGTGAGGCTAATATGATATGACATGACAGGCACATGAGGGTTATATGATGTGATGTCAGAGGCACATGAGGGTAACATGATATGATGTCAGAGGCACATGAGGGTTTTCTGATGTGATGTGGTCGGACCGTGATGCTAATATGATATGAAATCACAGGCACATTAGGGTTATATGGTGTGATGTCACAGGGACATGAGGGTAACGTGACGTGATGTCAGAGACACATGAGGGTAATATGGCATGACATCATAGACACATGAGGATAATACTGTATGACATGATGTCATAGGCACATGAGAGTTATAGGATGTGATGTAGGCACATGGAGGGTAATATGACATGACATCATAGGCACATGAGGGTAATATGACATGACCTTGAAGGTAATGTTTGACTTTCAACCAGTAATTAACAGGATTCTAAAACTGGTGCATACAATTATTGACCTTTCTTGATGTTAATATGAAGTTTTATGAAGCATTAAACCTCATATAGATCAACACAAAGTGGATTTGTTTAGCTGGTTCATAATGCTTCATGTTGACAGAAAACAAAGGTCTCTAATTGTTTTATTACATGATTTTGTGCAAAACGTGTTTCAGCACAGTGAAAACACTAAAAAAGCAATAGATCATGATGTCATATAATAATATTCAATGATGTCATGATACCCTGATTATTTCCTTGTGGCTTAACATGGGAGGTAACTCAACTGAACAATATTTTCCTGTATATTTCACTGCCAAGGAGTATTGTCATTGATAAGGAAGTGTGTTCTAACATTATTATGTCACCAGCTTTTTACAGTATGGCATCATCCAACTTGCCCTATTCATGCATGTCATGATTGAAATTATGAATGAAGTTGATCAAAGAATGAAAATAATATGTTTATTTAAATGTTTGTAAGTATTTCATCAGTGGGGTGTTATGAGATATGTTAACTGATGCTAATTAAAAATCAAAGTACTTCATAAGCAGATTATTGTATGTACCTTGTCTGATATCTTGGGTAGACACATTTGGGCATGGTCAACTTGAAAGCTTGTCAACAACATGCAAAAACAAGACAGCTCCCAACCTCTTCAGCCACATGCCAAAACAAGTGAATTCACAAGCTTGTCAGCCACATGCCAAAACAAACCAATTTGCAAACTTGTCTGTCGAAACAAACCAGTACGCAAACTCATCAGCCACATGCCATTAAACAAACCAGATCGCAAGCTTTTCAGCCAAATGCCAAAACAACAAAAGTCAATTTGCAAGTTTGTCTGCCAAAACAAGCCAGTTCACAAGCTAGTCAGCTATGTACCAAGCTAGTCAGCTACATACCAAATTAAGCCAGTTTACAAGCTCATCAGGTACATGCCAAAACGAGCCAGTTTGCAAGTTTGTGAGTCAAATGCTAAAACAAGCTAGTTCGCAAGTTTGTGAGTCAAATGCCAAAACAAGCAAGTTTATAAGCTCATTAGCCACATGATAAAACAACAAGCTTGTCAGTGAACATGCCAAAACAAGCAACTGGCCATTTCATCACAATCTTTGTTAATCTTTCACTTTTATAAAGATATTTTCATGCAATTTAATGTAGTCGACTTTCACCTGACAAAATAAATATCCCAATTGTTGGATCAAATGTCAAAAATTACAATTGTAAGAAATTGTTGAAGTTCGAATTTATGCAGGAAAAATAAAATTATTTTTTCCAATTTTTAGTGTTCAAGTTTTTACAGATCTGTTAAGAATGAATGAATGGAGATATATTAACAAGTTAAAAACAAAAGTAAACTTTTAGTGCCTTAAAAAGTAAATAAGAATTTCCACCATAATTGTAAACCAAAGTACATACTTACCTCGTTCATTTAGTTGGATCAGAATGCAGGATTTGAGAGATCTTTTCTAGAGAGAGACTTTTTTTCTTATGTATGCCATTTATTTATTGTCTTGACTGGCCAATTCATCACAATCTTTGTTAATCTTTCGCTTTTATAAAGATATTTTCAAAATGAATACACATTACTTCCAAGGTGAGAAGTATCATTTTGTCATAGGTATTAATTCTCTGTGCTACATTATACATGTATTAAAGTTTCAATAATTACAGGCATTAGGTAGTGCAGAACATTACAGGACCAGCTTAGGAAATATAGAATAAGAGCATTATGCATACAAGAAAGGAATTTTATCCATGAAGAAAGTAACTTGCAAATTATTCAGTTGCTATCCACCTGAATTAATTTGATTTAAAATAAGCTGTGTTGTTATTTTATTTGGTTGTGAAAAACATTAGGTGGATATTTTTTCAGGAATTGCTTTCCTTCTGATCCATGCTCAAACATGAAAGTGTAAACTCTACTGGATGACTGATGTTCATAGTATTTAATTGAAGGTGAGGTCAGTACATGTATCATATATTTAAGTATAATATGACATTTACATGAAAAGTTTAAAAACCAGTAATCATTTCCAATTATGTCCAAGCTTCTGATATAATTATTGCAAGGGACATAATGTGTACAGAACTCCTCTCTAAGTATCTAATAAATTGTGCTGAAACTTCGTAGCCATTGTGTTCGTAGTGATCTGATGAGTCTCCAGAGTTATTCCCCATTTTACTTTTTTCCAAATTCATTGCTGATTTGCAGTACCGTTTATACATGCGTATAAGCCTATACCAACAGAAAACTGCATAGACCCAGATCTGCTGTCACATAATGCACCAGCAGATCTGCGTCTATGCAGTTTGTAAGGACTACTCATTAGAACAAACAGCATAGACCCTGATCTGCCGGTGCACTATGCGATGGCAGATCAGGGTCTGTGTTGTTTGCATTTGGACTCCACTTTTATGCGACTATATACGGTATTTATTAATATTGGCACAACCATATCTAGTCATATATTCACAGCATTTTATGTATACTAAATCAAATTAAATTGTTACTAGCTGATAAATCAATAATATTTATATCATTAAAGATTGTTGAGGTTTTTGTTCTCGATAAATTTAACTTGTTTGTTTTTCAAATTTAACATGTTCTTGATTAAATGATATTTTTCATATTTATTGCTTTTTTCATGTTCTTGTGTTTTTGTTGCTTGTCATAGCTACTGTTCATTTTATGAGATGAATAAATCATAAAAAATTGAACTGTCATTGATGTATATGTTTGTCCTCATAGCCATAATTAACATATCACCATATATCACTCTATGGCCTGCCAAAAAATACTGTTGCGGGCAAAGGTGTGAGCATCACTTGTCAAACATTCAGTGCCTAATGTCCGTCACCTGTCTGACTGCCACTATATGTCATAGACAAATCCAGTTGTCATAACTTGAACATTTTTCAACCATTTTTCATGAAGTTTTCAGTATGCACTAAAAAACGAACGCCAATTCACATGGGGGTTAAGGTCAACATAAAACAATTTGATTTTATATTATGTGCTATGCTGATGAGTAGGGCATGATTATAACTGCTCAGGCAATAGGTCAATTAGGGCTGGCACAAGTGCATGGGATGACAATAACATATCATTCATGGAAAAGATCAGATCATTTAATATTTGTTGTCTTTACATTGTTCTCATTTTAACATTGCACATCCATAGTATTTGGTCAGACTATTTCTTGTATCATTTAAATCAACCCAGAGGAAAAGTAGGACGCCGACCATGTCAATTCACAAAAGAACTGTATTTTGCAGAGAATAATCATACCATCAGAATTTTGAGGCTATTTGGCTTGTAAAATTGTGGAATTTGCATCCACACAATCTCAGAGGAAGAAAATGCACACCTTATTATACCTGAGTAGAATGTTACTCAACACACCTTATTACACTTAGGTAGGTTACTCAGCACACACTTTATTACACTTGGGTAGAAGGTTACTCAGTGCACCTTATACTTGGGTAGAAAGTTACTCAACATGCACCTTATTACTCTGGGTGCAAGGTTACTCAACAGGCCTAATTACACTTGGGTAAGTTACTCAGCACACCTCATTATGCTTGGGTAGAAGGTTATTCAGCACACCTCATTGTGCTTCTGTAGAAGGTTACTCAGCACACCTCATTACACTTGGGTAGAAGGTTATTCAACACACCTCATTGTGCTTCTGTAGAAGGTTACTCAGCACACCTCATTACACTTGGGTAGAAGGTTATTCAGCATGCTTCATTACATTTGGGTAGAAAGTTACTCAATACACCTCATTACACTTTGGTAAAAGGTTACTCAATACACCTCATTACACTTGGGTAGAAGGTTACTCAACATGCTTCATTACACTTGGGTAGAAGGTTACTCAACACACTTGTGTAGAAGGTTGTTTACAAGTTCACAAGTAGTTACAAAATTGTATTAAAGCATTGAAAATTTTATCCTAATTTTAGATAAATTACAATACCCCCACTCCCACCCACCCCAAAAAGTTAATGCATTCGGTATAAATTTGCAAATACCCTGACTTCAGGTAAAATTGGACGTTTTATGATATACTGAGAAACTATTTTAAAGGCAGTTGATAAATAATAAATGGATTTGTTGTTATAAACAAACAAAATATTGTTGTTAAGTATTAGACCAAGGCAGTTAGTAACCTTATTAACCGTATTTATCCATTTCAAAGTAAAGAAACCTGTATCTAACCTCACTAAATTACTCAATTTAAACAAGGTGTGTTACATTGAATCTCTCTAAATTTAGAAACTTTGGTATGTCAAAGTCCATAGAAATAACCTTGCTTACAGTATGGGTTTCACTGTCCAGTTGAAACACTGAATTGTGTTTAAAACTAAATGCTACCAAGTTTACTAAACCTGTTAAACAGGTATTCGAACCTCAAACTATTGTGGTATACGGAATAAAGAGAAAGAAATCAGTGTACCGATAGTATTTTTACTTTCCTTTATTATCACAGATACTGAATATAATATATATTAGTCCAGTTGCAAAGTAATGTGATGTGTTTTGTAAACAAATAATACCAGGTACCAAAGTTCTAACATGTATATCTTTATCCAACAGTTTTTGATTAAATTTTACAGAGCCAAATGAGATGTGTTAAAACTGCTTTATGATTAGGATAAGATATGACAGATATAGCTAATGTATATTTTATGGAACTTGTCTTGACTTTTTATAAAAAATCTTGCTTCATAAAGTACCGTACTTGTGAAAAATAAAAAATACATTTAAATACTAATTTTTCTTGATAGGCAAATTCTCATCATCTTGAGAATTCAACATTTTCATGTTAACAATGTGAATTGCGAAAACTTGTTTAAATTCAGCATGCTTAATTTCTATGCTGTTTGAAAGCAGTTTTAGAATAACTGCAAATTACTACTGAAAAGAGCTTGTAGCAATCTGTACTCTCTTGCATTTTTTTTTTACAAATCTTGCTTCATAAAGTACTGTACTTGTGAAAAATAAAAAATACATTTAAGTACTAATTTTTCTTGATAGGCGAATTCTCATCATCTTGAGAATTCAACATTTTCATGTTAACAATGTGAATTGCGAGAACTTGCTTAAATTCAGCATGCTTAATTTCTGTGCTGTTTGAAGGCAGTTTTAAATAAACTGCAAATTACTACTGAAAAGAAATTGTAGCAATCTGTACTGTCATGTTCAAAATTTATTTTCACTGTGGCTTGAAAAGATCTCTGACATAAATAACTGCAAGTGTACAATGTATACGAAACAAAATGCTGTGCAATAGTCCATCTTTAGCTTTAGGTGAGAAGATTAATTAATTGTCCATATATACAGTACAACACAAATCCTAGATAAATGAATCTCCATTGCTGATCATTTCTTTCCCAGCAAATCATCAAGAAGAGCATTGTAGTTAATTTCTTTGACTACATTTTTGGCTGTGTTGCCTTTCCAGTCTTCATCCTGGCTGATGGGTTGATACTGCATGGGGGGCACAGGGAAATCCCTCCAATTTAGCTGATGTACCAAGGGCACATACTGTATCTGGCCATTCTCATTGGCTGGGGCCCTACAAACAATAAACAGACAATCAGATATCAGGTTTGTCAGAACAGGTAAATTCTGGACTGTTGACTTCATCTGCATAAAGTGCAGGAGAGCTTATTTTACACCTTCACTGCATCACGTGTCACAAAATTAAAACTCAGATTGAACTGTTGCAACCCTTAATTACACAAAATTATTTTACTTTAAAATTTGATGCAGATCTAATACTATATGAAAAATTATTGTTACAATATCAAAAAAACTTATTTTGTATTTTACCTCTGAGCATCAACTTAAAAGTCAGGCTTTTACATTTGTATGCATATAATTTAAATTACTCTCGTTAAATCTAAGATTGATGGCACTAACTCTTGCTTACCTGCTTTAAAGTTCATGACAGCTGTGCTATGTCTCCCAACATATTAGTACATAACATGATAAATTCTTGAGTTCAAACAGAGTTTTTGTACGATAGAATGTATTTCCCCTTCACCATGGGACACTATTCCTGGCTAAAGTATTTACACCTGTTCCAGTGGGCACTTTAGGAACTGTTCTCCTATAATGTTGTCTTTGCTCAGACAAGATTCCCCACTAGACAATACTGCAGAAGAACAGTTCCCAAGGAAGAAGACAATAATACAACAGTATTCTTTCTTCTTGTTGCCTTTTATTTTTCTTTACTGAAACTTCGTTATGTTCAAGTCTTTATGTGTGTAAGAAATATGCTTTTCGTTTCAGGTCAATTTTTCCTACATTTGACTGCATATACAGCCATGATATTTGGTTGCATAAATGCATTTTGAGTTCTATCCCATTAAATTTTTTTTAGGTCACTGTGACCTATATTTTATGATCAAATGAACATGTTTAGTTTTGCCAGCAGATGGAACTGTAAAATCTGAAACTGACATGTACATACACTAACATGTAAGAAAATCAGATAAGCATATCACATTTTTTAAAATTATTGACCAAGATAGTTGAAGTTTTTATTAGCAGCTGTCTTTGTACAGAAGCTTTGGAGTCCATTTCTATTTTATTGTAAATGCTCAGATTTTAGCATCATTCAAGTTTTGCAAATTTAGTAAATATGACCTAATTACAACATAAAATAAAATCCCCGAATTGATGACAAGCAACTAGAATTGCATACTACATGAATAAACTTTACTGTGAAAATCTTTGTTCAGAATTCCGTTTCCATGCTAAATTAAACAAATTCTTTTCTTGTGAAAATTGTGTTATTAACAGTACTTACAATTCAAGAATTGCCCTTAGGAGGTCATCTGGTAAAGGTACATGCTGGGCATGGAATACATTCCGCACCACTTCAAGGGATAGGTAGCCCTGCCTGAAAACAAAAAACATGGAAAATTTGAAAGGTATATCTTAAATAATTAGATATGGTAACTTGAAATAAAGGGATGAAAAAATGAATATTATATAATAAAATAACATAATTGTCATTAAAAAATAAAATAAAAAAAATAAAAAAACAAACGACCAGTCTGGAGAAAAAATTATGCAGCCTTAAGTTGTAATTTAAAAGTAAAACAGATGCTGCATGCTAATGTTCAAGTAATCCAAGAAGGAGCTGCCTTCCATATAATTTGTACATTTTCCCAAATAAAGTAAATCTAAATTGTTCTATTACTTTTACCAGTGGTGTTTAAATTGTATGCCAGATGAGATTAGAAGAAAATAGGAACTAAAGAATATTGCAATTTACTAAGTAGTAAAGCTTACTTTGTTTTATCATTCTGCAAGAACTCCTCATTCAGTTTTCCAAATCCTTCAAAGTTTCTCTTCCTGAGCTGCTCCTGGGTAATGGCAATCAGCCTCTGGGCATCCATTCCATCCTCTTTAGTTCTGTGGGCATACATGCGGGCTAGTGTCATGATTTCATGGTCGGTGATTGTGGGGTCCATCTGTCTTATAAGTGCCCCAAGTTGCTCATACTGAAGGATGCCAGTGCCATTGGGATCATTTTTGATGAAGAAAGATCTGACCTCATCACCATTCTTACCAATGACATGATAAAGCTTCTGCAGGATTGACTGTACATTTCCTTTAGAGAACTGAAAAGATAAGACGGGTTTTATGATTGCAATCAACTTGCTTATTTTGGTGTTGTCTTTGACTGTTATCAGATGTAAAGCAATCAAAGTGACTTTTTATATATCTAAGGTCAAGTTTTGACTGGGGAATTGGAGTGCTTTCACTTTCATAAGATCTGGAACTAAATATACCAGTTTATAACATTGTTTAATTTAGAGAAAAACAGAGAGTACAAGGAACACAAAACTTGCAACTTTGTGCTTCAGTTTAACACATTTGCCTTAAAAAATGGCCTTAATTTCATGTCAGAAATAACATTTTTAGAGGAATTTGGTCATAACAATTCCAAACAATTATCCAAAGCAACAGTGTAAGTTGTAATCCCCATGTAATAATCAAGAAGTTGCTTTTAAAATGTGAAAAGACTTTTTGAATCAATTATAATGAAGTAAATTTTGTCCTGAAAATCTCATGGAAATGTCACTGAAAATAATTTGATAGTTTTTGTGTCTGCTTTTAATAAAGTTTAAGATAGCGGAGCAGTTTTATTTCTAATTATCTTGGGGCAGTATGATGTAACGCTTAGAATTTGAACAGAAGTTTTCCTGGGCATATGTTTTGCCAAGCCTCCTACTAGGAAAAAAAAAATATCGGATTTTGGATTGTTCATCATATACAGGTAGTACAACAAGAACATTCACGTTGTAGTGATGGATTTGTTTCATCATCATATGTGATATTTTTGACAGTTTCTGTACACAAAGATTTTCAAATGCATGAAAATTGCGACAAAAATATTAATACATGCATTTGAAAATTGGAGGACACTGAAAGGCGTTTTCTACCTCAAATATCCAAAATACCAAATTATTGGTAATACTCAATTTTACAAAACTAAACCACCTTTAACATACCGTCTATACTCACGTATAAGCCGAGTCCAAATGCAAACAACATAGATTCTGATCTGCTGTTGCATAATGCGCCAGCAGATCAGGGTCTATGTTGTTCTACTGATTAGTCCCTACAAACTGCATAGACCCAGATCTGCCGGCACATTATTTGATGGCAGATCTGGGTCTATGCAGTTTGCAGTTGGTATTGGCCTATACGCGAGTATATACGGTACTCAAATTCTCAGATAAAAATATATCGGTACTTTCAGTTCATATTGAGTCTGATTATAAATCATTTTTGAAGCTCATTTCAATTAGCTGCAAAATTAAGGTAAATTATAGTTACATCAATAGAGAGCCAATCTTGGAGGTCACTTTTGGTTGCCCAATCGGTATAGTTAGAAGATACAACAGTAACTGAGATGAACTTTCCACAGTTTCTGTGATCAAACCATTTTCTCTCTACTTCTCCCTTATTCATTCTGTTTTCATCCATAAACTCTTCTTGTTAAGGTCAAAATTAAGGCAGCTTAATGTGTAAGAAGTAGCGGAAGAAATCCAAAGTTTTAGATAAGCAACATATACCTTTATTTTATGCCGTTAAATTAACTAAAAACGTGCAAAGATTTCTTTCGTTGAATTCTAAGTACTGTATATACTCGCGTATATTACCAACTGCAAACTGCATAGACCCAGATCTGCCATAGTATAATGTGCCGGCAGGTCTGGGTCTGTAGTTTGTAAGGACTAATCAATAGAACAAACAACATAGACCATGATCTGCCGGCGCATTATGCTACTGCAGATCAGGGTCTATGTTGTTTGCATTTGGACCCGGCTTATACGTCAGTATAGACTGTAAGCAAATCAGTTTAATTTTAAGCATTTAGTCCAAAGTTCTCAGTGCGTTTCTCCTGCTGTATGGTCAATAATTTACTTTATTACTTGCATTAAAATTTTCTGAATTCTGATTGAACATGCGCTCAACAGTAATAGAATGTATAGGTTTCCTCACTGATTTATTTCTGCAAAACAACGGATTATGCTCGCTTAGGGATATTTTTTGGTCATGATATGAAAGTAATAAAACAATTTTTGTTTCACTCAATATGTCGTTTTATTGAGCATCAGCCAATATCATATTTCATAGCTCAATAAAACAGTATATATTAAACTCAACGAAAACCCATAACTTCATAACATCACAATCTGCTAATGAAAAGTTTTCAATTAGGACACATACCAGATGTTCTGTACACCATGTCATGGAGTGTACCATGTGTTTGTCTTGGTCACTAAGCTATTTTTGACTCATTCTAAAAGGTATCATAAGCTGGTTTTGATGTCAGTCTGGTATTGTAAGTTGTGCTGTATGCTGGCATTCACAAAATACCATAGTGAAATTTAGGAACAGAAATAATTTGTTCCAAACCAGGGAGCAAAATACCTAATTTATTAAAATCTTGTCAAGAGTCCTTTATTTTGGCATCATTTACCTCGTCTTGTTGCTGCTCCATGTATCTAAATGCATATTCATCAGCATCAATAAGCACAAACTTGTGACTGTTGAAGTCGACATGGGCACCGACATGGAGATCCTGGGCCAGGTAGTACTCAGACATTTTGGTGCCGTACAGTATCTGGCTGGGTTTCTTGATTCGGACACGCTCCAGAAATTTGCCACCAATAATGCCTAAACAACAGGAATAGAATTGTACCATCAGGACTACATGTCATTTGAATCGGGGAAAGTTTCTAAATTTGTCAAATCAAATACCATATTATTTTGTTCTCATTTCAATTATATGTAAATACAGTACACTAAGACTTTCCAGTAAAATTTCTGCAGGTAATGCAACATCAATCATTTCTTTGTGTTACTGAGTTCATATCTAATGAATACCAAGTACTCATGGAAAATCCCTCTTTCCTGTATCTCGTAGTTAATCATTGTTAAAAATCCTGTAATATTTACTTTAAAATGCCCTGAATGCCTCATCAAGAGTTGCAAAGATTTTAGCAAATAAATCTGATTTTCAGCAATTGTAATTTTCTATAGAGTAATACAGTTTCGATTGAAGGGCTTTAATCAGCATTGATATGATAAAAATCTTAAATGATAAAATAACACCTTCTATATTTTTACCAGAATTCCTGACAGGAGGCTCAAAGACAACAATGGTGTCATCTGAGAGGAAGTAAGAGATGATGAATCGCCTCTCCATGTCAATGGGTTTGGTAGTGTCCATTCGAGCCAAGAAACGCAGCACATTGCTGTCAAGACCCCGTCGATCTTTCTCCATGAATTTGATGAAGTCCCTTTTGGGTGGCTTTGGTAGAAGACCCATACAGGAGCAGAGTGAGTCCTCTTCACTTCCCCAGCCATTGTATGGGGGCCACTGTCGGGGCAGTGGAGTGTAGGAATCATTCTTGTATTGAATCTGAGAGAAGTCCTCTGAAATGGGAAATGTATTAAATATTGATTACCACGTTATTTTGCAGGCAGTTGAAAAGGATGACCTAACATTGAATTTTATAACACTTTTTGAGTAAAAGAGTCATATCTGCCCTCACAAATACACTTTTCCTGTATGTGATAGAGAAGTGTATAGAACTGATACTTAATACTTCAAAAACGTTCAAAAATGAAATCTTTTTGTGTGACACTTTTGTGGAATGTGTCAGGGAATTTAAATACAGATGACTAGCATTTGGGATGTGTCCTGGACTAAAACCGTGAAACAGTCTAAACGTGCTTCTTTTACAAAATAAATAATACAAATGTACAGTCTGAGAGCAAATGTATAGATGATGATGTTTATAGCTGCTAGTGGTTTTATTTGATATTGCCATAGCAATATGTACTGTCAATGGATCCGGCACAATGATTGTATCAGTAGAAAATACAGATCAGCGATATCACATACCGGTAGATTTGAGATACTCTATGTACTTCTCTATCAAACTCAACTGTAATCTGTTTCCAAGTTGTGTCCTCAGTATTAGTACATTTCAATCGATGCATGTTTCTCAGGTATAAATAGCAACAGTCTATAGGTCATGGTCAGTGGAAAAAGCAATGGAATTTTCTGCGAACTATAACCTTAGCCTTGGCACATGGCCAGGCACATGTCTTAAATGCACTTTGTAGATAAATGATTCATTCTAATGGCATTGTGATATTATTGCAATGATATAATAAAATGTGGAGATATCGTAATACAAATTTAGGCTCACAGTGACAGAACTAATAGATGACTATGAACTTGACAAAATTCCCATAAGGAAGTGTCCTACAAAATTGTTCCAATCCACCAATGCCTTTTGGTTTGGATACTAGTGTATTTCATGCCAGTCTGTACAAAAGTTCTTTGAAATGCTTTTTGTCGTAATTTTTAAAATTTATGCATTTTATCTAATACTTATTGATAATGAAATTCATCTCAATGTAGGAAGGAATAGGTTTAGACACAGTTTATTGTCACTCACCAATGCCAAATTTCGTTCTGTAATACTCTTGTGTAAATTCATCACAGTCACAGAGCAGGAGTTTTCTACCCCACACATTGATAACTGCACCTGTTGTTAGGTCACTATCTTTGTAGAAATCTGTGTGCACTGCACCTGTCTATGGGAAGAAAACACAAGTTTCAGACAAAAAAGAGAAGAAACTAATTAGAATATAGGAACAACTTAATGATTTGATTCAGATGATATATAGTGTACTGCTTTTAATTCTTATGAAATGACTTTCCATGAACAAATATAGTACTATAGTATCGCTAATTTTCATCGGGTACTAATTTTCATGGATATCATTGTTGCCCCATACCATGAATTTAAAGACCCAACAAAAAATTTGCCACATATAATGAAGAAACACTCCCACACACACACACACACACATTTTCTTACTGTGCTCTAATCTCAGAGATCAACAAAGCTGTTTTATAAATCAACATCAATTATGTAATCTGGTAATCAAATACTAGCTTTTACACGTGTTTGTTTTATTTTAACCCTTTAAATAAAAATGAATTATAAATCATTTTATATTGTTTCAATGTAACCTTACTTATATAGTATTTAGTGGCTGTAACTTCAACTCACTGCCTTCAATCAATAATATGTTGTTAGATAAGTAAGAACAGAGAAAAAGCATAAGGTATTCAAACACTAGTATTACTGAAAATGAAAAAAAGAATAATAAATGATACTAGTACAGTAAAGATTGTTTATTACATTCTTGGATACAATGTTTTCTCTGTCAGAACATTTTACTTTAATTTCCCTGGCCAAATTCCTAATTACTGTGTATTCCAAAAGCTCTGTTATAATATTCCTTTGTTACAATGTTTAATTGGTTATAGCGTTTGATTTGTGTTGTCTGCCTGCAAAAATGAGCTCAGTTATAATGTTTTGATCACCTGATGTGCCGAAGTCAGATAAACAATGATGATCGTTTAAAAAACAAAGGCGCCAGGTAACAAAAGCGTGATAATCACACCTCATTCATAATCGGTACTTTAGAATCGTGGATTGCTGGTTCAATGCAATTAAAGCATGAAAAGAAATGGGTTTTTTTTTACTTTTTTGACGAAATAATTTAGAAATATCCTTTAGGTATCATTCTATACCTGTATGCTGAGTAACTGAGTACAGCTTGAAGTTTATCTCTGTCATGTTCATTTAGAATTCAGACTGTCGTGAAAATGGATGAAATTTCACTAGTCAGAAAAAGAAAAAATGTCTCTTTAGATACAAAGCTACAAATAAAAAATATGAGTAATAGAAGTCAAAGTACCGACATGCTCTAATCCAAAGATACCTCATGATCCTTGACAAAAAAACAGCGTGAAATAAATGTATTGTCTGTAATCAATGTGATTTATCGTGCAAGGTGTGATGTTTCCACAGATTGTGATGCAAACTGTTTTGTTAAGGCAGGGTTTAGTGAGCAAACAGATTATTGGACAAAGACGATTTCACATAAAAGTTACTTTTATGATTCACCGGCTGGTACATGTGCATGTATGTTGACACTTTCATTGGATGGTAAAACTTGCTGGTTTATAATTTTATTTTTCTTCATGTTAACATGTATTTATATTAATGTGTATTGTTTGAAAATTTTATTACCATTACATATGAGTTCTTACAGCAATCACACCAGTATGAATTGTTTACTACATAATATGTCCAACGTTATCCACATGGACAAGTACATACGCATTTTGAAAAATAAAACGATGAATTTGGATATAAAGTTTCTTGGTTATAACAATTTATAAACATCCCAGTCCCATATGAAACGTTATAAACAATCTTTACTGTATATGAAAAATAGATTTAATATTTATTCAAATCGATTCTTCATTCAAGTCAAACAATGAGTGAGTAGTCAGACAATAAGTTGTCGAAAAATTTAAATCCTCGTGAAAGCATGTCTCATTTTATCCATGTGTGCCTAATCTCAATGAACAACATGATTAGAACTATTGCCTGAAGCACAGTTAATAATGAAACACTATGTATATACACTAATTACAGCAGAGTACTGAAGCTCATACTTCACTGAATTTTTGGACGAAACCATTAAATCAACATCGTGTTAATCAAGTCTGCTGGTACACACAAATGTTTGTCGGGTAAATAATCCTAAAATTGTTGAATTAAATATTCCAGCTTTCTGAAAGCCATGGATAATTAGGTCTGATCTTTCACACATTTTCATGTGAGCCGCAATTATCCATTCAGCATGAATTGGCTTGATTAATGAGGTTTTAAGGTCTCCATGACCTATTTATCATACCAGTTGTGGAAATGTGATTTTAATTCCTCTTCATAGTCTTTATTTATTGTAAAGTCTAGTGGTTTAAGTTGGTTTGTACATGAGGCAGGCTCAAACAAAGGAGTGATTCAATTGTTTTTCAATTTAGTTAGCATCTTCGCACTTTGATGGGCTCTGAACGTATCAAATGCTGACACTGCTTGCTAACTGCATTGAGCAAGGGGAAGCTGGTCACATGTTTGGTTCACATGTGGAATGATGACATTATCCAAACTGACAGGGATCTAAGTTGAATTTTACCACTCTTAAGCCATTGTGTTAATGCCATGGTTGTCAGAAAGTACTGATGGTGAAACTTCATGGACAGTGTTTTAAGGAAGAGATCATACACATGTACTTTAATAACTGATTAGCTTAGTGTAGTTGGCTGCATTGGCTCCCTTTGATGTTGAGTGTAAGTGATTGATCTTGACAGGTGTTTGATTTGTGCTCATACAGGTGGTAATATTGTTTTAACCACTCAAGCGACTGCCGTTTGTTGTCGGCATAGTTTCGTTCTTTTCTATTTTTCAGTTTGGGTATTTGTAGAGGCTGATCCATGAAATTAAATACCTACAAATAAGCAAACTATGATAGGCAAAACCACGAATTTAAGTACCCATGAAATATTTTTTTTTTTTACAAAACCACGAAAATTGAGACACACTAACATAAATGATACTACAGTATCTGAACTGCTCTACTTCTGAATAGATCACACTTAGCTTATATCAAATCTATCTACATGTTTTGCATCAATATATTTATATTTTCCAATAAAACTAGAAAGAAAAAAAGAAAAAAAATTAAGCATGAATTTAGGTTTCTCTCCTAGTCTCTCTTGGCTGAAAGCTCATAGAATAGTCTCACCTCTTCATTAAAAAAAAAAAAAAATCTTATATTTTCAATGAATTTCTTCACATAAATCAACCTAATTCTAATTATACTCTCCATCTTCTGCATGAAATTTGCAGTTAAATCTTGAATTCTGTGGTATTTGGATACCAAACATTTTTCAAAACATCACAATGGGAAGGATTTTTCTTTTTTACATTTTGAGACCGATGGAATGATAATTCACATTTATTTCTCATTTCAGAGTTCCAAGAAAGTTCACTTTTACACAAAAATGAAGACTTTTACCTTAAGACTATCCAAGATGTACCTTCCACCATGACCAGTGGGTCCAAAGACATTCAGTACTGTACGATCTGCGGTTTCACCTGGTTGACGTAGTGACTCAATATTTTTTGGCAGCTTTCCTCTCCGCAGGAACATCGGGGCAGCATCACGACCTGAGTTTGGTGCAATTACTTCTCGGATTTCAATTGTGTCATCAGCGAGAAAGTAGTGAAGCACCATCTCACGAGGATCACCAAACATATTGTCTGTATCATCCCAATAGCAGTAGAAACGCAGGACATGACGATCATGATCCAGGAATTGTTTGAGTGTGTCATGCTTCTCATAGGGTCGTAGTGGCTGCATACTTTCATCAATCTAATGTTAAAAAATTATAAAAAAAACAAATTAGAAATGTGTTCATGAAACATGAATACCCCAACACAGTTCCTGAAAACTGACCTAACAAAAATGTAACTGGACAGATGGACTGATGGATGGACAGTTCTACGTCACATTAACTTTATGCATGCCATGCTTTTCATTATTTCTATTATCGGAGTATGTTTTACGAAAGCTTTGGCTGAATATATCAATGTGTCAGAGCAAAAATACATGCCAATGGAAAAGTTATTCCTATATGTCTGGTAAACTGCTAACATGGGCAAAAAGAAAAACATGCAGTGAATGGGATTAGAGCTAATGTAATATAAGAATATAAGATGATCAATGGGATTCACAAAGCAGATCAAAGAAAACTTTTCTCCACAAACACCAAAATATGTAACAAGAAGTCACAGCAAAAAGTTGCTTAAAAGATCCATTAGACTAAACGCCAGGAAATTTTCCTTTTGCAGTATAAATGTCAATTCAATAAACAGCTTAGCAGACAGTATGGTTAATCATCCAAAACTCTGAATATGTTTAAGAGCAGACTGGACAAACATTAGTCGTGTCATCCTAGTCAATTCAGTGCTTCCTGGCAAGATGGCAGAGATAAGAACACAGTGATAAACATCGGTCTTTAAGTCATCCTCGTCAATTCAATGCTTCCTGGCAAGATGGCATAGATCAGAACACAGTGACAAACATTGGTCTTGTGATCCCAGTCAATTCAATGCTTCCTGGCAAGATGGTATAGATCAATGACAGGTCTAAGAAGCAATTTTCCTTAAACTCCACCTCTGATAAAGATAAATCCAGATTACATCTATACAACACTTACAGCCTTTCTATATTTGGTGTAGGGATCTTCTGGTCCACCATTAACTTCTGGCACTCGTACTCCAAGTTTTTTGAGGAAGTTTCTTGTGAACTCGTCACATCCTGTGATCTTGAAGACTTTGGAGTAGAGGTTAATCTCTGAGTCTAGATTGAAATCTTCAACCGTGTAGAACTCATCATCATAAGGAGGAGGTTTGGGAATCCTGTGGCGACGAATCAGGGTTCCTGTATAAGAGAAAAAAAGAATGGAATATTATCTAACATCAGATAGGACCATAGTGTCTGTTTAAGTACATGGCAAAGAATTAAATTAATGGATTGTTTCATTGTTTTACTCTATAACTTCATGCATATTCATTTGTAACCTCGCCCACACTAAACTGACACATAATGCAGGGCTTAAAAATCTGCTTGTATGATAGGTTTTTTAAAGACAAAGTTCTGAATACTATTCTGTATAATAAAATATCAGCTCTGATAAATTCAACCAAATATAATAATAATAATAATAATAATAATAATAACAAATTTATTTAAAGAGGGTGACACAATCAATTAGTTGCATGGAACTAATCCTCCTTGTGACCTTCTATTATATGCATATTTACATATATGTATACAGAATACATGTACATAGTTGCATACACAATATTAATAATAATTTTATAAAGAGCATTGATAATAAGCTACATGTATATATGGACATAATAAACAGAAAATTTTGTAAGAACATGCTTCAGCTAGGTACTTTGTGTATATACAGTACAAAAATAGCAAGAGAACAAAGTGGAAGGTTTGAAAATTTATACTTTAAATTGTAATGTATTTATCAAATTGAACAGGTTCCACTTTTCATCCATTGAATTAGATTATAATTAAATGCATTTATATTTGTACTTTCTCTAATTTCCTTTGGGATTCTGTTCCAAATTAGTGACCCCAAATATTGAAAACTTTTCTTCAAGAGTTCTTTATTTGGTTTTGGAATGGAAAGGGTGTTAGCTAATATTAAATTGTGAGTGTTGCATTGTTTTCTAGCATGAAATAGTTTCTTGATATATAATGGGGCCATATTGTATGAAACTTTGTGCTTAAGTCTAGCCTTTCTCAAAAATATTTGTTCCCTTACTGTTAACATTTTAATATCTTTCATTGCATTTGGGATGTTTTCATCATTATCTAGGATGAGTCTGCAAGGTTCCTTTTTGCAAGCAGAATAATTTGCAAATATTCTTGTCAGAGGTGTTTCCCCAGATAACATTACAGTAGTCTAGGTATGGTTGTATATAGTTTTTGTAATATATTAACCTATATTTAGTTGATAGATATGGCTTTATCTTGCTAAATAACCAGAGACATGAATTGACTTTATGACATATGACTTGAATATGTTCATTCCATTGCAAATTGTTGTCAACCATCACCCCAAGGATTTTGATGTGGGTAACCATTTGTAGACAAATTGTACAATTCCATACCTGCTTTCAAGAGTGTGTTCAGTATTTTAGATGCATTATTACCACCAAGAAAAAAGTGAAAAATATCCTCTACCTACCATACTCAATGTAATACCTGCAAATGCCTTAATAAGAGCACTCACCCCTTTTTTGTCATAACTCCTTTAAAAAATATCAATCATAAGCATATGTTTTAATCCCGACATGCCATGTGGGATGGGGGCAGCTGCTAAAATTCAACTAGAACATTGTATTTTCTTGGAACTTAATTACTACCATGCATACCTGATGGCTCCTTACACTATCACTTTGAGGGATAAATCAATATAAAAAATGGATCTTACATTATGTTTTCTTCAGCATAACCAAGTAAGGAGAGAGAGAGAGAGAATGCATCTAAAGGGAATAGCTCACAATATATGTAATGGTAGATAACTCTTCTATTAGGAATATACAAACGTATTTGAGAACATAGTTTGTGAAATTGTCAGTGTGTGCTTATTATGATGAGCTTTAACCTAAACAAATTTACCCAAATACAAATTTTCTTTAAGCGTATGGTGGTTATTACACCAAATATGGTACACTGTAAAAGTTCACCATTCTGACCATGTATTCAAGACTGTTGCCAATTTAGTGGCTACAGATGTTACATGTGTACACAGTATCTTATAGCTATAAAATGGGTTTAAATCGATTGTTCCTACCTTGAGGTACTCCACTATTCTTTGATCTTGGTTCAATTACTTGAATGGAATCATCCTCTAGGTAAAAATAGATTTTACAATGTCTAACTCTGTACTGTTCTTCTCGTTTTTCAAATACAGCTTCTTGGAAGAAAGCATCAAAGCACAGAACTTGTCTGTCAAAGGCCACCCAAGCAGGTAGATTGCTGCCCTCTCCTCGTGGAAAAATGCTGCTCTTTGGTTTTAATTTTTGCCCTCTGAGTGGTTCACCACCAATACCCGGTTTTTCATGGCCAACAAGCATAGCAACATCATTGTTGACATCAAAATGGTGGGACTTGTGATATTTATTTCTTCCAAGCTGAAAGAAAAGGGAAATAAATATATCTTTTTTTTTTAAATTTTCCTTCCATAAAATAAACAATAAAAACATCATTCTCAACAATCCTTATCTGCCCTGTACAGTTAGTAGAGCTGAAACGAAGACCATATTTTCCTATTGCAATGTTCTTTACATGTATTTGGATCGAATTCAAATATTTATCACTGTTAATAAAGCTATAAAATTCACTTTTGTCTTCTTTATTACCTCCGCCCCCCCCCCCCCCAAGCTGCATTGAAAACACAGGGAAACTGAGTCATCTAAATCAAATTAATCAAAAATGCAACACTTTCATTGTGACATCATAGTGAGTGACATTCAAGTCAGTCTTTACTACCATGCATACCTGGTTGGCCTCGTCTAATGTCCAAGTACTTTATCACTGATTTTGCAGAATGATTTTCCAGGCGCAGTTATATAATAGTCTTGCTAGAAATATACTAAAATGGCTACTATCCAGACTCTGATTATCCGGATTATTCACTTGTACAGACTACTACCATGTACCCCAAATTTTTTACTTATTACAATCTATATGCATCTAAATGAAACTAATTTGCTAACCCTTGATACAGTCATTCTTAGTATTAATTTTCTTTTTTCTTCTTCATTTTTCCTTAGCAAAGATACATGAAAGGAAATTCAATGCATGATTAGTTACATTCACAAAGTAACATTCTTACCAATAAAAATAATAACAATAATAATTAAATACTGTAAATACAAGTCACATTTAAGAAATTTCATAATTTTATTAGGCTTTATATTTCTTCTTCTTTTAAGCATCCTTTAAATTCCTTGAATGAACTAATTGTATTTTTTGAAGGGCAGGGTCTGAGTGTTATTTAGTTCATTTGAAAAGAGTACTGTAACCAGTCAGTAGCATTTGCTGAACTTTTCGATTTGGACCTTTTGAGAATGTAGTGGTACTTCTAAAATGGCAGTAGAGATTTTCAGTTTTAATTTGGAACAATATACTTACGTGAATGTCATTAAATTATTTACTAACAACCATCAAAACCAATCAGAAACCATTTACTCAAAAACAATTTTTCTGTAAGGCTCAGATTTAATACATTTGGATATCATGTTAGTTGTAGCTAATTCTCCGATGAATGGACAATAATCAGCATGTCATTTAGAATAAACAAAATTTACCATACCCAGCCATTGGCTGCAAAGCCAATTCATGTTGGAAAAGATAATACATTTCAGGGATTTACAATCCACTTGCCTGACTCTAATTGATAAATAGAAGGAGAAAGGGATCATGTTCCATTCGTAATGCTTTATGTTCTGCAAGTTTTATACCCTGCTATGTCACCACAGTACATATATCATCACCTTTATTAAGTGTTTATATGTACCACATTCTTCTGTTACATAATTTGCTACAGTTTCTTTCATCTATCGTATGCCATTTCCATCTTGTAGTCAATATGAAAGTCAGTCTCGCATTTTCACATGCAACCATCATAATGTGAATATTTACTATTTAAAACAAGTTTTGACAAATAAGGAATAAATATTTATATTTGAACTTATCAGTTACATTTTAATCATAATATCAAGGATTAACAGACTTCCAGGTCCTAACCTAGCCTTGGGCAGTTTGTGAGTTTGCCGATTCTAAACAATCGGCTTGTCAAAGATTGTTATAATGCATGTCGCCGATTTTTAAGTTGAGTAGGTGTTAATTGTTAATAATATAACTTGTGAGATTTCTTTGATGTGTGTGTTTGGAAATAAAATGCACTCGTCTCTAACGATTAACCACCAGAAGGATTTTGTTCAAAGTGTGATCGATGTACCGAAAATATAGCACCCACAAGTGGTGTTTATTATCTGTTGTTTACATGATAATTACAGGAGACCGATACATACTTACTGCTTGGCAAACAATTAAATGGATAAAAATAAGTGTTCTCAATATCAAACGTCAGCTTGTAAAATATTTTTATGCATGTCTCCAATTTCAAAGTGACTAGATGATAATTGTTAATTCAGTATATTAAATAAATGTTCACAAATTCTTCAGTTGTGAGTATAAATAAATCATTACAAACAGTCTATCTTTAATTATTGTTGATGTAAGTTGATGAGTCAGCAATCTTATCTAGGCAAAAAAAAAAGGAATTTCCTTAAAATATCCTGTATTTTATTGTATCTTATTGTTTTACTCATGTTGGAATATTATGTTTGGGGCAAGCTCAGATTTCCCAAGGACAAGTTCAATTTTCCAGTCAGCTTGCCCTGGGCAAGCAAACTTTTATAAAATTTGTAAATCCCTGGATTTATTCGTATCTACTCTGCTGCGTGTCAAAATGATGTCCAATGAATGCATACAATGCAGCGAGGCATAAGCTCCAATTAACAAAGACCTCCTGTACGCATTAGTGGTGATCTGCTACACAATGAATGATCTAAACTTTGGGCAAAGGTACATTGCCACTTATGACCATAATAAAATGTGAAATTAAATCGAGCAATCAAATGACTGTTTATGTTTGCGAGAAATGAAAGGGGCATTTTGCAACCAAAGAAGGGTCATTTTGTTGGAAAAAGGCCTAGTGCGGGAAAAAAACAGTATAGCATAGGGAAAGAACGGCATGACACATAACCATCATAAAGTGGACTGGGGGAAACACTAGATCGATACTGTAGCTGTAAGCCATCCCATGTCCAGAATTTCTAAAGGGCAGACAGTCCACCATTTAATGTGCCTCTGTACATAAATTATTATCTGCCATGGCCATTAATGTCAGAAATTAATTTTTAAAAAAGTGGTGGAGAACAACTTAGGTAGAAGACTGAAGATGGATTTTATATAGCATCAATGGCGGCGCGAGGGTTTGAGGTGCCAAGGGGCAATGTTCTTTAATGGCGCTCCCCCTACCAAGATGCCTGGGGGCAATGTTCTTTAGTGGTGCCCCCAACTTTACCACAGAGAAAACAGTTTTGATGTCAGTTGCCAACCTCCAGCCCCCCCCCCCACCTCCATCTAAACCTTGATGGGGTGGGGAGGGGGTGGCAAAAAAACTCCTGACGGCGCCCCCCCCCCCCCACTTGCCCGGCGCCCGTGGCCAATTGCCCCCCCCCCCTCGCGCCGCCACTGTATAGCATACATCAGGCCCCCCCCACACACACACACCTTTTTGGGACAGTGTACTTAATCTTGCTGTGAATCTCAAGAATCGCGAACTATACATGCCCCTTAAAAAATAAGTATTTCTAAAACTTAATACGATTCCTATTCGATGTAAATTTAATTAATTCCGAAATCTGATGGTGAGTGACGATATCAACATTGAACCATAAATCTATCTACATTACCTACCAGACACAATAAAAGATGAAATCTTTAGAGAAAATATCCAATCTATATTCATGTTGCATAACTTACATTGTTGCTGAAGGAGTTCCCTGGTAAAAATGGCAAAGCCATCTTGATGTTTCTCTGCTTTAAACGATGTAAGGATCTGAATATCACCTCTATATTGAGGTGGTCGATACTGTTTGGTTTCACTGTCGCCAAGGAAGCGGTGTTGTGTCATGCGCAGTTGATGCATTACCCGGATGTGACCGTTGCTAGGTTTGCACCCAAGTAAATGTTATTTGCCAACAATCACAATGAGTTAACCAAAGAAGTGAAGTCGTACAGCGACATTCCCAACCATTAGGTACGATGCACAGATTTTCACAAAATTTCACATCTTTACACGTATGTTGTTTGCATGAGGTTAACTCTCCTGGTCAAAAATTCCCAATACTGGAACTATCTTCATTTCATACGATCCAAAATAAAAGCGTCTACCTGTCTAGCTTATAGTTTTATGTTTTTATTTTTTTAAAGTCGTAATTTATCCGCACCTGTTTAAATCCAGCTGGTGAACGAGCAAAACTGTTTCAAAAATGGCCGCAATTCGGTATTTTTATCATATCGCTGTTCTGACAAATCAAAATTGCCTAAAACTACACTCATATGGAAATTTAAGTACCTGAATTTGACTTTTTTAAAGACAAAATTTGAAGAAAATCTAACCGGTTAAACGTTTTTAATTTCGTCTCAAACATTTAGCTTTCTAAAGGTGGCGCTCTCCAGTTTCGTACTTTGCTGTAGATTTTTAAAGAAAAAGAATTACCCAGGTTTTCCTCACTGGCTGTCCTGGTAATTTAAAAAAGACCTTGTATATCTTAGGTATTGTTAAAAGAACTTTGAATTCCCTTTATTTTGGTGTATGATTGATGGGTGAAATTTGGGTTATAGAGTATACAGCTTGGTCTTACTTAAGATGTGTACATCTCAAAAAACTGTTAGCTCCGCTTGGTCATTTTCACTTCCTGGACTTCAAAGGTAAATAATATAAAAAAAAGAGCCGATAACCTTTTTTACTTTTTGGATATTTTTTTATTCATTCATAGTACTTTCAGAGGCTGGTATTGTCTGCTCTGGCAAAATTCGTTTCCCTATTTTAATAACTGCTGAAAATAGTGCACTTTTGACTAATTCAGGCTGATTTTTCGAGTACTTTGGAGCGGCCATTTTGTCTGCTGTGTGCTTAGAACATTGTCCAGTTTCCACAAGTACAATATGTAAAGACATTTCAGCCACAGTACATGAAAGTAACATAGAGGTATGCCAACATTCTCTCCATTGTGCATGTTGCAAATGCAAAATACTTCATCTTACACCTGTCAATCTCTCAGAAGCATGTATTATCTGTAGAGCGCCCCCAAAACCTGGCATTCACACTGAACGCATAGTTTGGTATTAGAACATTGAGGTTAACCATACTGAGCTAAATACCCGCATATGGTACATACTGAAGGCTTTAAAAAAACTGATTCGCGCCAACATAAACATTCCCGGATTCTACTTTAAATAACGCGATTTCATTCAAAATATCGCAATTCATTTTTTATCTCGAAATTCGCCCTGTGCAAGATAAGAAACTATACAGCAGAACCTTAGCCCGCCCATGAATTTATACTTTAACGTTTTTGTTTTTTTATTTGTATTAAATATTTTATTGGGAGAAAAAAATATATATTTGTTATATACGCCCAAAAGTATAATTTAGCCAATATTTGGTGACCAATGTATTAGGGTAGACCGGTGTACGAGCATATTTGTATTTACTCTGTTAATATTTAACCTCAGTCAAAATCGCCAAATATTGTTTTCGAGTTCGGTCAACGAGAAAATAGCGGTATCACTATATTTATATTTATCTCATCACATGTAAGATTTGCGGCCTTTAGTATGTCGGAGAAACCGAAAAATCTACACGAAATGATCACTCTTCACATATCTGATTGGATAACAAAGAAGTTGGACAGAAGTCTAGTAGTAAAACCCTACTCTTCCTCTGGCCATACTTTCAGTGACATTATACTACCTGCAATTGCCCAGAACCGTAACTGGAGTTTCGAAGCCAGGAGTGAAAAGGAATCGTATTGGATACGCCGCCTAAAGACACTGAAACCAAGCGGCTTAAATCAAGAAGACTCCAAACGCGCATCCATATGCAAATAAAAAAATAATGAAATAATTATCTGTTTAGAGCCCAAGTAGATGCAAAAGGGGTATTTTGCCCCACCCCGGTTAGCCTGGGTGGGGAGCCAATTTGGGGGCTCCATTGGAACTACTGTCAGGCGGTTGGAGGGCCCCGTTTCTGGGAACGACGACGACTGTTGGCCGGTTGGGTGGCCTCTCGGAATGAATGTTAGCGGGTTGAAAACGCCTGGTTGTTAAGCCGGCCGAGCCCCTACCCCCCACCCCAATTAGGGCGGCTAAAAACTGAGTTTTATTTACATTAGTTGGTGCCGTCATTAACTGTTTGTTCATACAGCCAATTGACCATCATTTTGTAATAATTCAAGGTACGTGCGAACTTAAGTTGTGCACCATCAAGAATAACAAGGCTCTGAATATGAAGGTCATCAAGTCTGATTTTTTTTAAAGATAGGTAGCGCACTAACGTCTGCATGGCATCTGTTTACAAGATTTAACTTACGTTTTTGCCTGCGATTTAGTAGTTTATTGCCTTGATTACGCGCATATTTATTTTTATAAACGAATAGAATTTTGTTTGGTCTTGGTTCAACCGTAAACCCTTGCCAACTCGGTTCTGCAACTAGTTTTTATCATACTCGTGGTAATTATCTACCCACATCGGCAGATCCACTGCGTTTGTTCTTCTTTAAAAATCAATATTTAAATGAAACGCTAGGGAAAATATAGGTCGTTAGGCCGTCTGAGCCTGGCAGCGCGGTCTTGTTATTGTAAAACCGCATCGTATGCTGGAGGTGCACTAAGAATAGGCCTCGAGTCTGAAAGCTGTTGTTCCGACGGTTGAAATGACAACACACAGCTTATGATGAATTCCTAGCGAGATTTTTTATGATCTCCTCGTGGGCTTCGCTCTTTCGCGGACTATTAGTTGTTCGCCACTTCGTTCATTACAACCGAAGTGTATGCCTTATGCAATGCAGCCAGTATTTCATTTTTCATGGTTGTATATTTGTCGACTTTATGATGGATAAGCTTGAACCCTTCTTTAGAGATGGCGTTGTCGCGCAGTGCCTTAGAGATGTGGTCTGCGATTGTGTTGAGCTTTGATTCGGCCAATAATAGGATTTCATCGTGCTTTTTAGCATTCATGGATAGTCGCCGACTTACAAAATTTCCAGCCACAGAAATCAGACCACAACTTAGAGCTGTACTCTCAAGGACTATCGCAATGGCGGCAGCAATGATTGTTGACAATATTCCAATCCCCGCCACACCGGTGACCAGAGACAGCCGTCAGTATGATGTCAGCACCATCTATCGGGTTTACTGCTCGCTCGTACTTTTTGTATAGAGTGAGCCCCTGTTCAGCCTCTGCCCGTAAGAAGGTTTCAGCCTCACGGATCTTTTAGAGGTGAAAATCTTGTGGTTCTTGGATTTTTGGGTATAGCGACATTATAATTCCTGTGTAATCTGAGTGATATAAAAGGTTTAATTAATCTGGAGGGATGGGGTGGGGTGGGGTTAGCTTCCCTGCGGACACGCACCTCTAACATGTCGTTGTGGTGTACTGGTAAGACGGCGGTGATGTCATAGACGGCTTCAGTTTGGTTGATATCACTAGATCTGGAAATAACATGGACTTCAACAGCACGCACGCTAACACGTTCACCTAGAGTTACAAATACCACGCCCTCTATTCGCAGGTTCATCGACTGTTGTTTTTCTGGCTGATACTGTGGAGCGGCATAGAGCGTCTTTTTCGAATATAACTTTGCTTTTGTTTTGACAAGACGAGTGATAGAGGGCCGTACATACCCCGAAGGGAGGGTTATTGCCGAGGACGTTTTACTAAATACCACGTTGTCATTGTAATAACAGTGGAGCCGGAGACGACCCGGGGGTAGTACTTTTGGCTGTTGTTCCGACAGCGAAAACGCAATTACCAATAGACGACCGCGGTTGTCTTAGGCTGCTCTGGTTGGTCCCAGTGCTAAATATCTATCTGCTGTGCATCCTTATTCCAATCTGAACCGACACGTGTTAACCAAAAGTTTGCGCAGATACTCTTGCACTAGTGGTTTGTATTCCTTGTCGATGTCAGGCACTTGCTATGTGAGCTGCGCCAATATCCCTTCGTCGATCTCAAGAATGGCCGGCGGCATCAGGGATTCGTGTTCCTTGTCTAAATCTTGTTGTTCCCCCATGGCTTTGTTTTTTGCTTTAAGCTAATTATAATGCAGAGTCTAATTGGCTGAGAATCCAGACGCTTC
This sequence comes from Margaritifera margaritifera, assembly GCA_029931535.1. NCBI lineage: Eukaryota > Metazoa > Mollusca > Bivalvia > Unionida > Margaritiferidae > Margaritifera > Margaritifera margaritifera. Next base: position 1,963,702 of record JAQPZY010001351.1, read on the forward strand.
TGCGTCGATGTTGATGCCCTCACACCGGATGGTGTCTCAAGCGGCAAGCATAGACACAAAGCTATGTGTAAAACTGTTTGAAATTCGGACTCCAGAGTGCTAACAAGCTCTGTCAATAAAATAAAGATTACCTCATAAATATGCGCAGACTTTGCTTACAATCAAACTCATCCAATATGTTTGTAATATAAGACTGTTTAATACGTATGATCAAAATCTGATATAAAATAAAAAATATAATTGTTAGTGTGTTACCAAGCTCAGAAAATCAAGTGCAAGATCGCGTCATGTATGTATCTCGCTCATAATCATACTCGACAGAGATCTTGATAATATAAACCTATTTACCAAGTTTGATCAAAATCATATCAACGTACAGTCTGTATAGTGCTAACAAAACTCACCAGTCTGATGTATGATCACATCATAAATGTGCATAAGTCTGGCTCATAATAAGACTCATCAGTATCTTGATAAGATTAGCCAGTTTACACAATCCGATTAATAATTGAGATCTCTGACATATTAAAAGTAAATATAAATTTTTATCAGATTGGGAATTACCTTCAGTTTAATTAAAATTGGGTCAGAAACATCATCACTCGAATGGTAAGAAGCTGAGCCAGTCGGATGCAAGATATTATCATTAATATGTGCAGATTGTTCTCATAATAAAACTCAGTGGATATATTGATGATACATGCCTTTTACCAAGTATGATGAAAATCTGATCACAAATAGAGTTGCGAAAGTGTTGGCAAGCTAAGCCAGTCAGATTCGAGATAACTTCATGAATATTCATGCATCTCGCACACAGTTGTACCCATCTAAGCTCTTGACGATTTGTCTCTATTTACCAAGTTTAATCAAAGTCAGATCAGGAATATAGTCTATATAGGAATAACAAGTTAAGCCAATGAGATGCAAGGTGACCCCATTAACATGCGTTGATCTCGCTCGTTATAGAACTCGTGCGAGATCATTATCATATAAGCCTATATTCCAAGTTTGATCAAAACCGAATATAGCTTCCTAAGAAGTAACAAGCTCAGCCAATCAGATGCAAGATCGCCTCATTATTGTTCATAAATCTCGCTCATTTTCGGATTCCTCCAAAACTTGATGATATTAGCCTCTATTTCAAGTTTGATCAAAATCAGATAACAAAATATGGTATCCAGAGTGGAAACAAGCTCAGCCAATGAGATGCAAGATCACCTCATTAATATCCGTGTCTCTCGCTCTATCTAATTCTTCTGAGATCTTGATGATATAAGCCCATATTCCAACTTTGATTACAACTGGATCAGAAATATGATTTGTAGGGTGGAAACAAACTCAGTCAATCAGATGCAACATCGCCTCGTTAATATGCGTGGATCTCGCTCATTGTTGAATTTGTCCGAGATCTTGATGATATAAACCCATATTCCAAGATAGCAAACACTTTTCGGCAAGGGCTGGGATCGATGATGTACGCTCCTACCTTTCAAACCACCTGCTATCAAAATAAACTCCATAACCATTAACATGTGTACATTTTCATACTCATCGGAGAATTGAGAAACCGAATCAGTAAACAAAGACCGACACGACAAAGCTGATCCTTGTATGATTGTTCCCTTTAGAGTGACACCAGCCCCCTCCCAACAGCGCAATCAAGGTCATATATAGTTTCTTATTTCAGTATTAAAATTTTTTTAGAAAACTATTTGATGAAGTGTACAGCAATAACGATTATTTTAGCCGGTATACCTAAAATTGTTACCTAAAACAGTAAAATTATCCTTTATGACCTTGGACGGTGGTAGTTTAGTTTACAGGGGTAACGCTGTAATATAACTCTTAGACACTTGAGGAATAAGCGGTGAAAGTGTCAAATTTCTGCCTATTAACATTACTTGCGTTGCTAGGATGAAAAGCGTGTAGTGTGCATAAAGAGGGGGGGGGGGCATGTTTCATGAGGATTAAATTTTGTAATCATACTTTTCTCATAGAAAAGTTTTATTTCATAGAAAAGTTTTATTTACGGGATAAGAGTAATATCAATCAATTTAAAGTCCGAAATTAAAATCCAAATAATTGAGGACCACAAGGGAGATTAGTTTTTGTACTAATTGTGTTACCCTCAGAAAATAAAGACTTTATTATTATTATTATTATTATTATTATTATTATTATTATTATTATTATTATTATTATTATTAAATATGAAATAATGCATTCTAGACACTACTGCCAATAACGAGTGAGAAGGATGGAGGTACAGTATGGATGTCTCTTCAATGAAGCATTTACCCTATGTCAATCACAAGCAACTGTTTAACAAGCTCAGCTAACCAGAAACAAGCTCACCTCATTAAATGCATGGATCGCACTCATTATCGAACTTATCCGCGATCTTGATAATATAAGTCCATATTCCAAGTTTTAACAAAATCGGAACAGAAATATGGTATCCAGAATGGTAACAAACTCACCCAATGAGATGCAAGATCGCATCATTAATCTGCGTGGATCTCGGTCATATTCGAACACATTCGAGGTCTTGATGATGTAAATCTATATTTCAAGTTTGATCGAAATCATGTAAGAAATATGGCCTCCAGAGTGGTAAGAAACAAATGTTGACGGACGGACGAATGAGGTAGGGCCATACCGTAAGCTTAGGCCTACATGGTCTTAATGTCAGGTGAGCTAATAATACTAATAATGTTTTTCATCCTGGTTGAGCAGTAATTTTAGACGGTAAGTGGTGGTAACCTGAATAATCGGATCTACTGGTTAATAGAAGGGTTATGATCTCACCCATAATTTAAAGACTGCTTCAGAATTCCCACAAGTGTTGACAAACCTTTTGTTCATAGTATTTGTTGAGAAAAAGAGATCCAGAGTAGGCCAACATTTTAGAAATTGGAACACTCTGTCGTGACTTCGATGAAAACTATCAAGGTAGGTAACTATAACAGTCCCCACCCCAACCCCGTTCGATTTTAGGTTTGGGAATAATGTCCTTCTTGAACAAAATTTAAGTATAGAGAAGTGAATTTTGATCTAACACGCACACACACACACACACACAGTTTAATGGGGTTCCTCAATCGCAGTAAACTGAATTCTCCATAATGAACCATTTCTTGTGTATTGACCTGCGACTGGAATGTTAATTTGTCGCTTATTCCCAGAGAATATCAGCCAAACTATCGAAGAAAAGAAATTCCAAGTAATTTTAATCGTACGTGTATAACAACAGAATGTGGGCAGGGATTGAAGTAGCAGCAGAGACAATATTTTTAAATAAACTGTTAAATATTTCATAATGGAACACTGTTGAAGAGACCAATATTAAAACTTCTAGCGAAAGCGTTTTGTAAGACTCGTTTTTCATGGCAAACATTTCGAGAAACAGGGGCAAGATGAATTAGTCAACCGTGTGATGAATCCTCTAAAAATCTAGATTAATGTTCATATTTTAGCATGATTTCCATTGTTATCCATGATTAAACTCCACAGCAAAATAAAATTTAAAATACACATTTTGCTAATTATTGACCTTTCATGATGTACAAGGGATAAAGTCAGAGCCCAACCGTGATGGATATCAAAAGATATGGGAGCCGTGAAGGAAAGTGATGAATATCAAAGATATGGGAGCTGTGAAGGAAAGTGAAGAATAAAACCAAATATCCTACAAGTAAGAAAAGTCTTACATATTTATTATCATGATGTCCAAGAAGATGGGTTTTGCATTAATTCTATCCGAGAATCAGCAAGGTTTTATTGGTTTAGATAAATTTCGGCACATATCTGCTAGTCTTTTCTGAGCCTGTGTTATTCTGCCATCCAGGAATGTATCCAGAGCAAATGACCAAGCACGTAAGCAAATTACGACAATGAGCTAATTTAGGTATTTTAAAAAAGTCCAAAGCCTGCAAAAAGTAGATAGAGGATATCTACGTATTTTGAGTACATACACGGAAATATTTCACTCGTGAAGTGGAAACATTGTATTGTCACGAGTGGCTTCTCGTGACAATACAAAATCTTTCCACTTCACGAGTGAAATATTTCCGTATATCTGCTTAAAAAAACGTAGATTTTCTTTTTATTATATATTTTTTTAAAAGCAAAAGCCGTTGATTTGCATGGATTTTCTCCATTCTGTGCCAATGCGATGAACAGCTGCATTAGTACATCGATGAAAAGAAGTTCCTAAACTTTACAATAATTTTTGGACAGCGACGTTTTACAAATTTAGCTTGTACATTTTATGCTTCAAATTGTATATTTTGTCAAAATAATAACTGTATTCGTACGAAAATGAAGAGGCTTTTATGTTTCTTAACACATTTCATGCGCGGATTGATACTGTTGGGGTGGGGTAATGTATAAACATCACAGAGCGGTTGTATCTGAGAGACTTTAGAGGGTAACATCGTTAAACAACATATTTTAATGATTGTGAGTTTACTTGTAAGGATTTTCGTTCCTTGTTTTGTTTATATCTACATTCTAACTTGAATGTTTGTGTTGCCTTGGCAAGCTTTCAGTCTAATTCGGTAGCAGACGCTGTATCCAATTTTCGATTGTCACTTCATTCCGGTTTGCAAAAACCACTAACCAACGCCCGATTTATCCATCGTTTTCAAACACGATTGTAATCCGAGTTAAAATTGCTACTTTAACAAGTTTATTACTATATTTAATCACGATTTTGTTTTCTTAAAAATGTGTACCGTTTGTCTTAGAATATTGCAGGTATACAATACTGTATCGGTTACACCTAGCAACAGGTCATGTAAGTTCAGTCACTGACAGTTTGCATGATTCATATAGAAAACTAATTATAAAAAAGGTAATATTTGAAGTCTACTTTTTGCTGTTTGGAGTTCACCTTTAGGCATTTCTTTATGGCACCTCGTTGTAAATGTACACGAGATGGTCTACAGTCGACACATTTTAAGATCTGCACATCCCGTTGTGGAGGGAGAGAGAGAAGGAGCAGAAGAGGAAGAAAAATGAAATAGATCTAAATATGGAAATAACAGGTTTGAATAACATGCAAAAGGGCAGATATATTTCCTAACTGTGAAAAAAGTAGTTCCAAAATGGCGATATCATTTTTATCCAACTGATATATTTCAATATCTCACTATGAAATATCATATCCTGTTTCCATAATCTGTCACGATTTTGGACAAAAGCCAGTATATTCATTTCCACCTGTACTGGGAACCGGTACAACCCATTGAAAATAAATATGTAATTACTCATCAGTAGTATCATATTACGCTAGTACTCAATCTTATCAAGACGAGAATCTTGATAGCTACTCTATGAGCTAGGACACAATTTTTTAAAAGGAAACAATCGCCCCTCCCCCCACCCCACCCCCACCCCGTACTACATTTTACATTTAATTTCAATTAATATATGGGTTTGTAAGAGTAAACGTAGGTGTCGCTCTCTATCGATAACAATATTGGTTTTATGCAAATATTTATGAAATGTGTGTTCGGCAATTTTTTTAAAAATTAAGAATATATGAAAGAGCAACCATCATATGAGTTCTAGAATTATACTCTATCAAAGCAACTCTGGCAGTACCTTTGACAAGGCTATTGATTCTAAAGCAAAAGAGATAACAATCAGATCGCCAAGGTTGCTCTAAGATGGTCACCATAAAGAAGGAGGAAAAGAGGTAGATCAAATCAAACATGGCGCCGCGCCATAGAGACCGAAATGAAGGAATTCCAACTATCGTGGGGAGAAGTAGAAAATAGATAGATAGGAAGCAGTGGAGAAAGTGTGTCTCAGCATTATGTATCAAGATGGGTGAAGAGGACCAAATAAAAGAGATACGAAGGAGATGTCGGGATGAATTTCAGAGTGTGGTCATTCACCTCAGTAGTTTCCATTTGGCTATGGTATTCTTCGTGTGTGTAGGAAAGGTCTACGAGATTCTGTTTGTCGAATTTCAGCTATCATGGGGAAAGCTAGAAAAGAGATAGATACGAAGCATTTGAGAAGGTTTGTCTCAGCATTATGCCCCAAGAATAGTTAGGTGGACTAATTAAAAGAGATACAGTAGGGACATGTCAGGATGAGCTCCAGAGTGTGGTCATTCAATCCAGTGGTTTCCATTTGGCTCTGGCGTTCTTCGTGCGTGTAGGAAAGCTCAACACAAACAATGGCGTGAATGATCTCGTTGTCGAAGCTGACGTATATGGAATCAACACAATGGCTCATATAACGAATGGAAAGTTGTGCAACAGGGACATTCGCGCGCACAAACTTATTTGGAAGTCCATGCATCTACTTCAGTGCGGGTCCCTCCCTCTGTGAATTCAATGCATCCGTTTGTACTGTGAATACATTTCTAGTTAAGTCAAGAAAAGGAAATTTATGCTAGTATTAAGACCTTACTGAAAATAAAAAGTATTAAAATTTTGCAAAGAAAATACACGTGTTTTATTACTAAGCCTTTTTAAAGTGAGTAACTAGATGGGTGTATGCCTAACACAATTTGATAACAAAGACTTAATTCACTCCCTTGTGTAAAGTGCTGACATGTTAGATATAATATATAACATAATCTTCATCTGCAACACAAGAGTACTGTGAACTGTTCATTATACGCCTCCCCCGTGTTCAATATACTGCATGCAGGCACTAGTAGGAGATGACCGACTCTAGTCAGTATTTACCAAAGGATCTCAGTGACACTAACATTGACCTTTTCATCCTATAAGTAATAGGTTCTTTTCTTGCACAAAAAACAAACCATTTGTAAATTTTGTTGGCAAAAGATGGTGAAGAAAACCATCCGTCTTTATTTATTGTTTAAAAAGTTTTATTCACTGGCAGCGCGAGGGTTTAAGGCGCCCGGGGGCAATGTTTTTTAATGGAGTCCATACTGAGGACCCGTGGGGCAATGCTCTTTAATGGCGCCCCTACTTTGTCACAGAGAACAGTTTTTATGTCAGTTGCCAACCTCCAACCCCCTCCCCATCTAAGCCCTGAAACCGGGTGCTTAGATGGGGCGGGGGGCTAAAAAAAAAAAAAAAAGAGCTTCCGACGGCGCCCCTCCCTCGTCTGGCGCCTGGGGGCAATTGCCACCCTCCGCCCCCCGCCCACTCGCTCCGCCACTAGCTTTATTGACATAAAGATAGGTGATAGATACATGTAATATATTAAATATTGGAACAGTATTTAAATGACTTTTAACAAGATAAGGAATATAAGCAGTCCTAGACAATTATTTGGTGTCACTGTAAGATGAGAAGAAAGACATACAAATACATATAGAGAATATTTGCAAGCAAATATTAGTACAAGCATATATAGACAAACTATTTCCCCAAAATCACCATCAGAGTATCAGGATAATAGATGTGTACACACACACACACACACACACACACACACACACACACACACATATATATATATATATATATATATATATATATATATATACGCGCGCGCACACACAGACACACACACACAAGTGTGACACAGTTTTGTTTCAACCTCATCAAGGTAACAGTTACACAAAAATACGTACCAATTATCCTGTGTCATATAAGGTAGAAGGTGAAGAACAAATAGCTCTGTCAGATGCTAATTTACATGATTTTTTGTTCACACCCGACCAGACTGTGAACATTATTATTCGATCAAGTGTTTGTATAATAACTGTTTACTATCAAACTTTTCCCAGTCAAAGTTTCTGTACGCATTGTATTTTTTTCGACATTTAAATGAAATTTAAGTAGCTTTTTAAAATATTACAAATTAGTTCTTTATTTATAATATTTACATTTATAAATAAGTTGTTTTGCTAAAAGGATACATCAATTTATTACATCATCAGCCTGGGTTCTCCCTTTAATTCCAAATATTACATTTTTCTTGGAGAAAACCAAGCTGTTGGTGTGACTGCACTTACTCCTGATCCATTGTAACACGTCAAACAAAAGCGCATGTGATATGTGACAATCCGAAAACAAATGGGATATTGTTCATTAATTAAATCATTTACATAGATAATGCCTTTCTGAAACCATATACTAGTATTGTTAAAAGCACTCTTACCTTCCATTTTTATGCTAGGATTAAACCATACAGATGTTTGCAAAAAAATATTCAAGTGAACTAATTTGAATGAATTTAAGTAATTCTGAGAGAGCGCCAAAAACATCCATCCGATAGGATTAAGATTCTTTCTTATGGACTGAACATAATCTGTTCCAAAGAAGTATAAATGATCCATATTTGGAAGTGAGAGTTTTAAGAGATGTTTCCATTTAGAGTTCTCTGGCAATATTCTCCTAAGCAATGTAAGTTTTAAAGCATTTGTAAATTTAATAAACAGTTATTGTCTTGATACCGCCATTACAATACCATTTTATTATAATTTTTCGTTTTATTTTATCTTTTGCTCCCTTCCATAGAAACTTGTTAAAGAGTGTATTAAGTTCATTAAGTACCTGTTATGATGGGTTTGGTAAAGTTAATAAAAGGTGAGAGATTTTTTTCCACCGGAAAACTTTTTATCACTGCTATCTTTCTAAGTGGTGTATGAACACACTTATGAAATTGTAAAAATAAATTCTTAATTTCGCGAATTTCGATGGGATAGTTAAAAATTTGGTTATTCTCTAAGTTAGTTGAAAACTTAACCCCAAGAAAACAAATTCACTGCAGTCCCAATTCAGTTTATATTCAGAACAGAATTTCCAATTCCTGCCTGTTCGGCTTCCAAACTATAATACTTTTGTTTTTTCTATGTAATACTTAGACCAGAGAATTTTGAATATTGATATAAAAGATCTAAAGCAGATTTCAAAGACTTTTTGGAGCTATTAAGAGTGAGTGATATATCGTCTGCGTATTGAGAATTAACATAAGTTGTACCACCAACATTTATTCCTTTAATATTCTTATTTTTTCTTATCATATGAAGCAATATCTCCGCAACCAAGATAAAGATATATCGGGAGAGAGGTTCGCCTTGTCATACTAATTCCAAGTTAATGTATAAATCATTTAAGATACTCACTTGTAACAAAATCCTGCCACAGCCCTAAAAAAAAACTTCCCAAGATGTCCTTCTCCTTGCGTACAACTGATTCAAGTATGATTCAAGTACAGGGGCGGGCTAACTTTTGGCGGGAACTGGTCTCGTGACTATTTACTATAGCACGGAACTTTCGTAGAACTTTGAAACGGAAAACATATGGACCGACAATTTACGTGGGGGGGGGGGGGGTGGTGGGAGGGGGGAGGGGGGAGGAGGGCTGGGCTGAGATTTTGTTTTTGGTGTTTGGTGCGCGAATTTTCTGAACTGACCGAAGAATCCAGGGGGTGGGGCTAATCTCTTTTTTTTTTTTTTTAATTATATACATTTCCTCCTCCAAATATGTGTAGTTTGCTCATTCATCGGAGTATTATCGTCACCCATTTGACAACCTCTGTCAGTATGAAACCAGTAATATACTTGTCCGTTAATAGTTATGCATGATTTGGTTACAATAAAAAAGCTTAGTCTATTTTATAACCGATTCATCAAAATAAATAAAATATAAAAAAAAGTAATGTATCTATGAATAACCACGCAACAGAATTAAATGCTGTTTGAAAATCAATTAAAATTAGCAGACCTGGAATTTTATGATTTCTGGTGTAAAGCATCAAATTATATAAATTCCTTATATTCTCACCAATATATCTCCCTAAAAAATAAAAAGAAAAAAAAAAAGAAAAGACGTTTGATCGTCGCGTATAATTGTAAGGAGCACAGTTGTGATCCCATTTGCTATATAAACAGAAGCAATTTAATGTGACACATTTAGAAGTGAAATAGGTCTCCACTTTGAAATATACTGTTTAGTCTCATCACCTTTTATGACACGCTCTTTCTGGGTGGGAGATAGTTCTCCACGTTCATATCCAAAAATTTATTGATTTCAACAAATAGTGTCCAAATAACTTTCCAAAAGAATTTATAAATTTCTTCTGTGAAACCGTCAGATCCTGGCTTTTTCATTTTGCATTTTTCGGAGACTATTCTAGGTAGGACATAGAGTCATTCACAGTATCCTTTTCGGCATTATTTAATTTCGGAATGTCAGAGTAATTGAGAAAAGTCTCAACATCAACAGGTTCAACTTTGCGTTTTTTAAGTTTTTTTTCTTCTTTTATAAATTACTATGGTAACGTTTGGCTTCTTCCAAAATTTCCTTTTATGTTATGTCCATTATTTTGGACAAGAGCAGGCATAATTTTACTAATGTAGTTTTTGTTTATTAGATTACAAAAGTATTTGGTTAATTTTTTCCCCTCTTCAATCCATTTAGCTCTAGCCCTAACCGTCACTCCTACCATTTTTTTTTGGTTCTCTGTGAGATAAGCACGATAATCCAATCCATTCTTTCCTTTTTTAAAACAACTTTGTTGGACAGCCGTCAGAAAAGAAATCGACATATAGTTTACCCGTTTATAAACTGTTTTTCAATTTTGTTTTCTTTTATCTTTCTTCTATTTGTTATCTCTTGTTAGTAGATTTCCCCCTCTCTTTCAAACATGTAGGAGTCAAGAATTGCTCATGGCTTTTGGGTTAAGTGTTTGTCGATGTAAGCTATTTCTTTCCCTGATGAAAAGCTTGTTTAGCTCGGAACGTTGGGAAACAGTTTTGCATTTGCGTCGTTATACATTTGTGTGTGTGTGTGTGTGTGTGTGTGTGTGTGTGTGTATAAATATATATATATATATATATATATATATATATATATATATATATATATATATATATATATATATATATATATATATATATAAGTGAAATCACAATATAGAGACAAACAGTGATACACACAATTATTATTTATAATATATATAAACACCGACATCATTTGATATTAATCACAAATATTAACTACAATGATGATGAGCTTTCATAGCAACGCTCAGTTTGCCCCATGAGTTATGTTTTCACATGATTCCATTCAGTAAATAATTTTTGTACTTTTGGATCTCCCAGATTAGACTTGTTAACTTCAAATTGAACACGAAACACCAATTAAAAATAAATCTCTTGTATACTGTTTCTTTTTTCCTCATATTTCGAGGAGTTTTCAACGAAGAAAGTAAAGAGGTGTGGCATGTGTTATCCATTTTTGGTTAACAACCCCAACGGCACTTTTTATGCCCACACAGTTCTCTCAGAAACAGATATATACAACTCAATTATTGCCAAACATTCCATGTTTTTGTGTGTGTATATCCTTGTCTTCCACAATAACTAAAACTTAACCCCCTCTCCAGTCTTTTGTCTTTGTGTGTGATGCAAGCACTCCTATCCTCTTGTGTGTATAGCGTGTGAGCACTTCTACTTTTTTCTCTCCTTACATGTTTGTGTGCATATTGTGGAAACACTCATACCATATTCGTTAATTAGTAAATATATGAACTGGTCAGTCAAAACGGCGTATTGGTTAGTACGTTTGAGTGTTGGTCAGTAGATGACTGGGTGATGTTCAGTCAAACGGCGTACTGGTTAGTAGATATAGTTGCTGGTCAGTCAAACCGCGTATTGGTTATGAAGTGTAGGTATTGGTCAGTCAAGGTTGGTTTGTGGGTTTAACGTCATTTTTCAGCACATGATAGGCTATACAAGGCGACCGGTATACTTTGGTGGAGGAAGAACCCGGGAAGAACCACCGACCCACAAGAAGCTACTGGCAAGCTTTCTCGCACACCCACGTTGGCCGAGCCGGGACTCGAACCCACGCGGACCGAGGTGAGATGTGAGTGATATGTAAAGGCACTCGGCCACCCGAGGCCCTGGTCAGTCAAACGGTTTATTGGTTAGTAAATGTCGTTGATGTTCAGTCAAACGGCGTGTTGATTAGTAACATAGTGAATGTTTTTCACATTGCATTTTCCCTTGAGTCTAATGTTCATGTTAAATTCCCCTTGTTCCCCAGCCTTCCAATCACCTCTTTATCCTATGGACATTTTAGCATAGAATTCCCGTTGACTCCAGACTCCCACTGTTAATCCAATGAACATTTTTAACATTATCTTTTCCCTTGACCCCAGAGTACCATTTTGTATCTAAACTAAAAACAATTTATTTGGTGAAGGGAAAATGTAATGCTAATTTTATAATGTTTAATTCCCCTTGACCCCATACTCTCACTCACATGTCGGGGGCGTAATGTTAAATCTCCAGTGACCCCAGACTCACAATCACATATTAAACCTATGGACATTTTACATGGAATTCCCATTAACCCCAGATTCCCATACTTCGTATATGGCGACCGTAGTGTTAATTCCCACTGATGGGCCCATTTAACCCCAGGGTATACCAATATACTACTCTTTATGAACAAGGGAGACATTACTGGTTTACCAGTATTTTTAATATATGTTTAATATTGTAAACATTCCATTGCATAATATAGACCTTTACCAGAAAATGAATCACACTAAAATGTTCTTTAAACAAATTTTGTATGAAAAATATAAACAATGTTAACAATGCATGTATGATTCCAGCAAAAAAAGTTGAAACTTTTCATCATGAAGCCAGTATTTTGGGGAATCTTTAACGCATAGGCTTATTGTTTATGACCTCCTAACCCTCATCACTCGTAATTTTTGTTGCAATTTATTTGTATATGTCCCTTTATAGCAGATTTAAGAAATAATATTGTAAACCAAAATTAGTTGTATAATTTGGTTATTGTTTTGTAGAAAAGTTGCCTTTTTAAATAGTAGGGGTAGTAGACATTTCTGTTGCTGTTGTGTTCTTGGTATAGAAGCAGGTTGTTTTTTTATTAAAAAAACAAGTCCTTAATATTGCAATAAATTTGGGTATGTTCCATTTGTATTTACGTCTCCATTTATAGGTTCGTTAGATTTTAGTGATTAGTTGTTTGATTATGGGAAGTCGGTGTTGGGAAAATATTTCCCAGCCCGAGTAATTAGCCAATTTCTAGGAACAGACGTCATACTTACAGTTGTTAAGAGACTTTGTAATGGCATGGATTGGTTTCGTAGTTTGAGATGGGGACAGACTAGCACAAGTGGGCATGTAGTCAAGTAGTTCCTATCTTAATTCAGATATGTTGATTGGTTGTGCCTTTCGGTGGGAGATTTCGTGACAAGAACTACTATTTTGTGCCATGGAATAATTGGGAAGAGGTCATCCCTTTCTTTGGAGATGCCTTTCATTGTAGCAGTTGGCGGAGGTACATGTGCGAAACGTGGTTCAGACTTTATTTTTTTGTACCCAGGGATGGAATCGGAAAATAGTTCCCTGCATTGGGTGTTTGAATTGTGTTATGTGCTTCATGCCACGGCATGCTAACAAGGAAAAGCCATGCAATTGTGAAGTTATAGTTGTGACATTGTGGTCATTTATTTATTGATTAGAGAAAATTGTTTCTAGTCTTGGCGCGTTACGAGAACTTCCAGCTGACAACGAATGTTGTCGGGAAGTCCTTGGAAATAGGGAAAAACAAGGGACTTCCAGTCCAACCTCACGCAGGTGTTTGATTCGCTCGGTAGAGGGACACCTGTGCGTGTTACATTATGAAACAAACTTATCTGTTTATTCGTCTAACACAATATAACTTTAGGCTGCATTTTAATAATTCTATTTGTTACTTACATGTGTTATTGGAATAAAGGTGCTCTATGATCATTATGCACCATTAGTTTGTTTCACATCAAATTAAAGTTATGTGCTTTAAAGGATAGGAATCTTTGCAACATATTTACCAAGCACAGACAAGTCAACAAACTAAAATACTGACCACGACTTAAAACTGTATTCCATTACCATCTTGTACAGTCAACTATCCAAACAGGGAAAAAAAATCTAATTAAAGAAAGCCTATGTACATATCTCTCGTTATGAAAATGGGGAGCCGTCTGCTCTCGTCAGCTTTTCAACAATGCACACTTTGGAGAATCTAAATATTTATAGAGTCCATGCCAGAGGTGATCAGAGCGAAAGAGTCACCTTAGAGTCCGTCACCTAAACAGATCCCAAAGGCGAAGTTCACTTTGCCTTGCACTGCTTTCATGACATTTTCGCCCCCCCCCCCCTCCCAATTTTGTTTAAATACAATGCATTATTAATCAAAGTAAAACGTCGACTTTTGTGTCAGTTTCTCTTTAAAAGTGGAAGGTGAAAAGAAATAAAAAGAAGTTTTATGTTCTGCAGTAAATTTTGGTACTAATTTGATGATCCTAAATACCAGAATGTACATTGCTATACACGGAATTCCCATGGAAAATTCATACATTATGATTAAAAAACAAATGAAAAAATGACTTCCTGTAGCTCAGTTTGAAGCAAATTATGCTTCACTGAACGCATCGAGGTCCATTACTAACAAAACTAATAACTGTATCCGATATTTCATCCTACTGACACAACAAAAGAGGACTTCTCTTGTCAAAAATATTGCCGATTTTCAACTATAACTTATTTTCGAGGTTGCAATTGTCTGTTAAACAACAAATGCGGTGAAACAAACAAAAATAATACTATTTGTACAAACTTTTAATAATATTTCATCATTTTAATAATCTGATATGAAGATATGTAAAAACATTAGTTTAAAGAGACTATTTTTAACTCTCTACACCCACTTTTCTCAATGTTCGCCAACTTCACCATATTCTGGTTGAAGAGAGGTAATTTCGCCCTAATAGTAGGGTCCAGCTTGGTCCCTGCCTTATTATGATTAAATGCACTTAATAGCAATTCCAGGCTTTTGCATGATTAAGGTGATTTCCGGTAAGATAAAGGTAAAATTATGGTTCAGATCTAGTAACACATGTTAAGATGTTAATAGGATGAGCGAAAAGTTCTGGCAAAAGCCGGTTTTATACTAACTTTCGATTGGATATTTCAAAATAAAAATTCTGGCCGATAACTGGCTTATAATCAATATAGCATATCATCTCTGTGTCATTATCAGCCAGATCGCACACATTTAAAATATAGAACATATTTCTTTTTCAAGTCACACTTTGCACGTGAAAAAATATCTCTCTGGAAATCAAAGGCTTCTCTGAAAGATGTATTCTTACAAAATTATGAGCGATCTCCCGTAATCCAAAAATAGAAAATGGGAGATATTCAAATCTATTTCTCCTTTAAAAAGAAGAATTTATGAGCATTGTAATAATAATACCACGGAAATGAATTTCTTTTCCTTTTGCAATGTTCATTTTATTCTAGTTTAAGGGAGGTATTGTCAATGACTGCAAAGATGATCTGTCAGATCCCCCCTCCATTAATGTATTTGATGCCATCAGATGTCAGTAATATATTCATTAATATCTGCTGTTTTCTTTCAGTACATTAATATTTGATAAACTGCAATAGATTCAGACAAAATATTTTGATATAAATGTCTAAACTATATTTATTATTTATTTTGTTTATTTTATTTACTCTTCTAAATAAACCAATGTCCAGTCCATCAATAATATATTCTATTGAGGAGTTTCCTTCCCTAACTGAACCCGTAAATATGATAATAATGTTACTGTATTGTACATTATGTCCCCAAAATAGCAAGGAATTTACAATGCACTGGTCATTGACAACGGCATTTTTCCAAATTGTAAAGGTTTGTGCGAACATAGGATGATGGAATGGTTTGAAATTTGTAAGGTATAAAGTGATTTGGTATTTTTGAGTCAGATTGTGATCGCGCCAGGTAGAGACATCGACTTTCCGGGACTGAAAAATGAATCAGAATGGGTATGATCATGATAAGAAGCCGTGCATAACCATAAACATGGGTGACGATAATACTCCGATGAATGAGCAAAATACACATATCTGTGGGAGGAAATATATGTAATTTTAAAAAAATAAAGAACGCGATTACCCCCACGCCCCCGGATTTTTCTGTCAGTTTAAAAAATTCGCGCACCAAAAAGAAAATCTCAGCGCCCCCCCCCCCCCCTTAAATTGTCGGTCCATATCTTTTCCGTTTCAAAGTTCTACGAAAGTTCCGTGCTATAGTAAATAGTCACGAGACCAGTTCCCGCCAAAAGTTAGCCAGCCCATGTGCTTGATTCAGTTGTACGCAAAGAAGGCGGACATCTTGGGAGGATCTTTTTTAGGGCTGTCTCAGGATTTTGTTACAAGTGAGTATCTTAAATGATTTATACATTGACTTGGAATTAGTATGCTGCCATTGAAGATATTGACACGTTAGAAATTCGGTACAAATTTTTGGTAATGCAACTTTTTCTTATATTTGAATGATTGCACGTGCATTCACTGTATGATTGTGTCACACCAAGCACAACAACTCAATAACGAGCAATTGGAGGCCCATTTCACACTAAGCATGTAGTATGAGCGTGTGTATCATGTAACTTTTTATTAGCTATTTACATGCATTTCCCATTCATCAAAGAATCCCAGCTAACCCTTTTCATACTGAAGCCCAATCAGACGAGCAGTTGTGTAGAACTGGAATTTTTTTTTCAGTCAGTGGTATAGCAGCATGAGAGAATGCAGTGATGTTGGTCATGCAGTGATGTTGGTCAATCTGGCTTTACAGGACAATTTTTCAAATGTTTTTTCAAATTTTGTATACCATTTTAAAACATACAATTTTCTTTCAGGATATATATTTTTTTAACTGAAAATTTTCTGACGTAAGAACTGCAGTTGAAAGTATAGTTATGCAAGCAAAAAAACGTGCTTGACAATTTTTATAACTTACTTTAAATGCAATTTTCCTATCTGCAATATTAATTTTACCTCCTATATGTAAGTGTATGAAATGTGTACCCCTGATGGTATCACGGTACCAATTGCGCAAGCCTAGGTGGGGTGGGGGGGGGGGGGGTGGGGGGGTGGAGCTTAAGGTGTAGGGATTGTATTCAGAAATAAATAACAAAACTAGCTGTGATTGGTGTATTATGTAAGAGTTGTAATTTCTGTCTGGCTTAAAACAAAGTTGAGTCTCTTAGCAACATGTCAGATTATGTTAATTCATATGTAGATCATGTTTTGTATTTTTATGATTTTTTAAAAATGTGATACACATCACTGAAAATGTGTCTGTTTTGACTGGATAACTCTTACCCCTGTCTAGTTCCAGCAGAGTTATCTCTCTTAAATGCAATGGAGTACCTGGTTCTGTCCTTGTCAAATTGACAATCTAATATTGCTCTCTATGACAGTGTATGACACGCATGCTAAAGTAGGTGAGAAGGTATATTTATTTCACCAGACATTAACATTAAAGTCTATGGAAAAACAATCGTTACCGCGATACCTAAAGGGAATACCAGCCTCGCAGTGTATCCATAGTAACGTGTACATGTAGGCGCCATTTATAAACTATCATAGTGTCATGTGGCAAAAACAATGGATATTGAGAAGTTTGGGTCAAAATATTGACAGACTTTTAGCTAGAAAATACATAAAATCTTCAGAAAATAACACATGTTGGCTTTGGAGGGGGCATTTGATAAAGATGGCTATGGCAGACAGAGAGTTGTATGGCCTGGTGGCTTTATATCAGTGGAGTCAGCTCAGAGATTGTCATACATGCAACAAAACAAGTTATGTAAACACGATGTGGATGATTTTGGCCAAATATTAACTATTTTACCTGCATATCATGATAAATCATGTATGAACAGTAACTATCTGCTTCTTGAAAAGCATGCCATAAACCAGGCTAGAGAACACTACAGGGCTCAAAGAAGATGCTTCAGTTGTTGTAGATCACTTTGTATGATTTAGGATATGCTGGTATCAGTAATTTTAGGTAACTTATTATAGATATGGTCTTCCTTCCCACTTTCTTTTTATTGTCATGCAATAATTGCCCCTTTTTGTACACTTTCTTGTCTTGAAATTCTTCATGCAATTTATAAAGATAAGTTCTGTTGCATTCCCTTTTGTAGAAGTAGCAGGAATATCATCAGACAAGAGCAATTTCTTTAAGTCAGCATTTCCCATTGACACTTGCATGTGCCCATTTATAATCCTCTATTGACTTTCAATTAATCATATTTATTTCTGTCCAACTGTTTCTTTTGGAATTTCCTCATATAAGGCCAAACATTTCTGAGTGGTAACCACATTAGTCACATATTGCTCATTCCTTCCATTCAAGTCCACACTGTTCTTCAAACTTTATGTCCCATCGCAAGAATCCAGAATAGCATGGGATCATATTGGCATGTTTACGTAATTTTTTTTTTTTTTTTTTTTTTTTTTTTTCATAATGTTTACGGAAGGTTGAACTCCACATACCGGCATTCTAGAGAACATAAACTATTCGATATGAGGCAGCCTCCTCATTTCTGAGAACAAAATTAAATCACTTTCAAGGTCTCCACTACATATAGGAGCCTCAATTTTAGGTTCTACACTTTATCAATAATTTATTTTTGGATAATTTAATTGCATGCAAGTTAATACATGTTTTCATGAACTAATTTATATTACATGGATAATAGATTGGAGGAAATAAAAATACCACACCTTCTGTATTTCATTCAGTTATCTCCCTTACACCATACATGACATTTGAAGAAATAAAAAATCACATTTTCAGTGCTTGTCTATGAAAATAAAGAAAAGATTTAGTGTGAAATATTATATTAGCCCTCAATCTTTATGCAAGTGTAAGTACAACTGATTTAATAATTTTTTACAGCAAAATTTAAAAGATTTAAAAATTGACAGTTTTTTTCTTCTTCTTTTTTGCTTGTGCCTAAGTTAAGCCAATTATTTTTAATTGTATGTGTAGGACCAATATAAATTATATGCATCTATATGATTTAAATTATTTACCCTTTTATTTCAGATGAGAATGCACACTGCTTCACCTGAAGTTTTGGTGCTTGTAAGGGATGTAATAGTAATGATGCCTTGGGACTGTCCTTGGACCAATGGGGCACTGCCTCCACATATTTCTCTAAGGTAAAGCGATCAAACCTTTCCTTCTCATTTTTCTCTATGTTATGGGTGTCTCTTTAGATTCCTTTATTATAAGCTACATGTCCCTTTTAGATGTACACTTTCATCCTGTTTAAAACTCCATTTGACTTGCTGTACTTGTTGTTTTTCCTTGGCACTTTTCTGTATTTTATTCCCCAAATTTCACCCCAAATCAAAAATAAGTGCTTAGAAGCTGGGATCTACAATATTTGGTGACAGATTGGCTTATTGCATGAATTTTATTCACTACACAAAGGAGGAAAGCTTTCTATTTGTGTTACAGAGATGATGGGTAGGCTGACCTTTGTGCCAGGACTAGGGGTTAGTGACCTCATGTATCTGCAGTTGGTGTAAAGTGTTGAAAGCTTATACTTTATAATAAGATTGAGTCATGTCCACCTGTCTCTG
Source organism: Margaritifera margaritifera (assembly GCA_029931535.1). Lineage (NCBI taxonomy): Eukaryota > Metazoa > Mollusca > Bivalvia > Unionida > Margaritiferidae > Margaritifera > Margaritifera margaritifera. The sequence continues at coordinate 1,983,122 of JAQPZY010001351.1, forward strand.
ATGTTAAGTTCTTTGTCTACTAAATAAATATAAAGTCCTTTATTTTAGATGAATTCTCCATTTTGAAGTAGGAGAGGTACATACTAATTAGTACATTGACCTTTGACCTAGTTATTACATAATATGACATAATGTGATTTATCCCATATCACCCATGTGAAGTTCGATAAGCGCTGATATGATAACACACAACTCATAGTTAAAACAATTCATTTTATTCCCAAAAAATAGTTTGATAGTAAAGCACAAGTATGAAAACAGCAGTTGAAACAGCTCCATGACATTTCCAAAAACATCAATATAAGACATAGCTTGGTACCTCATGAAATTGTTTTTGACAAGCGAGACTTAGTACACTTGTTACTTGTACAGTCCCGAGCTATATCACAGATTATTGAAAAAATTAAGGTTGGCTTTAGGTATCACAGTACCAATTGCGCAAGCCCAGTGGGGTGGAGCTTAAGGTGTAGGGAACATTGTATTCAGAAATAAACAACAAAACTAGCTGTGATTGGTGTATTATGTAAGAGTTGTAGTTTCTGTCTGGCTTTAAAAAAAAGTTGAGTCTCTTAGCAACATGTCAGATTATCTTAATTCATATGTAGATCATGTTTTGTATTTTTTATGATTTTTTAAAAATGTGATACACATCACTGAAAATGTGTCTGTTGTGACTGGATAACTCTTACCCCTGTCTAGTTCCAGCAGAGTTATCTCTCTTAAATGCAATGAAGTACCTGGTTCTGTCCTGGTCAAATTGACAATCTAATATTGCTCTCTATGACAGTGTATGACACGCATGCTAAAGTAGGTGAGAAGGTATATTTATTTCACCAAACATTAACATTAAAGTCTATGGAAAAACAATTGGTACCGTGATACCCAATAAGTTGTGCTTTTTTTTCGTTGTCAGTAAACCAGTCTCCAGACTGTAAACAAGGGAAATAACCGATGTTACGGTCTCAATACTGAATTAGGTCACTGTCGCGGAAAACCACATTTCATTGTATGTGATCGTATTATTTGATTTTTTTTAAAAGCATAATTGGTGTAGCATAATTCTTTATAGAATGCTGACATAATGGAATGTGTTCTCTCTCTGTCTGTCTGTCTCTATCTCGCACACACACGAAGAAAACAATAAGTATATACATTTTAAGTTTTTATTCAGTATGAAAAGAACTGGCAATTTGTTTTTTCTTCTGGCAGCAGATAATAATAATGATAATAATGAAAATATTTCGCACTGTTCACAACAACACTTACAGTAATAACAACAGAGACAGGTATAACATACCTCTTGATAAGAAGCAAAGATTCAGAAGAATTGAATTTTATAAATGATTTTTCCCCCTTTTTGGGGGGGTACAAAATACACATTATTTAAGCATTGATATTGTATGGAAATGTATAATACAGAAAATAAAATCACATTCATTTACTTTTCTTTAATTTATGAAGTTTATTATTATTATTATTAAATGTTTCGATATTTACCACATTAAAAAATGTATAAATCTGGTAATAATATTGGGTATAACAAAACGGAATTACTGGAAATTAAAAGATAATCTTCAGTTGTTAAATATTAAGTGCATAAGATTAATGTGTTTTTGTATTAAGATTCTGATGATGACATGGTCGTGTGTTTGGGAGTTTTGAAACATCTGTGGAAATAAATTAAACAAACTGACATGCATAGGTTTTCTTCGAAATTTATATGACTATGTATTCATTATTCAACCTCAGCTACACTGATACATTTGTACTCTAACTCCAACCAACATTTATATTTGAATCAGATAGTTTATGTTAAGGAAAATTTGGACAATATTTTCCATACTATTATGACACAGGAGCCTGCTTTCCATATGGAAAATAGTACTCGTGGATAAAGCTGCAAATTTTGATCCATATGGAACTTTCACTTGTAGTGAAGTACTTGTGGAATAGATATGGAATAAATTGTCTGATTCCACAAGTTTTTGAGTCTATATCTGTTCCATATGGATTCCTGAAGTAATTTTGGTATGGGTATAAAAGTCTCTTTCAATGCATTAGTTCTTGGTCTTGGTTCTTTAAACACGGGTTTGATTCTGATCTTAAAGAATACTCAGATGCAGTATTGCTGGTTTTGATGACCCTATCATTCAGGCAAAGACGTGTTAAATTAAGAATCGTTTAATAAACCATAATACATCTATGATATGAAATTCTTTTGTCAAATGGGACCCAGTTTAAAGACTTGAACATGTCAGCTGAGATGCTGTCCTTGGATCGACGTCTAGTACAATTCTAGCTGCATGCTTTTGAGGTTTGATTATACAAATAATATAAGTTTGTGTGCATGAGCCCCATACTATGTAACAGTAGTCCATAATAGGTAATATGTAAGTTGAATAGAATAGTTTCCTTGCATACATTGGTAGATATTTCTTCAGTCTTTGCCGTAGTGTTAGTTTGGAGGCTATAATTGTACAGACATGATCTATGTGATGATTTCAGGTTAGTTTATCATCAACATAGTTTATGACATTCTATATTACATATATATTCATCATTTACAGACAATCAAATGGGGTTTTGCATGGATAATCTGTTTGATATTCGTACTAGTATTGCAGTGATCTTTTGGGTATTTATATACATTCCATTGTCTGGACACAATTTACTGATGTGATTAAGATTATGCTGCAGCTGTTGTTGGATTGTGTTGCTGTTTTGACTCGGATGTGTGGAATGTTACATCATCTGCATACATATCACTTTTAGTGTTTTCTGTATACAATGGCAGGTCATTAATGTATAAGAGAAATAAATAAAGAATGAAGTTAAATGTTGTTTCAAGTTTATCTCAAACTCTGTTTATGCTAGTATCATCAAACTAGATCAGTGTATGCAGCTCTATTAGTACCATATACTTACCGCAAGGTCATTGTGACCTACATTTCACACTTTACTGGCATTGGGAAAGTTTTTGCATTATTCGCATGCATACATGTGACAGAACTAGGATTTCAAACCAGTAGATTTACAAATTTTGATCAGTGGATTGTCCTCTAAACCAGTAGATTTTTATCTGCAACAATTTTACGTTTCAAGGGGATGGAAAACAAAATAAGTGCTTTCTTGTGCCATAATATGTATTCTCTTCATACTATAATAAAATGGCAAGTTTTAACATGAATCAGATTCGGATCCTGATGGAAAATGTTACAATAATAATCACTTATTATGCTTCAATATATGGTTGAATAATTAAAAAGGAAGAGTTGTTTATCTGACAGTTCACTGCACAGATTTTTCTTTTATAAAATCCAATAGCATTTTTAGTTTCCATCACAAGATCACTGTCTAGTGACCACTGATGACATTAATTGTGATTATTAAGTTTCACACTTGACAGGCTCTCAATAGTTCTCTGGTCCAGATTTCCCCATGAATCAATTTGTATTTTGCGAAGAATGAAGAATGTCCTCTCTGTATCATCATTCAAATGTTGTAATGACGGGACAACCATGGTCATACATGTGACAGAACCAGGATTTCAAACCAGTAGATTTACAAATTTTGACCAGTAGATTGGCCTCTAAACCAGTAGATTTTTTATCTGCATAAATTTGACATTTCATGGGGATGGAAAACAAAACAAGTGCTTTTTTTGCCATAATATGTATTTTCTACATACTGTAATAAAACAGTAAGTTTGAACATGAATCAAATTCAGATTCTGATGGAAAATGTTACAATAACAATTAATTAATATGAGTCCATATACGGTTTAAAAAATAGAAAAAGGAAGAGTTGTTTATCTGATGGGTTACTGCAAAGATTTTTCTTTTTATAAAATTCAGTAGAATTTGTAACTTTCTTCACAAGATCACTGTCTAGTGACCACTGATGACATTCATTGTGATTATTAGACTTCACACTTGGCAGGTTATCTGCAGTTTTCTGGTCCAGATTTCACCTTGAATCACTTTGTATTTTGCGAAGAATGGAGAATATCCTCTCTGTATTCGCATTAGAATGTTGTAATGACATGACAACCATGCTCAGCCTGCCTACAAAGAAGTTCTAGCTTCAGCTTTCCTGTTGCTGGGTTTGTAAGGTTGTTGACTACTTTCCAATATTCCTCTAAGCTATGTTCACAATACATGTAGACTGGACATTAGAATCTACAAACTCAGTGATGCTGTTGTGATTGCTTGAGTGAGCCGCAACAAACGTTTGTCAGTGATATAATTACACTGATTTTACTAAGAACTTCAACACAACTGGAGTATTTTGCTAATATAAACATCGTTGAAAAGTGTATGCAGTAAAACCTGTTATGAGCGACCTCTGCTATGAGTGACCACCTGTCATGAACGACCACAATCGTAATGCACGGATCGATTTTATTATATAACCACACTGTCATGAGCGACCACCTGCAGAACACGACCAGCGACCACGATTTCTTGGCAAAATATGTGAGCTGTACTGTAGCCCTGGTGTTGCCCATTGGTGTATCCTGCAGTTGAGCTTGAAACACCATATTTACAGCAGCAGGATTTGCATCTTATTTATTTGTTTTTATCTCTTTATACAGCTTGTAGACTGATGACTTAAAACTGCAGTTTTTACACATCATGGTGTGCTTCCAAGCAAGTCCTCCATTTTCTTTCACTAGCAATTTGTAAATCAGGTCTCACATCTGTTTTAATTGCTGTGATGATGGATGATATCATTCCACATTTCATCATGCTGAGTCACTTCTGTATCTTTCAGGGTCAGTCTTGCTTTGGATGATGGCCATACAATTCTAGAAGACCCAGATGTGCCATTACAGTCTGGTGTCACAACTGACTGGAGACCCTCACGTGTCAGCTTCGTCGCCGCTATGTGAGAAAACTTCCCTGCATCCATTCTTCTGGACGCTTGAGCAGATGCAGCACTGGAACTTGGTAGACTATCATTTGTCAGCAATCTGACCCTTTTGTTATGTGGAATATTTGCTAGTTTATAAAAGGTTTTCTTCTTAGTGTACCCTTTCATGGTTTCAGTTAAAATAACTGCTTGTAAAACAATAATTATCCTCTCTCTCCATTATATAATTAGGAAAAGCTGTGCTACCCTGGTATCAAAGAACTCCACCAACACTTTAATGCTATTGGAAGCCTAACATCTGAGAGTTCCTCCCTTTCATGAGTGAAAATGACATCACTACCATAGTTGCTATCCCTAACTAGTGTATTCAGATGATACCAAATATCAGGTGCTACCTATCATTGACAGGTAATGGCTTAATTACTCTACACCTGATAAGAAAAACCATTGATGATTATAATAAAGGAATGGAGACGTGTTGCAAAAGAACAAAATTGTCAACTTCAGTTGTTAAATTTTCATGAAAATTTAATTTAGATTCAAATTTTTAAATAAGAACATGCATCAAATTTTAAAATTGACTCTCCTAGGAGAGTTTAACAGACAAGTTTAATTTCTAGTAATTTCCAAATTTGTATGACTACTAAAAACTAACTACAGTTTATTTCAAGTGTATATCTCAGTTAATAAATTCACAATTAAAGTTAAAAGTTCAGATAAAAGCCTGTAATATGCAAGGATCAAATTGATTGAACTTTGCACCAGTATTTCAGACAGATTTATTTGATCTCAGACAAGTATTTCAGACAGATTTATTTGAACACAAATAAAGTGTTTTTCCATTCAGGTTAAAATTTCTAACCCTGATAGGTCACAATTATTACTTGTAGGTCAGAACCCACGAATGTAGTCAGAGTCTATTTTAGATCAGTTTTTCCTCTGTCATTTCGGTGGTAATACAGGAGTTAGGTTTAAGCATTCTTGGTATTGATTTAAAAGTTATTGTTTATTCTTTAGAACATGAGTGTTACGACTAGGGGTAATGTAACAAAAGAAAAGACTCCAACAAGCTTTCAAGACTTAAAATACAAATCTTGAATTTCCTAAAATATTAAAATATTTCAACAAACAATTAAAGTGAAAGAATTAAAAATAACTTACAGTATAGAATATCCTTAAAAGTCCTAAATTGTTCTAAAGTTCACTGATCCGGAAGTCAATCCAAATATTCCGAATGAGATATTCCGAATGAAGTAACCTTCACTGTACTAATGTGTTAATAAGAATAAGTTATATCCAAGTAATCCTTGCGAATATGGAATATCACAAGTTCTAGAAATGTTTCCGATAATTCCACAGAGCTGTATAATTATTCAGGTTGAAGAAACAGTACTAATCCAGAATGCACTGTATTTATAATAAATAGATCTCCAAAGAAGAATATCCCACACACAATGAACCAAATTTGTTTATGACCTCTCAATTCAATATAACTATGAAGAATGCCAGAATACTACTATTAATCGATATATATATAGCCTAATGCGCAGAATCGAAATAAAAACCCATACTTCATCTTTGATAAACAACTGGGTATTTCTAAATAATTTCCTTCTGATAAACATGATTCATTCTTCGGATGTGACCTTAAACTATAATTCCTGGTCAATACAATGTTTACTCTTAAAAGTACAAGAACTGGGTCAAAAGTTCAAACCTCTCACGCGCTGAAAACATGTCACATGACTTAAGCTTCACCGAAATATCATAATGATCATGTGCTTGGGTCATGGATTTGTTAATGTTTTCAATAAAGACCTTTTCCAGCAGTATATATTTTCAATCAATCATTGTTGAATCAGACTGTAGCATGGTACCGTTTCCTCGTCAATTAAAATGGCTTTGTCCTGGGCATTGGATATGGTTATTTTAGTGGAGAAGTAAATTGCAGAAAAACATGCTGTAGTCTGAATCCACTGTGATTCAAAGCATATATTGCTGGAAAATTGAATATTTATTGTAGAAATTGATAATCCATATCTGTGATAATGATATATGTTTGAACTTGTACAATAAATGAGAAACCGGTATGGATATATGCTCTGCTTTACTGGTCAGACCAGAAGAGCTTAGGGGATGGTGTATTATCCATCTGTTCATGAGGACAAGTTTGTTATCACTACTCCCACTAAATTACTTAGAGGATTGCCATGAAACTAAACAAGTGCATTCATCCCATGGTCTAGTTGGTCCTAAATAAAAATGGTTCTTCTCAGGCATCCATTATGGCCACTACAGCATCCATCATGAAAATCATCATAGGTACCCCTCCTGAATGGATGGTCACATTGTCGAGTTTTCACTAAAAGACTTCTTATGATGTCTTGTTGGTTCTGAATGAAATTAGTGCTGATCTGATGTCTTAAATGGTCTCCATGGCAGCCATGGAAAGTCATATTGACATCAGGTTTTCACCAGAAGACTTGTTATAATGTCTAGTTACTCTAAGTAAAAATGTTTCTACTTGAACATTCAATAGGCGCCAGAGCAGCAGCTTGAAAATCTTGTTGCTACACCTAAATGGAGGGTTGTATCAACATGGCATTTTCACTAAAAGATTTCTTGTGATGCCAAGTTGGTCTTAAATGAAAATAGTGTTGATTTGACATCTAATATGGCAGCCATCTTGAAAATTTTGTTATAATGCTACTCCTCCTGAATAGAAAGTCATATCGGCATGGGTTTTCACCAAAAGACTTCTTATGATGTTTAATTGGTCCGACTTCCACAGTGGCCATGTTGAAAATCCTGTTATTGTACTCCAGCTGAAGGATAGTCACATCAGCATGGGGTTTTAACTACAAGACTTTGTATCGAGTCTAGTTGGTCCTAAATGAAAATTGTGCTGATCTGACCTCCAATATGGCTACCACAGCAGCCATCTTGAAAATCTTTTTGTTGCTACTTTTCCTGAATGGAAGTCAGTCAGCATTGGGTTTTCATCGGATATTTAATAGTGTCTAGTTTGTCTTAAATAAAAATTATGCTGATCTGATATCTGACTTGAAAAGGTAATTGCTACTCCTCCTAGACGGATTTTGATATTGACATTGGGTTTTCTTTTGATGTCTAGTTGGTAATAATTGGAAATGGTGCCATTCTGACATGCAGTATTTCCAACATGGCAGCCGTCTTGGAAATCTTATTATTGGTATGCCTATTAAAAAGAAAGTCTTATCGACATTGTATTTTCACCAGAATATTCAGTATGATACCTGAATGAAAATGGTGCTGATCTGACCTCAAATATGACTGCCATGGCAGCCATCTTAAAAACTCACCAAAAGTCTTCTAATGGTGTCTGGTTTGTCTTTAGTTAAAATGGTACCAAGCTTGCATTCAATATGGCTATTACAGCGGCTGATTTGAAAACCTTGTTCAAGAATATCAGAGATGGTTTCAGCACCTGTAAGTTAAACGAAGAAATTGTCTTGAATTCCGTGACATTTTTTTGGACAGTAGAGTGTCGGGCCCTTCAGTGGACTCTCGTTTTCTAACTGACCCCACTTTTTGACCTGATCGGGGCCATTGGGTCCTGCTTTTTTTCTTTCTGGAATGAACACTGCAGTTTAATTCCATTAATTGGGGCCCTGGGTGGCTGAGTGGTCTAAGGTGCTTGCTTTTACTGCTTACTGAAATCTCGCCTACATCCATGTGGGTTTGAGTCTCGGCCCCAGCTAACGTTGGTATGTGAGATAGCTTGCCAGTAGCTTCCCGTGGGTCGGTGGTTCTTGCCTGGGTTTTCCCAGATTCTTCCTCTACCAGATGTACTGACTGCCATGTATAGCCTATTATGTGCTACAACAACAACAACATAATTCCATTCATCTTTTTAAGCAAGAACCTTTTAAACATTGAGATCTTATTTTGAGTGGTTCATAGGATGCACAATGTTCTTGGAGTTGTGTTCCATATGTAGTTGGTGTGTTGGAATCCATAAAGTTCAAAAGTGCGGAGCATGTTAAAAGAAGTGAAGAGAATGTACATGTAGTAAGTTTCTAGTTTGAGAGTCTTCCCAAGATGTTTTCCGTCTTGAAGATTTATTCTGATGGTTTTAACTTGCACATAATGAACAGGCATGTTGCTGTCATCTCCTGTTCAATTGTCTATCCTTTTCTCCATCTGTTTTGAGATTATTTTGGCACATTTTCTAACCAATTTTGGGATTTTAGTGAGATGAAGGCAAAAAAATAATTATCTGAAACTGTTTGCTTTGTATTCAAGAACAAAAGCTTCCATATGTTGAAAATTCACTTGCCCAACTAAAAATGGTGCATGAAACTTTCCTGTTGTCAAGTAAAGTTTCCAGTCACTCGCTGAATCAGGTGAGTGCTGTTTCTGTTGTGACCATTGTTTCACTTTAATGAATAGGATGTTCTGTTGAGAGTCTTGCCAACATTGTTCATTAAAAAGACCCATTGTTTCTACTGGGAGTTGGTTTTCTATTTTTTTATATGCTTAAACGAGCATTTTGCTCTCACTCCTCAATACTAATAAACACTTACCAGAGGAAGAGCATATTGGTCTTAGTTTGTAAGTACTTGTAACTGCTGATACAAGGATCACAGAAGTTCTGGAAAACAACCTTTCACATGATAGAATTGAAGTCATCAACATCCTCAACTTCTATACCTGTCCAATAGCTGGTTGAGTGTGAGTTAATCTGGACGAGTAAATTTGTGTATACTCCGACCTATATAGATGTGGGTATATATAGTAATCCTTGTGTCCATCCATCCATTATTTTGTCCAGCCTGCAATCTGATTATTGCAACTACTCTGCTGTCCTTAATGAATTGTAATGACATTTTGGAGAAACTATTGTCAGCATCTGAAGATAATTATATTGACAAATCACTTTGCTTCTGTAATTTTTAACTCTATTGGTCAAGACAAGAGGAGCTTATATATGGGATGGTCTAATGTCTGTTGTCCACCCATCCATTAGCACAAGTTTGTTATTGCTACTTGTTGTAAGGTACCTGGAGCCCTGAATCTTTACACATTCATCTCAAGGTCTAGTTAGTCCTAGAGGAAAATGGTGCCACTCGTACATTACATACATATGTCATAGCAGCCATCTTGAAAATCTTCTCACTTCTCCTCCTGATAGAATGGTCATATCAACATGGGGTTTTCAATAAAAGACTTCTCATTGTATCTAGATTGTCCTAAATAATAAAATGATACTGATCGGACAGCCATATCAACATGGGCTTTTAAGCAAAAGACTTATGATGGACTTGTTTCTTCTTACTTGCAGTCTTGTGTCCACCATATTGAAAGTCCATTCTCCAAGTCTGTTCTTGCCTGCAGTCTTGTATCCATCATGTTGAACTCCATCCTTCAGATCTCGAGAATTGGTAAACTGATCTGGAAATTGAAAAGGTTATAAACATTTTTTTCTCGACTGTAACAGCATGGTGAGACCTACGTATCAATTTTCTGATGGCATCAAGATTGTCCTCAACATTAAGATTCTGGGCTAAAGCTTTGTGTTGGTGTTTTAGCAATTTAGAAACAAGGGGATACACCACGCATAGGTTGCAGGTGAGACTGTGTTCTGTACAACCGTTATTGTGCCCCACTATGGCAGTGGCAGGGGCATATACATTTAGCGTACTTTGTTACTTATCCATCTGTTCGTAAATGTTTGCCCATCTGTACATCACACCTTTGTTAGACTGTGCACCGAGTCAGTTTTTATGTTGGGAATCTGTGTTCCATCAGCACATTGTTAGTTTAATTTTGTAATTGTACAATAATTTATTACAAATAATGCCATGTACACTCATTATGGATCAGATGATAGTATATACGGTAGTATTCGGTGCAGTGGAAACCAGAGAATCCTGAGAAAAGCAGTGACCATGAATGAAAGACCACTGTGCACTTGCTAAAACTGGGGAGCAAACTGAACATGATCCAAGTACTATCTGAGGATGCCTTAATGCGCAACATTTACATGAGACCTCTCGATTTTAACAATTGACATTGGGACAAAGTTCCATGATGCTATATAACTTTGCAGGATTCCCATATTGCAAAAGAATCAGGTCCATGATGCTATACAATTTTGCAGGATTCCCATACTGCTAAAGAATCAGGTCCAAGATGCTATACAACTTTGCATGATTCCCATATTGCTCAAGAATCAGGTCCATGATGCTATACAACTTTGCAGGATTCCCATATTGCAGGATTCCTATATTACAGGATTCCCATATTGATGAATAATCAGGTCCATGATGCGATACACCTTTGCAGGATTCCCATATTGCTAAAGAATCAGGTCCATGATGCTATACAACTTTGCAGGATTCCCATATTGCTAAAGAATCAGGTCCATGATGCTATACAACTTTGCAGGATTTCCATATTGCTAAAGAATCAGGCCCATGATGCTATACAACTTTGCATGATTCCCATATTGCTAAAGAATCAGGTCCATGATGCTATACAACTTTGCAGGATTCCCATATTGCTAAAGAATCCGGTCCATGATGCTATACAACTTTGCAGGATTCCCATATTGCTAAAGAATCAGGTCCATGATGCTATACAACTTTGCAGGATTCCCATAGCTCAAGAATCAGGTACATGATGCTATATAACTTTGCAGGATTCCCATATTGCTCAAGTTTCAGGTCCATGATGCTATACAGCTTTGCAGGATTCCCATATTGCTCAAGTTTCAGATAAGGTAGTCACACAAATATATAGCAGCAAGAAAGTGCACAGCTTTGTTTTGCATGATAATATTTTCAGAACAATACTTTTGACATTTCATTGAACAAAAACTGAGTCTGTTCTAAATGTAATAAATAGGATATTTACACTTGTGCTTTTCTCAGATGAAATAAATGAAGCTTGTTCATTAATTTAAATCTTAAGCTCACCTAATTTTGCAAAAACAAAAGGGATACAAATAATTTAACCTGTTTTATAAATTTCATTTGAAATGAGCATTTGCATGAAGTTCTTGCTTTGTTTGAATTTGTAGAAATTCTTGGTATTTTTCTGAAGACTTGTTTGTTCCTGACCCACTGATACTGATGTTTAGATGTGAGACCATCAGTTTTCATATGCTGTGAAATGCAGGTCGTACAATTATAAATAACATTAGCATGTAGTTTTAATACATCATGTTCATAATCATAAGAAAGAAATGTATTTGCCCCAGATAGCTTCAGGTGTTATAATACTGTATAGGTCCTCCCATTACACTGCAGTTGTTATAATACTGCTCAAGACATCCCATTACAAATAGCTGCAGTTGCTATTATACTGCACAAGACTTGCATTACAAATCTTCTAAAATTAAAGGTGACCAAGGGTTCTTGTGAGGAATGCATGACATTGTTTAATTGGTTCCACAAACCTATGTTCAGCCTCACAGACTTGCAAAGGACAAGATTCATAATCATAAATTCACAAAGTAATCTATGCATTTTGTCTTGCTTGTGAATGGTTAAACATAGATACAGTGACTTGCATGCTGGTAATGGTGGCATAGCCATCAAGAATGGCTAGGTATTATATTAAAGTAATTGAAAGTTGTATATTTTCTTCATTATTTGCTTACTCAAAAATGAAACTTTAGATCAGTATTATTGCATGAATCTTTCTTAAAGATTTTACAGAGTGACGTCAGGATTCCAAAAGTCCAGGTGAGATACCAGAATTCCATGTGTCTAGGTGAGATGTCCCAGTGAGATGCCAAGATTCCATGTGACCAGGCAAGATGCCAGGATTCCATGTGTTGTGGTGGGATGTAAGGATGCTATGCATCTTGGTAAAAGGTCTGTTTTTTATTAAGAGCAGTTCTGTGTTTCATTCACCTTTTTTTAAAAATTTGGTTGTGATGGTTTTCATAGTGACTGTTGATGAATAAATGACTGTTCATCAATAATTGCATATTTTTCAGTACCTTTTATACGAGTTGTGCTTAGAAATGGCCAAGTTTGCAATTTTTTCTAGGTAGCAAGGGTATGCTGAAAATATTTCTCCATTGAATACATTCCTTGTCACATTAATATTAGGAAATAAATTCTGCAACCTCTCAACTCAAGCCCTCACGGAAAGAGAAGGGTATGTTGAAAATATTTCTGTGTGGCATTCACCTTTTTTTTAAAATTTGGTTGTGATGGTTTTCATAGTGACTGTTGACGAATAAATGACTGTTCATCAATAATTGCATATTTTTCAGTACCTTTTATACGAGTTGTGCTTAGAAATGGCCAAGTTTGCAATTTTTTCTAGGTAGCAGGGGTATGCTGAAAATATTTCTCCATTGAATACATTCCTTGTCACATTAATATTAGGAAATAAATTCTGCAACCTCTCGACTCCAGCCCTCATGGAAAGAGAAGGGTATGTTGAAAATATTTCTGTGTGGCATTCACCTTTTTTTAAAATTTGGTTGTGATGGTTTTCATAGTGACTGTTGATGAATAAATGACTATTCATCAATAATTGCATATTTTTCAGTACCTTTTATACGAGTTGTGCTTAGAAATGGCCAAGTTTGCAATTTTTTCTAGGTAGCAAGGGTATGTTGAAAATATTTCTCCTTGGAATACATTCCTCATCACAGTAATATTAGGAAATAAATTCTGCTACCTCTCGAATCCAGCCCTCACAGACAGACAAAAATAAAGTCTTTCCCATTTATATAAAATATCGAGAAAGGGGAAATTTTTCACCCATTACATCCCCCAATCACTGCTAGGTGGTATGAACTGGATGTTTTCCATCCATTTCCATCCATTTTCATCATCATCATCATCATCATCATCATCATCATCATCATCATCATCATCATCATTCATTATTATCATCCATGATCCATCAATCATCATCATCATTGTCGAAATCATCATAATCCTCCTCCTCCTCCTCCTACTCCTCCATCCATCCATCCATCCATCCATTCTCATCATCATCATCATCATTCATCATCATCCATCATCCATCAATCGTCACCATTATCATCATCATGATCATCGTTCGTTCGTCCATCCGTCCGTCCGTCCGTCCATCCATCCACCCATCCATTATTATCATCATCATCATCATCATTCATCATTATCATCCATAATCCATCAATCATCATCATTGTGGAAATCCACCTCCTCCTTCTCCTCCTACATCCATCCATCCATCCATCAATTATCATCATCGTCATCACCATCATCATCATCATTCATCATTATCATCCATCAGTCATCATCATCATTGTCCAAATCATCATAAGCCTCCTCCTCCTCATACATCCATCCATCCAGCTATTTTCATCATTAGCATCATCATCATTCATCGTTATCATCCATCATCCATCAGTCGTCACCATTATCATCATCATTCATCATTGTCATCCATTATCAATCAATCATCATCCATCATCATCAACATCATCCTCATCCTCATACAGTGTCTCTAGTCATGAATAAACTTCATCATTAGAGAGTCAGGTCAGGCATTGCCTGCTACCGTAAGTAGAAGTAGACGGTACTACCTGCGACTGTCATAATCAAGATCGTCATCATCGCGATCGTTAACGTGGTTATCATCGAGATCGTCATCATCAAGATCGTTAAGATCGCCATCATCATCATTGTCGAAATCATCATAATCCTCCTCCTCCTCATACATCCATCCATCCATCCATTATCATCATCACCATTTTCATCATCATCATCATCAATCAATCATCATCATCATTGTCGAAATCTTCCTCCTCCTCGTACATCCATCCATCCATCAATTATCATCATCATTCATCATTATCATCTATCAATCATCATCGTCATCACCATCATCATCATTATCATCCATCATCCATCAATCGTCACCATTATCATCATCATCATCATTGGACATTATCATCCATCAATCATCATCATCATTGTGATCACCATTAACATCATCATCATCGTTCATCCGTCCATCCATCCATCCATCCATTATCATCCATCCATCCATTATCATCATCATCATGATCATCATCATTCATCATTATCATCCATCAATAATCATTATCATTGTCGAAATCATCATAATCGTCGTCCTCCTCCTCCTTATAAATCTATTAATCCATCCATCCATTAGCATCATCATCATCATTCATCATTATCATCCATCATCCATCAATCGTCACCATTATCATCATCGTTCGTTCGTCTGTCCGTCCGTCCGTCCATCCATCCATCCATTATCATCATCATCATCATTCATCATTATCATCCATCAATCATCATCATTGTCGAAATCATCGTAATCCTCAAACATCCATCCATCCATTATCATCATTAGCATCATCATTCATCTTTATAATCCATCAATCATCATGATCATTGTCGAAATCCTCCTCCTCCTCATACATCCATCCGTCCATCCATTATCATCATTCATCGTCATTCATCATTATCATCCATCAATCATCATCATTTTTGTCGAAATCATCGTAATCATCCTCCTCGTCATAAATCCATCCATCCATCCGTCATCATCATTAGCATCATCATCATAAGTCATCACTATCATCCATCATCCATCAATCGTCACCATCATCATCATCATCATCATCATCATCCTCGTCCGCATCCATCCATCCAATATCATCATTAGCATCATCATCATTAATCATTATCATCCATCAATCATCATCATCACCATTATCAATCAATCATCATCATCATTGTCGAAATCATATTCATCCTACTCCTCCTTCTCATACATCCATCCATCAATTATCATCAATTTTTTCTCCATGGCAACTTCTGAGATGGAGTTTTTTTCTACCTATAGTTGTACTGGAGCATCATTCATCATCATCATCATCATCATCATCATTGAGTCAGGTCAGGCATTGCCTGCTACATTGAGTAGAAGTATGCGGTACTACCTGCGACTGTCATCATCAAGATCGTCATCACCGAGATCGTCAACGTCGTTATCATCGAGATCGTTATCATAAAGATTGCCATCATCATCATTGTCGAAATACTCTTCGTCCACGTCCTCCTCCATCCATCCATTATCATTAGCTTTCTCCTCCTCTTCATCATCCATCATCATCATCTTCTTCTTCTTCATCATCGTCGTCGTCGTCATCATCATCATCATCATCATCATCATCATCATCATCATCATCATTAACATCATAAAGATCTTCAAATTTTTCTCCATGGTCAAATCTGAGATGGAGTTTTCTTCTACCAATTATTGTGCTGGATCATCAACATCATCATCATCATCGTCATCATCATCAATCATCACATCATCATCGTCGTCGTCATCATCATCTTCTTCTTCTTCTTCTTCCAGATCGTCAATTTTTTCTCCATGGTCACTTATGAGATTGAGTTTTTTTCTACCTATTGTTGTACTGGAACATCATCCATCATCATCATCATTTTCCATCATTATCATCTAAGTCATCATCGTCATCATCATTGAGTCAGGTCAGGAATTGCTTGCTACCGTAATTAGAAGTAGACGGTACTACCTGCGACTGTCATCATCAAGATCGTCATCATCGAGATCGTCAACGTTGTTATCATCGAGATCGTCATCATCAAAGATCGCCATCATCATTATTGTCGAAATCCTCCTCGTCCTCGTCCTCCTCCATCCATCCATCCATTACCATTACCTTCCTCCTCCTCCTCCTCCTCATCTATCATCTATCATCATCGTCATCAGGATCGTAAACATCGTGATCGTCAATTTTTTCATCATCGTCGTCGTTGCCATTATCATCATCGTCATCATCCATCGTCGTCATCGTCATCAGCATCATCATCATCAGCAGCAGCAGCATCCATCGTCGTCATCCTCATCATCATCATCATCATCATCGAGATCGTCAATTTTTTCTCCATTGTCAATTCTGAGATGGAGTTTTTTTCTACCGATTATTGTACTGGATCATCAACATCATCATCAATCATCAACATCATCATCAATCATCACATCATCATGATCATCATTGCCTAGTACCGTAAGTAGAAGTAGACGGTACTACCTGCGACTGTCATCATCAAGATCTCCATCATCATCATTATCAAAATCCTCCTCGTCCTCGTCCTCGTCCTCCTCCATCCATCCATCCATCCATCCATCCATTATCATTACCTTCCTCCTCCTCATCATCATCATTATCCATCATCATCATCTTCGTCATCATCATCATCATCGTCATCATCAGGATCGTAAACATCGTGATCGTCATCATCGCGATCGTCAATTTTTTCATCATCATCATTATCATCCATCATCGTCATCATCGTCATCGTCATTATTATCATCATCATCATCCATCGTCGTCGTCATCATCATCATCATCCATCATCCATCATCGTCATCATCATCATCTTCCCATTGGTACAGGGCCTTGGCAGACTGGGCGATTGGTTCCCACCCTGCCCATACTGCGTTCTGCAGACATGACTCTACTGACAACACACACAAGACGTACCACTTCACCCAGCTCTGCCTCCGCTGACTTGTTTCTCTGGCGACTTGTTCAGCAGGGGATCATTGGACGACATTTTCATTTTCCTTGTTTTAACAGTTACGTGTTTGTGTACAATTCATATGATTTAATGAGTTTATTATGAGAACAACCAACAAGTTTATAGTTTTTACAAAGAAGTATATTTCTGCTTTTTTGTGTCTGGAAATTTTCAGAGGCTACGGACTGAAACTATTTCATTACAACTTCACTCGTACAAATTAACTGTATACACATCACCCGTACAAATTAACTGTATAGTTCAGGTTGAATGTTGGCACTTCATTACCACATCACTCGTACAAATTAACTGTATAGTTCAGGTTGCATGTGGGCACTTCATCACCACATCACTTGTACAAATCAGATTGAATAGGTTTTTATCTTGTAGTTTTGTGTATAATTAATAGGACATGTATTCTCAACATTCAAGTACATGCATTGTCCACATTCAAGTACATGTATTGACAACATTCAAGTACATGTATTTTCAACATTCAAATACATATATTGTCAACATTTAAGTACACGTATTCTCGACGTTAAAGTACATATATTGTCAATATTCAATTATATATGTTGTCAACCTTCAGTTACACGTATTATCAACATTCAAGTACATATATTGTCAAGAAATTGTGTTCAACTTGTTCTGATTTTCTAAAAAGAAATCCACGAACAGAAACACTACAAACACCATCGGTCTGATAACAATATCCTGTACAAAGCTAGGAGAAATATATAATAATATAATCCTTTTCAAAGTGTTACAAATCAAGAATTAATTCATCCCATGTAATTTCCGTATGTGGGTAACTTGTTTTGTTTTTCCAGATCTGATCTATTTTCACAATCCTTAACGAATCAGGCTCGTGATTTAAGATCAAAGATACATCGCTTCCTTCGAAGACAAGAAATTCAACAGCTTCTTGTAAAAATTGTTCGTGATTAAATTTGTCTACTTAAATCTTCAGCATAACTATTATAATAATAACTTTGAACCCTTTACATGAAGGTTATCTCAGCTGGTTTTATCAACATGACTCCATTTCAGAGTCAAGTTCAACGTAACCACCAATCAAATATGTAATATCGCTTTATGAATGCATACTTTACATCTACACTCGTACTGTATATATCTTTACATGATATAGCAGCATTTTTATATACCGGACCATAGCTTCTTGTAACAAATAATGAAAATATTACGTCTTGAACCGTAATTTTAGACAGTTACTGTGTTGTGTTTTTATTGAATCCTGTACATATGCCATGGGGAACCTCATTTATACATGCAACTGTTTTACCTGTATTACTGACCACTAAAGACTAAACTCTGGACAAAATAAGTCAAGTGGTCAGTCACTTATAAAAACACAAGCGAAACTATTTGGTTGATTTTAGGTATAGACAACAAAATATAACTTTGTGTAGGGAAGGGTTAGTTCTGCCCATGTAAGTTAGTCCCATAAAGAACAAGTGAAACATCATTTGAAATCAAGAAGAAATACGAGGTATGCGATTGGTATATACAGTAAATTCTTTTAAACTTTATTTAAAGTATTTATGTTCATGATTCTAAATAGATGTATCTTCGTTCCTTGAGAATATAATTTCATATGTTATTATAATGGTGTAACCAGTAAGAGTCCCACCGTTTTAATAAGTATTTACTATATCTTATCTTGAAGTTAATTGTAAACTAACACGTAAAGTACTGTTGTTTGCACTTTTGGAGTTCAAGAGATTGCAGCTAATTACAATGCTTTATTTCTGAAGTCTTGAATAAAGTAATTTGTAGATATGTATTTCAAATACAGAGATGCGATAAATAATTGAATACACAGAGTCCGTTTTAGCCCAGTTTTATAACGCTCGACAAGGGGAAGATGAAGATGTTTATAGTTGGGGATGCCAACTAGAGGACATTCTAGCCAGAGCAATTGAGCGAGAGGAAATTGAAGCTAGTAATGCAGATAATATGCTCAGGTCAATGTTTTTGACAATCATGAAATCCTCTTCGCAAAAATATATCTGGTCATAAATATGATTTAATAAAGAGATTTGATGAACTTAGGGTAGCCACAAGAAGGATTGAACATGACGTAAGCCAAAGAAAACCCGAGCGTCAATCAAAGAAGCTTGAACAATTCAAGATGGTGACGGTGGATACTAATTCAGAGCTGACAGAGTTGAAAGGGATGATAGCCCAGCTTTCTGCAGAAGTTTTTAATATAAAAACTAATATAACTCCCAATTGCCCCAATCAAGTCTTAGAAAACTCTAGATAACAAACACGTGTGCAAGTGTATGGTACAAGTAAATCTCGTGGGCGCAGCGAAAGCGAGACGGAACCAATATGTTGGCGATGCGGACAAGTCGGACATTTACACTATGGCTGTAGCGTTCGGTTTGATCATTCGCGCAATTTAAACTTGAATCAGCCTATGGGAAGGGGCTGCACATAGAGTCTCATCATTAACGGAGCCCATGTAAAAATGCCTTTGGCAGTTCCAGTACTCGTCAGTTACCCGACGGATTAGTCGGCAACAGCAGCGAGGTAGATGTTGAAGTTAATGGTATTTCTGTAAAAGCTTTATTCGACACCGGCTTAACTGTCAGTACTGTTAGCCAGGAATTATATGACTATCATCTTTCTCCCACACCTCTTAAGCCACTTGATAATATTCTGGTTATTGAGTGTGCAGGGGGACAGTCTTTGCCCTATTCTGGTTTCACTGAGGTTGAAATTATCCCCACTGGGCGACCTAACAAGCCAGTACATTACTGTCTGATGTTAGTTGTTCATAACAACAGGTATACCGAGGCCGCACCATTGCTATTAGCTAAAAATGTGCTTCGGCACTAATGAGTTTATATCGGAGACAATACGGCAGAAAGTTGTTGCAATATTCTACTTTTACAGTTGGCCATTTTGGACTTTTTTAATTCAACAGGCTTCCCCTTGGGTTAGCCACGTCACGAGCCACATTTCAACGCCTCATGCAAGATTGTCTGGGTGACCTTCACATGAGGAGATGTTTCATCTATTTAGTGACTTCATCATTTTTGCACCCACACATGAAGAACACATGAAGTGGCTACCAGTGGTATTTAACCGTCTGATGCAAAGCTTTATTAAATTGTCTCCCAAAAAGTGTTGTTTTCTGCAGCAAAAGGTGCGTTATATTGGCCATATAGTTTCAGCAGACGGAATCCAGGCAGATCCTGAGAAAATCAAGACAATTGCTAATTAGCCCACACCGACAAAAGCAGAAGAAGTTAGAAGATTCATGGAATTTGCAGGGTACTATTAAATATTCATAAAGGATTTCTCACAAATAGCAAAATCCCTTTGTGCTTTGTGACATGATGTCTTCTATCCGTAAGAAAGTAAACGGAAAGAAGCATAAGTGAATATCTAATGATCGAGTATGACATTGGGACGGTAAACAGGAAACTGCTTTCAATGGGCTGAAAGAACTACTATCCACACCTCCCATTCTAGAATATGTTTTAGCTCTTTAATGGGCTGTCACTAAGAAGTACCATAACTATCAATATGGCCATTCATTCATTGCTTGCATGGACAATAACCCACTAACGTATGTCCTGATATCAGCAAAGCTCGATGCTACAGGACATAGAGGGTTAGCAGCCCTGGCTTCGTACAACTTTACAATTATGTATAGATCAGGGAACCAGAATATAGATGCTGACTGCCTCTCTAGATGGCATGGAGCGCAACCAGAACCAGCAACAGAAGAATATGTACAGATCCCTAGCGATTCTGTCAAAGCCATATGCAGTCTGGTACACACACCACACTTTATAGAAAGTCTATCCATATCAAGTGATATAGTGAACACGCAAATGGAGGATATTGGCTCCACACTTGACATCATGTACAAAGAAGATATGAAAGTAACACAAGATGACCGACCCAGTATTAAACGAGTGGATGGATTGGATACAAAGCCAAAATATCAGTATCCAGGTGCATGTATTGCAGAAAGCACATGGGGAGGGAAGACCTAGAACCCTTCATCGCAATTTGTTTCTTCCAATGCAATAGGTGCCCTTCCCAATGAGGAGTCATCTGAAACTGTTCCACCTACACCAAAACTTCGTCCCAGAAAAAGGTGTTGAGCCCAAGTCGAAACATCACCCCATGATGATAGGACGCAAGAGACCCAAGAGATTTCAACAGACAATGATGAGACAGATGAAGTATGGATTACTTTTTCCAACCCTGTGGATACCACACCTACCAACATTAGTACCAATGTTGATAATACTGGTGTAGTAGGTGATAGCTGGTTCTCAAAGCTTTACTACAGAGAGAAGCCGGTGGAAACGGAGCAAGGGCAAACTGAAAGTGGGGACACCCACTATAGTCATGTACCAGGATCAGCTGTAGACCCGGGAAATGCTGGGGCTAAAGAAATCTCAGAAAAAGCCGCAGAAGCTGAAGAAACTTCTCTTAAACAAGTTGTTGAATTATCAGACCAAGAACATGATGCTGATCATCATTATGTAAGCCCCCCCCCACCCCCCCCACCCCCAGCAAGACGTTCAATAAGGCAGAGAAAGCAACCTGGATGGATGAGATCAAAGGAATACGTCTTTTCCCACATTGCTACATCTCAATCTGAGTGGGTTCAAAGAGTTAAAGTCCTGGAAAAACAAGTTAATTCAGTGATTTTCACCAATATCTCAAAAAAGTGACGTGGACGACATTTCATCCTGACGGGAACAGTGTAACAGGCATAATATTTTACAAAGTAAAAGTTTCAAAAAGGCATAACATTTTACAAAGTAAATGTAGATAAACCATTACTGTGTTATGATTGTATTGAGTCCTGCATATACCCCATGGGGAAACTCATTTATACATGCGACTGTTTTACCTGTAGTACTGACCACTAAAGACTAAACTCTGGACATAATAGGTCAAGTGGTCAGTCACCCATAAAATACAAGAAAAACTGATTGATTGGTTTCAGGTATGGAGCACAAAACATTACTTTGTGTAGGGACAGGTTAGTTCTGCCCATTATTACTCACAGTTAAGCTAGACCTATAAGGAACAACTGAAACATCATTTGAAATTAAGAAGGAAAAAGGTATGTAGTTGGTATCTGCAGTCAATTATATGTATTTCATATATGTATATGTATGTATATATAATACATATGCATATATGTATTTCATATACAGAGATGCGATACATATTTCAATACTGGTATACTAAATAAGAAAGTCGTTTGTTTCTCTCTTTGTTTGCTTTTTTATCCGTACGTCTGTCAGTTAGTCTGTCTGAGGCATGGAGCTGCTAGCAACATAACTTTACCCCGGTTCCATAAATATGGTATCTATTCTTTATAATTATATCATGCTCAAGTAATGTGTCACGTTGCTTGAAACTTGGGATTTTAGTACGAATCTGTCTGGGGTACATGTAGATCTGCAAAGAATGAGGCAGTGCAAATCGAAGTTTTGTTGATCATTATTTCCCAGACCATTCCATCTTCGATTAACATAAATATTTAAATTTTGACAGAGCCAAGGTCATCATATCCATGTCAAACAATACAGCTGTATTATCACATTGAAGTAGAATATATTTAAAATCCTCTTCGTTTATTCTGTTTTCTTTTTATAAAAACATTTAATCATTAAGTGCAACAACGATTTAACAAATATGGTTGTTTTCGGAAATACAAATACTCTGGTTCAGCACAAATCTAACAAGAGCAACAACATCAGTCACGTTCTTGCATACTTGTTATATCTTCCTCATCATAATCTTTATTTCCTCCTTTTCGAGATTTATTATATATATATATATATATATATATATATATATATATATATATATATATATATAAGCAAAAGAAAATAAGAAAGACATATAAATACCTTCATTGGACGAAACATTGCAAATACATGTACGCACCCCCCCCAAAAAAAAAAAGAACAAAAGAACAGGATGTACAAATAAATATTGTTTATGTGGGAGATTATCATTCCAACATTACTCGATAAGGAATGGCACCGGCCTATCGGTTACTGCAACAGAACCCCCCCCCACCGCCCCTCTTGCAGACGATATGACCATCACTAACCAGGCTAGAGGCCATACCAAAGAATCAAAAAGGGCAATCAAATTAGGAGACAAAAACCGAATTTGTTAGCAACAATTTCCATGAAAATGAAATATACTCGTATTTGTGTGTTTCACATTAGAAAGGTGAAGACAAACTATATAAATATCATACAAAATTAAAATGGTATGCGTTGTACACAATACTTGTAAACTTATATAACACAGCTGATACAAAATATCACTTTAATAACCTTTTCATACTTGTACACTTATTTTGCAACCACACCACCTTCAAAATATACAGTTTATCCAGGGGGTAACATAAAGTTCATTACGATTTTAACTTCTCTAAAGAGGTCAAGGCACTCTCATGATTAAGAGGAAAATAAATATTTCTGAATAGCGATTATTCATCATGATCTAATTTCCTGTCGATAAGATCCCCTTCATTTTTGTAGAAGCTGTTTTAATTCGCACTCGTAAAGTTCGGCACTCAGTTGAATTGCAACATTGTGTATCATCTTACTCATGAATTGATCTCGTATCTGAGGAGTAAATTGACAGTCACAACTAATAAGTGGACATACTGTGGTGTACTATGCTACTTAGAATCATGAAACTTGGTGAGGTGATGCATCTTGATAATTTATATACCCTTGTTGTAAAAATAGGTCTCTGTGACCTATATGTCATGCTTCAGTGATTTTGTTGAAAGTTTGTGTCTAAAGTCTAAAGTTCATTAACTGGACGCTGATCATGTTCTAATCATGTATCTTGAGAATATAATGCATCTCTGTTAGTACTATTCTGTTACAACTAAAGAAGCTCATTGTGACCTACATTTTATGCCCTTTTAACATAGGTTAAACATTGTATTTACCATATAGATTTTGTCATATACACCCCAGCCTAGACAGACGGCCCTTTCTGGCCAGTACAATTGGAAGTAGGAATAAATATGGGATTTTTGTGTTTGGGATTGTTGTTGTTGTTTTAATAGTAAATTTTCCAATTTAATGACTAAACAGTGTATATTACGATAAATTACCCTCAACAGGTTAACTATATATTGTGCATTTGAGTGATTATAGGAACTGGATGAGTGTACTGCATTTATTTCACGTGAGAGCTCTGTTGTAGTAGCTAATCATGGTAATTACTGATCCATGAAATATAATTCTAATAGTGGTCATACTGTTTGTCAATCCAAGGTTAGTCAAAGGCTGTGATTGTTACCCTGTAGAATCTGAATTGTATGGGTGGATAATTATAATAGCTTCTGGAGCAGGTTTTAGAAACAATGATTTAAAACAACAACAACAAAAAATTATCTCTGGTTTGTATCCACTCTTTGGATTGCCTCCATTCTGTTATCATATAAATGATTGCTCTTTGTATTGTTTTCTGTCTTTAATATTATGTCAAAGGGGCCAGCATTTTGTTGTCAATATCCCTTTAGTATAAATTTGTTGTTTTTACATAGTAAGTAATGTTTACAATGGCTGCTGGAGACTACTCAAAGTTTCGCAGAGGCGAGCTATGTAATATTCGATTGCATTTCGGTTATGTATTTATTAGAAGGGTGTCTTCTCCCCCCCCCCCCCCCCAACTTTCAACTTTCAGGCATGCGACTATTTCGGTTTTGTCGTTCATATACTTATTTTACTACTAAGTTTCGTTCAAAGCAAATTGTAATGTAACAGTAGTGAATTCTTATTTTATTTCTGATTTAGCCCAAGTACCCTGTAGGGATAAACATTGCCCCTCTCGCAAAACAAACAAACGAACAACAAACAACAAACAGTGAATCAGTGCATATACAACTCAGATCATGTCACAACAGATTAAAAATTGTTGAGAACTGTGTGTGAAAAATGAAAATTTCAATCAATATTGCGACATGGGATGATCTTAAGCAATTGTCCAACCATTGTGTTTTACAACTTATGGCAAATAAAGTGACACACAAGGACTTATTCCCTTGCCGAGTCTTATGTCAAATACTAAAAAAATGCGTAATGTTTTGTTGTTATCAAGTAATCTTTGAACATTTATATATATATATATATATATATATATATATATATATATATATATATATATATATGTGTGTGTGTGTGTGTGTGTGTGTGTGTGTGTGTGTGTGTGTGTGTGTGTGTTATTTACACATTCATCAGTTCCAAATTTAAAAATTATACATATACTAAAATAAAATGTAATACTTGTGGGGCTTAAACACTGGAATTCTTGTAATATAAATTAGATTGTCAATATCTGCACAGAAGAAAACAGCATCTGATATTATTATTGATAATATTTGTATATATTTCAAAGAAAAAGATAAGGTGTTATATTAAGAGGCAAAATGACATCTAAGGTTTTCTTGTCTTAGTATAAAATCATTGAAATTCGTTTATTATGAAGTATACATTAGCAAAAGAATTACATCCTTTATACCTCATTGTAATGCCAGTGAATAATTAAGCATGCCAAGTTATCCACGATGAGGAAAGTGTGTAAATATTATCTTTTAAGCAATGGGAGAGAAATCAATAATTTGTTGTTTTTTATGTTTGCATTCAACCGATTTATATTCGCATATTATAGAACTATGTAATCACAAAGGACATGTAATGTTCCCGAAAGCATGCAAGTTTAATCTATACCACGGAGAAGAGGTACATTTTTAAAAATATTTTGTTCAATGTGAAAAGATCAAAACAATTTAGCTTATAAAGAAATTCGTTGTATAGCAAGTTGTTCTGCACAAAATGTTACATCAGGAGATGCCATTTGTTTCAATACAGGTTTTTTCTGAAGGATAGTCATCCCATTACTAGTATAGGCTTATTTTCATATCTTCATAATCAGAGTTACGAAGATAACTTATGGTAGTGTGAGAATAAAGGGGAGCTAACTCCTCAGTCGTTATTCAATATCATGAAAGTGTTGCTTCCCTTGAACTGATATTTGTTTATTGCTTAAGAAGCGTGCCAATAAAAAAGGCTTTAAAAATCTTTATCTGATTTTTAAGATTCAAATCTATCCCACAACAGTAGTTTATGTGATATTTACGATTCGAATCTATCCCACAACAGTAGTTTATGTGATTAACTTTTACTCATAAATTCTGTAAGATTCGAATCTATCCCGCAACAGTTGTTTACGTAATTTTTAAGATTCGAATCTATCCCACAACAGTAGTGTATGTGATTTTTAAGATTCGAATCTATCCCACAACAGTAGTTTATGTGATTAACTTTTACTCATAAATTCTGTAAGATTCTAATCTATCCCACAACAGTAGTTTATGTGATTTTTAAGATTCGAATCTATCCCGCAACAGTAGTTTATGTGATTTTTAAGATTCTAATCTATCCCACAACAGTAGTTTATGTGATTAAATTTTACTCATAAATTTTGTAAGATTCTTATCTATCCCACACCAGTAGTTTATGTTATTTTTAAGATTCGAATGTATCCCGCAACAGTAGTTTATGTGATTAAATTTTACTAATAAATTCTGTAAGATTCTAATCTATCCCACACCAGTAATTTATGTGATTAACTTTTATTCATAAATCACTATCACTTGATATGGATAGACTTTCTACAAAGAGAAATGCGTGGACCAAACTGCATATGGTTTGACAGAATTGCTAGGGCTCTGTACATATTCTTCTGTTGCTGGTTGCGCTCCATGCAATCTAGAGAGGCAGTCAACATCTATATTCTGGTTCCCTGATCGATACATAATTGTAAAGTTGTACGAATCTAGAGCTGCTAACCATCTATGTCCTGAAGCATCGAGCTTTGCTGATATCAGGACATACGTGATTGGGTTATTGTCTATGAGAGCAATGAATGAATGGCCATATAGATAGTTTTGGTACTTCTTAGTTACAACCCATTAAAGAGCTAAAAACTCCAGTTTATAAGCTGGATATATTTGCTCAGGTTTTGAAAGTCCTCTGCTAGCATATGTTATTACTCTTTTCTGTCCATTCTGTGTTTCATATAGGATAGCTCCAAGACCTTTGTTACTAGCATCGATATGGAGCTGAAATAGTAACGAAAAATTAACATATCCCAGAATGGGAGGTATGGATAGTAATTCTTTAAGCAGATTGAAAGCTTTTTCTTGGTTACCTTCCCAATGTCATACTCGATCATTAGATGTTACCTTCCCAATGTCATACTCGATCATTAGATGTTCGCTTCCGCTTCTTTCCTAACTTTCTTTTGGGTAGAAGGCATCTCGTCACAAAGGGGTTTTGCTATTTGCGAGAAGTCCTTTACGAATATCCAATAGTATCCTGCAAATCCTGGGAATCTCCTAATTTCTTCTGGGTTTGTCAGTGTGGGCTAATTAGCATGTGGGTTTGTTTTTTGTTTTTTTTTTTGGGGGGGGGGGGTAATTTTCTCAGGATCTGCCTGGATTCCGTCTGCTGAAACTATGTGGCCAGCATAACGCACTTTTTGGTAGACAGTTTAATAAAGCTTTGCCTCAGACGGTCAAATATTATTGTAGCCGCTTCATATATGCTCCTCATTTGTGGGTGCAAAATGATGAGGTCATCTAAATAGGTGAAACATTTCCTCGTGTGAAGGTCACCCAGACAATCTTGCATGAGGCGTTGATATGTGGCTGGTGAAGTGGCTAACCTAAGGGAAGCCTGTTGAATTCAAATGTCCAAAGAACCAACTGTATTGTAAGTGGCTTGTGTTCTTCTTCAACCTCAATCTGGTGGTACCCACTCATCATGTCAAGAACTGTAAAATAGCGATTCCCGGCAAGCAAGTCAAGTATTCCTTCTATTCTAGGAAGAACATACGAGTGTTTGACTGCTCTTTGATTCAAATGCCGATAGTCAACACACATACGGAGTGACCTATCCTTTTTCCTTGCCAACACCACATGTGATGCCCAAGGTGAATGTGATGGTCTAATTACCCCCACTTGACTGTAGCTGTTGAAGGCGCTCCCTCAGTTCACCATACATGCTCGGGGGTATGCGCCTGTGTCTCTGTTTGAAAGGGTTTTCGTCGGCAATAAGATGTTGTGTTTGACGCTTGCGACAAGAACAATATCTGGTTCACCATGTGAGAAAATGTCCTCGTATTAAATAATCAAATCTTTCAGCCCCTATATTTCCGCCGCTGTCAGGCCTTCAGATAAAATGTGCAATTGTTCAGAGATTGATTTAGCTTCAGCTTCACCATTGACTTCCTTCGTTTGTTCATCTGGTGCTTTCTAGACGGTTACTGGTTGTAGTACGCACAAAATGGTCTTTGGGGGATTACTACTGTTCTTGTTGTTATATTGGATAAATGAACTTCTGCAATCCCTGTACTCTTAGGATAATGTGGGGGCAACATCGACATCTTCAGGTAAATAAGTCCTCTTAGATGGCTGTAATAGAGCACATGTAGTGTGGTACTCTGTTTCTTTATCCAGATAGCCATCTATCACTATAGTAGCATTGGATGGCAGAATTACATTCTTGCCTTCTGCATCACGAATAATGCAAATAATATTGTTTCTCTTTGCCAGTTCATACATCGAAAGGCTAAATACTACGGGGTGATCAAAGTAGCAGATTGCAAAATCGTGCTGCCGTATTTTCTCCGGTATAAATTCATATAGTGCTGAAGCACAGTTTTACCTAATAGCAATGGTACAACCTCATTATAGCTGTTGTTATGAACAACTAACATCAGACAGTAATGTATTGGCTTGTTAGGTAGCCCAGTGGGGATAATTTCAACCTCAATGAAACCAGAATAGGGCAAAGACTGTCCCCCTGCACACTCAATATCCAGAATATTGTCAAGTGGCTTAAGAGGTGTGGGAGAACGATGATGGTCATAAAATTCCTGGCTAACAGTACTGACAGTTAAGCCGGTGTCGAATAAAGCTTTTACAGAAATACCACTAACTTCGACATCTACCTCGCTGCTGTTGCCGACTAATCCGTCGGGTAACTGACGAGTACTGAAACTGCCAAAGATATTCTAACATGGGCTCCAGTAAAAATGAGACCCTATGTGCAGCCCCTTCCCATAGTCTGATTCAAGTTTAAATTGCGTGAATGATCCAACCGAACGCTACAGCCATAGTGTAAATGTCCGACTTGTCCGCACCGCCAACATATTGGTTCCGTCTCGCTTTCGCTGCGTCCACGAGATTTACTTTTACCATACACTTGCACGCGTGTTTGTTGTCTAGAGTTTTCTGAGACTTGATTGGGGCAATTGGAGGTCATGTTAGTTTTTAGATTAAAACTTCTGCAGAAAGCTGGGCTATCATCCCTTTCAACTCTGTCAGCTCTGAATTAGTATCCACCGTCACCATCTTGGATTGTTTAGGCTTCTTTGATTGACGCTCGGGTTTTCTTTGGCTTACGTCAAGTTCAATCCTTCTTATGGCTACCCTAAGTTCATCAAATCTCTTTATTAAATCATATTTATGACCAGATATATCTTTCGAAGAGGATTTCATGATTGTCAAAAACATTGATTTGAGCATGTTATCTGTATTACTAGCTTCAGTTTCGTCTCTCTCGATTGCTCTGGCTAGAATGTCCTCTAGTTGGCATCCCCAACTATAAACATCTTCATCTTCCCCATGTCGAGCGTTATAAAACTGGGCTAAAACGGACTCTGTGTATTCAATTATTTATCGCATCTCTGTATTTGAAATACATATCTACAAATTACTTCATTCAGAACTTCAGAAATAAAGCATTGTAATTAGCTGCAATCTCTTGAACTCCAAAAGTGCAAACAACAGTACTTTACGTGTTAGTTTACAATTAACTTCAAGATAAGATATAGTAAATACTTATTAAAACGGTGGGACTCTTACTGGCTACACCATTATAATAACATATGAAATTATATTCTCAAAGAACAGAGAAACATCTATTTAGAATCATGAATATAAATACTTTAAATAAAGTTTGAAACAATTGACTACCAATCACACACCTCGTATTTCTTTCTAATTTCAAATGATGTTTCAGTTTTTTTTTTTTTTGTTTTTTTTACAGGACTAACTTACTTGTGGGTAAGCATGTGCTGAACTAACCTGTCACTACACAAAGTTATGTTTTGTGCTCTATACCTAAAACCATCCAGTCAGTTTCTCTGGCCTTTTATGGGTGACTGACCACTTGACCTACTGTGTCCAGAGTTTAGTCTTTAGTGGTCAGTACTACAGGTAAAACAGTTGCATGTATAAATGAGGTTCTCCATGGGGTATATAGAGGATTCAATAAAAACATAACACAGTAATTGTTTATCTACATTTACTTTGTAAAATAGTATGCCTGTTACAAACATTTACTTTGTAAAATAGTATGCCTGTTACAAACATTTACTTTGTAAAATAGTATGCCTGTTACAAACATTTACTTTGTAAAATAGTATGCCTGTTACAAACATTTACTTTGTAAAATATTATGCCTGTTACAAACATTTACTTTGTAAAATATTATCCCTGTTACAAACATTTACTTTGTAAAATAGTATGCCTGTTACAAACATTTACTTTGTAAAATAGTATGCCTGTTACATTATTAGCATACTAAACATACAAACTAGAGTTATACCTACACAGCGGGGGGGGGGGGGAGAGAAGAAGGGAGATAGAGATACGGTTAATTTAATGGAACAGCTTAGTCGATAGAGCCTAGAAGTTTAGCTGGAACTTCTTAAATAAGACCTTAATGATTTGAAAATAATACTCTATCTATTGCAAATTCATCACCGGGAAACACTGCATAAAAATCAAAGTATAGCGGCTGTCTTGTACACATATTTGAAACCTTTTTAAATTAGTCAATCGAAGAAAAAATCATAGAGGTTAGGTACGTTTTATTGTTAAGATCTGTCTAAAATTACGGTTCAAAACGTAATATTTGCATTATTTGTTACAAGAACCTATGGTCACGTATTTAAAATTGTTGCAATATTATGTACAGATATATACAGTACGCGTTTAGATGTAAAGTATACATTCATAACGCGATATCACATGATTGATTAGTGGTTGCAGTGAACTTGACTTTGAAATGGAGTCATGTTGATAAAACCAGCTGAGATAACCTTCATGTAAAGGGTTTAAAGTTCTTATTATAACAGTTATGCTGAAGATTTAAGTAGACAAATTTAATCACGAACAATTTTTACAAGAAGCTGTTGAATTTCTTGTCTTGGAAGGAAGCGGTGTATCTTTGATCTGAAATCACAAGCCTGATTCGTTAAGGATTGTGATAATATATCAGAACTGGAAAAACAAAACAATATACCTACATACGGAAATTTCATAGGATGAATTAATTCTTGATTTGTAACACTTTGAAAAGGATTTTTATTATTATTATTTATTTTTCTAGCTTTGTATTAGATATTGGTATCAGACCGATAGTCTTTGTGGTGCTTCTGTTCGTGGATTTCTTTTTACAAAAAGGCAGAGCAAGTTGAGCACAATTTCTTGACAATATATGTACTTGAATGTTGACAATACGTGTAATTGAACATTGACAACTCATGTACTTGAACGTCGAGAATACATGTACTTAAATGTTGACAATACATGTATTCGACTGTTGACAATGCATGTACTTGAATGTGGGTAATACATGTACTTGAATGTTGACCTATTAATTACACACAAAACTACAAAATAAAAACCTATCGTACTTCAAATAAGGATGGAAAGGTATGTTAAGATGAACAGACTCAACTTTCAAAAAACGGCTTCGAGAAATGTAATGACAAGTCTTGATTCTTAATCTGTGATGGTATTGAGAGGTAAGAAATACACTTTTTCTTATCAACAAGTATCAACTAGTTCTTGCATGTGAACTTGCCAACATTCAACCTGAACTATACAGTTAATTTGTTGGAGTGATGCATGTCAACTTGCCAACATTCAGTCTGAAGTATACAGTTAATTTGTAGGAGTGATGTGGTGATGAAGTGCCAACATTCAACCTGAACTATACAGTTAATTTGTACGAGTGATGTGTATACAGTTACTTTGTACGAGTTAATGTGTACGAGTGAAGTGGTGATGAAGTAGTTTCAGTCCGTAGCCTCTAAAATTTTCCAGACACAAAAAAGCAGAAATATACTTCTTAGTGAGAACTCTAAACTTGCTGTTCAAAAAAGAGAAATGAAAATGTCGTCCAATGATCCCCTGCTGAACAAGTCGCCAGAGAAACAAGTCAGCGGAGGCAGAGGCTGGGTGAAGTGGTATGTTTTGTGTATGTTGTCAATAGAGTCATGTTTGCAGAACGCGGTGTGGGCAGGGTGGGGACCAATCGCCCAGTCTGCCAAGGCCGTGTACCAATGGGAAGACAGCACGGTGAACCTGATGGTCAACTTGGGTAATATTGGTACCATGCTGTTTGTCATACCATGTGCGTATGTGCTGGACGTAAAAGGTATACACAATATCCAACGACCTTTTACAAAAGTGGCTCGGCCATGCGATGTTGTATGTTTCTAGTATTAGTTGTAATCTGTTGAAACCTGTACTTACTATTCAGAACAGATGCTTCGACCCGATATTTCTCTAAATATTTACACATTCAATCGCTTTACCGGAATTCAAACTAAACCACTCCAAGAAAGATACTCGTTCTTTATATATATATATTCTAATTATTCTAATTCCAAAAATAATAAGAAAATATAATATAAAACAATGAAATAGTAGTATGAAAAGTAGCCGGATATATACGTAGGTCAATTAAACTAATAGCTTGAGGGGGATGCATTTTTTCTAGAATAGGACAGCGATAAAGTCAGTATGTCTTCCTCTAGGTCTACGCATGTCCATGATAGGAGGATGTTTTCTGCAGGCTGTCGGGAATGGTCTCCGAATCATCACGACAAGGCCAGGTCCAGCAACATGGTAGGTAAATATCCTTTTATTGTCTAAAAGGCAAAATTCTTCTCTTTCTTCCTATTTGAACCTTTCACCTGCACGGAATCAGTGGAAATATCATTTCTACTTGTTATTAACTAAACTCCAATCAGGCAGATACAAAGATTTATTTCTCCGCAAATATATATTTGTTGTGATCTACAACCATACTTGTACATTGCTGGAATCAATCAAAGAATCCTACGGCCTTTTCCAACGCATGGTAGAATAAACTTCTGATGCAAATAATGGTCATTTTGAACAGCCCCCAAGCCAGTGGTTGTTTCACTTCATAATAGCTTCATGACGTCACAATGACTAGATCACGTATTATCATTAAAAATAAGGTAAGCAATACTTTCAGTCTATTGAAACAGAATTACTTCTTTAATATTTTCATTGCAAAGTTGCCAGAATTACATTGCAAATTAGAAGTGCAAGTATTTCATGGATCGTTGAAACAGCGTCAAGTTTTTTTTTTTTTCAACACTTATCATTTTATACAAGTCTCTTCTTCTCACATCTAGTTGGATATTTGTCCGCCAAAAACTTACCAATTTCGTAAGTATCACTACTATTACCTCTGGGTCTCTTTCAGGGATTCGAAGTTACGATCATTACAACCAAACTTTTGATGGAAAGTTCACAAATTAGATTATATTTAATTACAATTTCTTTCTTTGTGTATTATATACTCATAATTAGATTCATGTTTTGTTTTTTGGGGGGTTGCTGTTGTTGTTTTAAATATTCATTACTGTTTCTTCTAAATAGGAAAGAAACACAAATCCCCCAATATGGCACGTAGGAGAAGAGTATACTTTACTGTGCGATAGTTATATGTGTTGAGGTGATTTAATTCTGAAGCGCATTAGCTATGTAGATTTGAAACGAAGTTATCGAATTTATACAATAATCACAACTGCAGTGATTATAAGAATAAAATGGACCAAGATAGCCTTGTAAAAATGTTATATTATCACAGAATATTGAGACACTGAACTAGCGGTCGGGCATATTACGTTACGCCAGCGACAGCCTTGTCCTTCTCAGTACTGTGCCATGAACTAACTAACAAACTAATTATATATATATATATATATATTATATATATATATATATATATATATATATATATATATATATATATATATATATATATATATATATATATATATATATATAATGTATTTTAATATAGGGTAACAAATTTGGAATAAAAATACACACGACTAATATTTTATTTGCAGTTTCATCGTTATACAATTATATAACTCTGCTTACTTCTGAGGCATCAGCGACAACGACTGTATAGGACATTGCTATATTCGAGTTTAGCGAATGAAACATAAATGAGTGAAAATTAAACATAGAATTATAGTCGAAAATTTATTAGCGTTTAAGCTAACTAACAGGGTAGATTTTGTTTCAAGATTAACGACACAAGAATCGCTAGTACCGATCAATCTTAACAGATGAAGAATAGTATCGCTTGTATCGATCAGTCTTACCAGATTAAGAATAGTATCGCTAGTATCGATCAGTCTTAACAGACACAGAATACAGGAAACGTGATTTATAAACCTGACTGCAGTTTATGACGCTATATATCTAATACTAGTAACAACTGTCAAATAATGCGATTATTTGTAAAATAAATCCTAATACAGCGTACATACATATTTGGACGATCCTTTACAGGTTGATAGGAACAGGACAGTTGTTGAATGGTATTGGCGGGACAATAGCGTTTGCAGCGCCCCCTCTGCTCTCTGAGACTTGGTTTGCAGCCAATCACAGAGCCACCTCAACCTCAATCTCGATCCTGTTTTCGTCGATAGGGGGAGCCATGGCCTTTGTTCTGGGTAAGGTTCATGTGGGACTCAAGTAAGAGAGAGAGATGGTGGCGCTTCCAAGAGAATGCAAGACAGAGACACGAAGAGACTTTTGGACTGATAAAACTGTTTTGGAAAGCTGAAAATTACTTAGCTTCAACTTAAAGCATTTGAGCCATATGATCAATACCCTTGAAGTACACTTTATTCATACGTTTCTTGTATGAAACTTAGTGACTTTATATAGCGGTGAATAAATGGTCAAAGTCGATGGCCGTTGACTTATAGAAGACATTTACTTAAAAGCGATCAATCCACGTCTATGGGACTCCCCAATATAGGCGATACTTCATTTTCATCATTTTGTTTTTGTGATGACAGTACACTCGTACGCCTCTTGATGACACAACACTCGTACATGTCGTGATGACAGCGCACACTTACACCTCTACTCAGTGGTATAGAAAACATGGTTGCGCTAATATACTGTACTGGAATATGCCTTTTGCAACATGGAAAATATAATGAAGACGAAATTACACGCACTCGGTACGGTACAGTATGCAAACGGTCAAAAAACGATACAAATAGGTGTCTAAATGGTAAGGGACAATAAGATACTTACATAACACATTTGGTGTCGGTCATAAACGGTACAACATTGTGCAAAAACAAAGAGACAGTTGGAAAAAGGCAAGAAATGGTACGGAAACTGAAAAATACAATTAAAAATGAAATGGCACGTAAATAATATGCAATGTAAAAAGTACATTAAATGGTACGAAAAAAGTATGCTGCGTAAACAGTACATTAAATGGTACGTAAATAGTATGCTATGTGAACAGTACATTAATTGGTACGTAGATAGTATGCTATGTAAACAGTACATTAAATAGTACATAAATAGTATGCTATGTGAACAGTACATTAAATGGTACGTAGATAGTATGCTATGTAAACAGTATATTAAATGGTACGTAGATAGTATGCTATGTAAACAGTACATTAAATGGTACGTAAATGGTATGCAATGTAAACAGTACATTAAATGGTACGTAAATGGTATGCTATGTAAACAGTACATTAAATGGTACGTAAATGGTATGCAATGTAAACAGTACATTAAATGGTACGTAAATATTATCTATGTAAACAGTACATTAAATGGTATGTAAATGATATGCTATGTAAATAGTACATTAAATGGTACGTAAATGGTATGCTATGTAAACAATACATTAAATGGTACGTAAATGGTATGCTATGTAAATAGTACATTAAATGGTACGTAAATGGTATGCTATGTAAACAGTACATTAAATGGTACTTAAATGATATGCTATGTAAACAGTACATTAAATGGTACGTAAATGGTATGCTATGTAAACAGTACATTAAATGGTACGTAAATGGTATGCTATGTAAACAGTACATTAAATGCTACGTAAATAGTATGCTATGTAAACAGTACATTAAATGGTACGTAGATAGTATGCTATGCAAGCGGTACATTAAAATCTACGTAGATAGTATGCTATGTAAACAGTACATTAAATGGATTGGAAAAGTCATGTAAAGTACTATATATCCCAACAAATGCTGAAATTGAGTAAACTCAGTTGATTGAGCGTCGGACTCGTAATCCAAGGGTCGCGAGTTCGATACCCACCCAGGTCAGTCCCTGTCAGCTGCCTCAGTGTGTCCTTGAGAAAGACACTTAGCTCCAATTTCTTCGGTACAATATAGCCAATACTGTTAAAGGTGCCGTTAAAGTCCACAAAAGCCAACAAATGCGAGAACGAAGCACAAATGGTATAATATTGCGTCTCTTCAACAGTTTGCATCAAATTTACTTTTGTTAATCCCAGAAGCTTATATAATATCAGTACATATAGTATATAACAGAAACACAAAACTAAAAGCATTGAACAGAAAGCACACGTTCGTTTGATATTTGTCTATCGTATAAGGTATGATACTGGATGTCACTGTGCCTAAATGGTATTTGTCTATCGTATCAGGTATGATATTGGATGTCATTGTGCCTAAATGGTATTTGTCTATCGTATCAGGTGTGATATTGGATGTAATTGTGCCTAAATGATATTTGTCTATCGTATCAGGTATGATACTGGATGTCATTGTGCCTAAATGGTATTTGTATATCGTATAATGTATGATACTGGATGTCATTGTGCCTAAATGGTATTTGTATATCGTATAATGTATGATACTGGATGTCATTGTGCCTAAATGGTATTTGTATATCGTATAATGTATGATACTGGATGTCATTGTGGCTAAATGGTATTTGGGTTTTAATACTTTAATCACCGTGCCTACACTTGGAATATTTATACAAATTGTTTACCCTTTTTAAGTTGGCAACCCTGAGACATAACTGAGACATATCAAGAGAGCTATGTGGTATTTATTTATTTGTTTTTTATTATTTATTTATTTA
Organism: Margaritifera margaritifera; assembly: GCA_029931535.1. Classification (NCBI taxonomy): domain Eukaryota; kingdom Metazoa; phylum Mollusca; class Bivalvia; order Unionida; family Margaritiferidae; genus Margaritifera; species Margaritifera margaritifera. The sequence continues at coordinate 2,020,916 of JAQPZY010001351.1, forward strand.
TGTATTTATTTATTTATGAAACCATCAACAATTTGAGTGAGTCATTCTTATTTCCTATATATAATTTTTGGCAAATGGTTTTATATCTATACATTTACTCTCAATTTAATAAGTAATACATTCTTGTAATTATTTTCTATAAACTACTCGTAGTAAGCAACTAAATATATCTTATATGATATACAAATTGATACAACCAATAGTATAATAATATATGATATACAAATTGATACAACCAATAGTATAATAATATATGATATACAAATTGGTACAACCAATAGTATAATAATATATGATATACAAATTGATACAACCAATAGTATAATAATATATGATATACAAATTGATACAACCAATAGTATAATAATATATGATATACAAATTGATACAACCAATAGTATAATAATATATGATATACAAATTGATACAACCAATAGTATAATAATATATGATATACAAATTGATACAACCAATATTGTAATAATGCACACTAACACTGTGATGTTATTGAGGATATAAATAAAACCAATCAGCTATGATTTTATTTTGAATTGCAATTTTAAAATTCTGTAATTTTTTTCCCTCAGGACCTGCTTTGGTTACACAGCCACCGAGGTAAACAGAAGTTTTTTTACTAATCTTAAAAAAATTACTAGAGTGGCATTTAAAAATGTATAAATTAATTCACTTTAGAATGCTCTTCCAACCTTGGCTAAAAGTGTTATTAAAGCGATCATTCTGGCATGCATGCTTTAGTATTTTGAGGCTAAAAATGACATCAACACTGTAAAATAATATTTCTATTTACTTTGTGACCACGGAATCAATATAAATTTTCTTCATTAAATGAAGGTGAAGAAAGTTACAAGTGGAAAACTTTAAACGTAAATTGGTGTGAATGTCATTTCCAATTTAAAGCTTGTATACTCTAATATTTGCACTTTTTTAAGATAAACTTCAATAATTCAGTTATGATTCTACATATTCAATAAAATTTGTTTTACCCACCTTTACAACCTGCTAACAGACGACGTAGTTCTTCACCTTACCTTTGATTTTAATATGGTACCCACCTTTACAGCCTGCTAACAGAGGACGTAGTTCTTCACTTTATCTTTGATTTTAATATGGTACCCACCTTTACAACCTGCTAACAGAGGACGTAGTTCTTCACCTTACCTTTGATTTTAAAATGGTACCCACCTTTACAGCCTGCTAACAGAGGACGTAGTTCTTCACCTTACTTTTGATTTTAATATGGAACCCACCTTTACAGCCCGCTAACAGAGGACGTAGTTCTTCACCTTACCTTCGATTTTAATATGGTACCCACCTTTACAGCCTGCTAACAGAGGACGTAGTTCTTCACCTTACCTTTGATTTTAATATGGTAGCCACCTTAACAGCCTGCTAACAGAGGACGTAGTTCTTCACCTTACCTTTGATTTAAATATGGTACCCACCTTTACAGCCTGCTAGACGGAGTTCTTCACCTTACCTTTGATTTCAATATGGTACCCACCTTTACAACCTGCTAACAGAGGACATAGTTCTTCACCTTAGCTTTGATTTTAATATGGTACCCACCTTTACAACCTGCTAGACGTAGTTCTTCACCTTACCTTTGATTTTAATATGGTACGCACTTTTACAGTCTGCTAACAGAGGACGTAGTTCTTCACCTTACCTTTGATTTTAATATGGTATCCACCTTTATAACCTGCTAGACGTAGTTCTTCACATTACCTTTAATTTTAATATGGTACCCACCTTTACAGCCTACTAACAGATGACGTAGTTCTTCACCTTAGCTTTGATTTTAATACGGTATCCACCTTTACAGCCTGCTAGACCTAGTTCTTCACCTTACCTTTGATTTCAATATGGTATCCACCTTTACAACCTGCTAGACGTAGTTCTTCACCTTCCACCTTTACAGCCTGCTAACAGAGGACATAGTTCTTCACCTTACCTTTGATTTTAATATGGTACCCACCTTTACAACCTGCTAGACGTAGTTCTTCACCTTCCACCTTTACAACCTACTAACCGAGGACGTAGTTTTTCACCTTACCTTTGATTTTAATATGGTATCCACCTTTACAGCTTGCTAACAGAGGGCGTAGTTTTTCACCTTACCTTTGATTTTAATATGGTACGCACTTTTACAGTCTGCTAACAGAGGACGTAGTTCTTCACCTTACCTTTGATTTTAATATGGTATCCACCTTTATAACCTGCTAGACGTAGTTCTTCACATTACCTTTAATTTTAATATGGTACCCACCTTTACAGCCTACTAACAGATGACGTAGTTCTTCACCTTAGCTTTGATTTTAATACGGTATCCACCTTTACAGCCTGCTAGACCTAGTTCTTCACCTTACCTTTGATTTCAATATGGTATCCACCTTTACAACCTGCTAGACGTAGTTCTTCACCTTCCACCTTTACAGCCTGCTAACAGAGGACATAGTTCTTCACCTTACCTTTGATTTTAATATGGTACCCACCTTTACAACCTGCTAGACGTAGTTCTTCACCTTCCACCTTTACAACCTACTAACCGAGGACGTAGTTTTTCACCTTACCTTTGATTTTAATATGGTATCCACCTTTACAGCTTGCTAACAGAGGGCGTAGTTTTTCACCTTACCTTTGATTTTAATATGGTTTTGTGTCCAAAGTATGTGTAGCATTCATACTAATTTATTTATTTATTACATCACAGCAACTTATCGGTGGCAGCTATTCAAAACTTTACAGGCAAGTGGATATTATATATTTCATTTTAAATATTTGAAAAATGCATCAGTTGATCTTGAAATATGTGTTATTTCAGACTTGAAAAGAATGAAAATGTTGCGGCAATATTTGCTATCTTTTTATACGATTTTTAAAAACTGGTTTAAATCTGGTAAGTAGGTTTTATAATGTTTGTTAATTCGTAATAAAATATGTCATCATAATTTCTAACATCACCGCTTACCTTTCATGTAATTGAGCTATATATAATTTCCAAATGTGGGAGAAACAGTGGTTCAGTGGTTGATGCGTTTGACTCGTGACCAGTATGCTGAGGCATCGGCTACCACCATCACATAAGCATGGACCGGCTGCTGTGGTGTGTCTTTGGGCAAAGCAATTTACTCTGTTTGCCTCGGCGCGGTATAACCTTCAATATTTGGATGTGCCGTAAACATTAAACCAAGCCAAATGCATGAATTTGTTTTACAAAACATTTTCCAAGATGAAAACTAGAATGTTCAAGCTATCATTTGGAATATGTGTTACATTATTTTAAAGACAAATCTTGTGTCTAATTTTACTGGATAAGAAGCTGGAATTTGATATTTAAATGTTTACAAGGCATATCTATTTGAGAAGAAATTCCTTTTTTTTTTTTTTTTTTTTTTTTTTTGCATATCGCGCAAAATATCCGAAGGCCAAAAATGTTTGAAAATGAACGGTACGTCTTTGTAGATGCTGCTGCAGATGTTGAATGATAACAGACATGATGACAACATCGACAATGATGTTTCCAATGTTGTTTTTGTGCTGTCGTTGTGTTGTTGTTGTTGTTATTGTTGTTGATAATTATGAGCATCATCATCGTCAGCAGCAGCAGCATCAATGTCGTCGTCGTCTTCATCATCATCATGTTAATGCAGAGGGGCCTAAAGTACAACGTTATATAACAATGACCACGCAGATTATTATATCCGACAGCAGTACCATCCTACTCATAATCGTTGTGATTGTTATTGTCGGAATCAGATTTGTTTTGTTCAAATGTGCAACTTTAAATAAGAAATGCCGAATCAGCATTATCGTCACTGAACATTATTTTTGTATTCACGATTACCCGTATCTTTCATTCTAATAATATTTTTGTATGTACCATTAACCGTATCATCTCTTGTAATAATATTCTTTTATGTACCATTAACCGTATCATCTCTTGTAATAATATTATTGTATGTACCATTAACCGTATTATCCCTTGTAATAATATTCTTCTATGTACCATTAACCGTATCATCTCTTGTAATAATATTATTGTATGTACCATTAACCGTATCATCTCTTGTAATAATATTATTGTATGTACCATTAACCGTATCATCTCTTGTAATAATATTATTGTATGTACCATTAACCGTATCATATCTTGTAATAATAATTTTGTATGTACCATTAACCGTATCATATCTTGTAATAATATTCTTGTATGTACCATTAATCGTATCATCTCTTGTAATAATACTCTTGTATGTACCAATAACCGTCTTCTCCATTCTAATACAATTCATTGATATAATCCACTCTTTTGAGTTACAGATTTGGGAGATATTCGAAGCCAAATAATGCATTTGAATTATCTTTGTAAGTAAACATTTATTCTTTACGTCAGTTTCTCATACTTTTTAAAAGTCAGTAAAAGCTGCTTTAAGAAGGTTACAAAAAAAAGAAAAAACAACATCCGCATTAGCAACTACATGAAATGAAATATGATGCCCTATTTTGCAAGCTGAATGTATAATATTGAAATGGACAACGACCATGGTGCAAGGCTCAGAATTACAGATCTCAAATGGGTAATGGTTTAATATTGCATTTATTAAACGAGTTGAATAATTTCCAGTTTTTGATGGCCTTGGCGAGCAAAAGCTGAAAATTATGTAACTCATTTCATAAATTTGAGATTCTGTTTATCACATAGTTTTTATTTTAGTGGAAGGAGGTTAAATAGAAAGAGGAAGAAATTATTTCATTTTATTCTGGTCCAGATGCTGCACATTTCAATTCTTGCGCGCAAAAAAATAGAGGCAGACGCAAGTTGAATCAATAAAGCACAATTCGATAACCAATAACATTTAAAAGTAGACTTTTGTTGACAAATTATAATTCAAAGAGCAACTGTCCATCTAAATCAATAGAATATTTGACACGGACAACATCAGTTTTCAACATTGGATCTCCGATGGAAATTCCTATGTGAAGTCACATAGTTCACTCGGGTCAGGTCAGCCTGTGTAGTTGACGCGCCGTATACATGGATATACATGGATTTCGATGAGATTGTTTAGAACGTTTCCACCGATTATGGACTTTTATGTATAATGTTTACATGTTTAACTTTTGTCCTACATATTTAACTTGTCCTTGGTTATAGGATGTAAACAAGTTGTTTACTTAGAATTTGAGGTCAGGGTTGCCTTTTGTCTACAATTATACTGGTGTTTTCACTAGAATTACTGATATTTGTCAGGTAATCCAGATGATTTTGTAGAAAATTATGTCAGGTGACCTGTGTTTATATATAGGAAGTTTGGTAAACAGTAATTCATTCCTATGCTAACTATCAGTTTTTAAGGAATTTGGTGTAATATTCAGCTTTTTATAGTTGTGTTGTAAAAATCAGAGCATTTTCAGAGAGAGGAATTATTTATTTAAAATATTCATTGGAAATACTAAAGTGTTCATAGACTTTAGGACTTTTTGGGATTAATACACTACTTTAGAATTTTTGGTGAAATCATTCAAAGACATTCTTGATTGCATCATGTGGTACATCAGGACATTGAAGACTACTGGCATATCATGACATTCAAACTACTGGCACATCAGGATATTCTAGGCTACTGGAATTCATTCGGAACATTCTATATTTTGGACTTGTAATTCGGACACTTAGGATTATTGGATTATTTGGATTTTAGTTCACAATATTGTAAGCGTCTTTTTGAATTTTCATTTTAATTGTCTAGAAATAATTTACTTGTTGATTTTACTTGATTTTCTTGGTTTCACTTTCTTTCTGTTACATATTTGTAGACCACAGAGTCGTAACAGAAATCGGTGGCTCGTCTGCGATGTGAATTTCTTTAAATTACAATTTATATTGACTTCGGAATTTTCATTGTTCCTGGTAAAGATTTTTATTTCACCATTTGAGAAATATTTAGTGAAACCAGCAAGCGTTCAGAATGTCGTCTAAGGTTGACAACTTTGTTTCAAGTCCTACCCAGGTAGGGTTAGAGTCTATGAAAAAGGACGAGTTGCTTGAGCTTGCCAGACATTATGATCTTTCTGAAGCGAAAGTGTCTTTGACAAATCAAGAGATCAAGAATATTTTAATTCCATATTTGGTGGGAAAGGAAATTTTGGATAATAGTGCTTTGGGTTTATTGATAAGTCTGTATTTGGTTTTTGATATGAAATTAAGGGAATTACAGCCAAAAATCCTGATGGAATTAGAATTAAGAAAGCTTCAGCTTCAGAAAGAGGAAATGGAAAAACAGATGCAGAGGGAGAGAGAGAGAGAAAGAAAGAGAGAGAGAGACTATAGAAATACAAATGCAGAGAGAGAGAGAAAGAGGAGAGGGAAATGCAGAGAGAGAGAGAAAGAAAGAAATGATGGAAATACAAATACTGAGAGAGAGAGAGAGAAAGAGGAGAGTGAAATGCACAGAGAGAGAGAGAAGAAAAGAAAATGCAATATAAATTAAAAGAATTAAAACTGGCAAGCGGAGCACTCTCCCCCACCCCACCCCCACCCCCATTATGCACAAGTTCAGGTTTTGATGTTACCAGATATATTAGGTTGGTACCCCCTTTTTCAGGAAAAAGAAGTACATAAATACTTTATTCACTTTGAGAAAAGTGCTGAAAACTTAAAATGACCCAAAAAGCATTGGACTTTGTTATTACAAAGTGTACATATTGACAAAGGTCGTGAAGTCTACACTTCACTGTCAGTACAACAAAGCACTGATTATGATGTGGTTAATGAGTACATCTTGAAGGGTTATGAGTTGGTACCTGAGGCATATCGACAAAAGTTTAGGAATTGTACAAAGAAACTGGACAAACTCATGTCGAATTTGCAAGGGAAAAATAACAACTGTTTGATAGGTGGTTCCCAGCCAAGAAGGTTGATCAAGATTACGATAACCTTAGACAGCTCGTATTAATTGAAGAGTTCAAGAGGTGCATCAATAGTGATGTTAAGACCTATCTTGACGAGCAAAAGTGGAAACGTTGGAAAATGATGCTCGCATGGTTGATAATTATTCCTTGACTAACAAAATTTCATTTGTCAATAAGTCTCCCTCTCAGCAGTTTTCTGGGAAAAAATCATATCAGTCTCAAACGAGTACTTCTAAATTTCAAACAGCACAACTGTTAGAAATCAAACATCTGATAAGACTGATCAGAAATCCTTATCTTTTTCAATGTGCACTTATTTTTAAAAATAAAAGGGCACGTCATTTCTGATTGCCTTCAGGTTGAAAATAAGCAAGAGAATAAAAACAGAGCTATTCCAAATGCTCTTATTTCAAAGAGGTCAAGGTTACGGTCTTGTATTGAAAGCAATACAATTGTTGGGTCAAACAAAACCCAGTCTGATTCAATTTTAGAGACTTATGAACCATTCATGTCAGAAGGTTCTATATCACTTATTGGTGATTCTGCCAAGCCTATCCCTATTAAAATATTAAAGGACACATGAGCTTCTCAGAGACTTTTATTATCAGGTACTTTACCTTTGTCTGAGAAGTTTTCTTCCAGTGAAAGTGTACTTATACAGGGAGTAGAGTGTGGCATTCTCAAGAGCTATGGCAAAGAGAGCTCTTGAGAATGATCTAATTCAGGAAATTATTCCTTTAGCTGACACATATATTGGTCAGACTTTTTATGAGGTCACCTTCTCTCCTGATATTGATCAATCCAAAGGTATTGATCACGGTGATCCTGTTTGTTTCAGAGGGCTATTAGTGAAACTGAAGCCACACAAGTCCAAGATTGTTACTTTTTGAAACATGGGGTCTTTATGAGAAAATGGAGACCACCTGAGGTACCCGCTGGTAACGAGTGGTCAGTAAGCTATCAAATTGTCGTTCCGAAGCCATATCGGAAAGCATTTCTTAGTGTAGCTCATGAAACTCCGTTGGCTGGTCATTTAGGAGTCAATAAGACTTATCACAAGATCTTAAATCATTTTTATTGGCCGAAACTTAAAAGTGATGTTTCTTAATACTGTAGATCTTGTCACACTTGTCAAATGGTAGGAAAACCCAATCAGAAGATACCTAAGGCTCATCTGCAACCTATTCCTACATTTGACGAACCATTTAGTAGAATAATTGTAGACTGTGTTGGTCCTTTACCTAAAACCAAGTCAGGCAACCAATACTTGTTGACCATCATGTGTGCATCTACAAGATTTCCAGAGGTAATTATTTTGAGAAATATTAAAACTAAAACACAGTAAAAGCTTTGGTAAAAAAGTTGTTTTTTTTTACACTTATTGGATTTCCAAATCTGTCCAGTCTTATCAAGAGTTCAATCGTGTGTCTGGAGTTTTCCAACAAGTTATGCATGAATTAGGCATCCAACAGTTTAGATCTTCTGCCTATCATCCTGAAAGTCAAGGGGCTGTAGAAAGATTTAATCAAACTTTGAAGAATATGATTCGGTCATATTGCTTTGCTACAGGAAAGGATTGGGATGAGGGTATTCATTTGCTGTTGCTTGCTGTTAGGGAATCAGTTTAAGAGTCATTGGGTTTTAGTTTTTTGAACTGGTTTTTGGACATACTGTCCGTGGACCATTGAAGTTATTAAAAAAGAAACTTATTTCAAATGAAGATTAAAGATTAATTTGAAGATTCAAAGATTAATCTTCTTGACTATGTCTCTGATTTCAAATATAAGTTGTAAAAGGCTTGTGTAGTAGCAAGAATTAATCTTCACTCTGCCCAGTCACACATGAAATTAAGGTATGACAGAAATACACAGGAACGGATTATTCAGCCTGGTGAAAATGTTCTGGCTCTCTTGCCCATACCTCCAAATCCTCTTCGGGCTAAATTGTATGGTTCCTATATCGTTGAAAAGAAAGTAAATGACTTAAATTATATCATTAACACTCCTGGGAGGTGGAAACAGAAACAACTTTATCACATAAATATGTTAAAGGAGTATTTTGACAGAGATAGCTCAATTAATTATTCAATTAATTTACTTGCACCTGTCCCACACAGTGAGGATATCAACGATGGAATAAAATCTGATTGTAGTGATTCTGGTTTAATCAGCTTTCGAAATTAAGAAATATTGAACAATCTGGACCAGAAACTATCCCATCTACAACAGCAGGAACAAGATGAACTAAAACAGTTATTACACGAGTATGAGCACTTATTTCCTGCTGTTCCTACACGAACAAAAACAATCTATCATGACCTTGACGTTGTAGATTCTACACATGTGAAACAGCATCCTTACAGGATAAATCCTCTCAAACAGGAATATTTGAAGAAAGAAATTCAATATTTACTGAAGAATGATTCTACAGAACCAAGTAAAAGTAACTGGAGTTCACCATGTATTCTTGTTCCTAAGCCAGATAATTCATTCTGCATATGTACTGACTATAGAAAAGTCAACAGTGTCACCAAAACGGATTCATTTCCAATGCCAAGAATGTGATGGTTGCATTGATAAAATTGGAAATGTGAAATATGTCACCAAGTTTGTCCTTGCAAAAGGATTCGGGCAAATTCCACTCACGGAAAGGGAAAAGAAATTTCAGCATTTGTAATTCCAGACTGGCTTTATCAAAGGAAGTGATGCCTTTTTATGTGAAAAATTCTCCGGCAACATTCTAGCGCCTTATGAACATGATATCACCTGCTCTAAACAACGGTGACGCGTACATCGATGACATCATTATCTACAACGACACCTGGGAAGATCACTTGGAAACCATTTGGAGATTCTTCGATCGACTCAGTAATGCAAATCTTACGGTTAATTTAAGCAAATGTTAGTTTTGCCATGCTTGTGTCACATTTTTAGGACATATTGTGGGACAAGGTCAGGTTAAAACTGTAAAAGCTAGGGTCAAATCTATCTCTGAATTCCCTGTGCCTGTTTGTAAAAAGCAGCCGATGCAATTTTTAGGTATGGCTGGATATTATCGGAAATTTTGTTCAAATTTTTCCATAACTGCCGTACCTTTGACAAATTTGTTGAGTAAGAAAATCTAAGTTTCATTGGTCTGACCAGTGTCAGGAATCCTTTGATAAATTAAAGGCCATGCTTAAGAAAGCACCAGTTTTTTCAGCACCAAATTTCAGCCAATTATTTAAGATGACTGTTGATGTAAGTGATGTAGGGATTGGTGTAGTATTGATTCAAGAAGACAAAAATGGTGTGGATCATCCAGTGTGCTATTTTTCTAAAAAACTAAACAAGCAACAATTGAGGAGGAATGTTTGGTTTGATATTGGCTTTACAACATTTTGAAGTGTATGTTACCTCGGCTCTTTCTCCAGTTATTGTATACAGTGATCCCAATCCCCTTACTTTCATCAACAAATGAGAACTAAATATGGACGATTGTTGAGATGGAGTTTAATACTGCAGAAATATAACAAAGACATTCGACACATCAGGGGAAAAGACAATGTGATTGCAGATGTACTCTCACGTGATTAGACTATATTGCTTTATTTTGTGTAATTAAACTGAGTGACGTTTATAAGACATCTTCCTATGTAATTTTGATTATTATAGTATCAGATGTATATTTAAAAGAAAGCTTTATTGCATAAATCTTTCTTTTTCTTTATGAGGGGAGGTGTTGTGTAGAATGTTTACATGTTTAGCTTTTGTCCTACATATTCAACTTTGTCCTTGGTTATAGGATGTAAACAAGTTGCTTACTTAGAATTCGAGGTCAGATTTGCTTTTGTTTACAATTGTACTGGTTTTTCCACTAGAGTTACTGATATTTGTCAGGTAAGCCATGTAATGTTCTAGAAAATTATGTCAGGTGACCTGTGTTTATATATAGGAAGTTTGGTAAACAGTAATTCATTCCTATGCTAACTATAAGTCTTTAAGGAATTTGGTTTAATAATCAGCTGTTTATAGTTGTGTTGTGAAAATCAGAGCATTTTCAGAGAGGAATTATTTATTTAACATATTCATTGGAAATGCTAAAGTGCTCATAGACTTTAGGACTTTTGGGATGAATGAATGACTTTAGGAATTTTGGTGAAATCATTCAAAGACATTCTGGATTACATCATTGTGGTACATCAGGACATTGAAGACTTCTGGCCTATCATGACATTCGAGGCTACTTGAATTAATTCGGAACATTCCACATTTTGGACTTGTGATTATGACACTTAGGATTATTGGATTATTTGGATTTTAATTCACAATATTGTAAGCGTCTTTTTGAATTTTCATTTTAATTGTCTAGAAATAAATTGCTTGTTGATTTTACTTGAATTTGTTGGTTTCACTTTCTTTCTGTTACATAATTTTAGGCCATAGAGTCGTAACAGAAAATTCACCACATATGCAGTATTCGATACGGCAGAAAAAAGTAGCATTCCAGTTGTTGAATATTAGTGTGAAGGGATGATTAGTGGATGCAGAAGTTGTACTAAATCTACATCAGAGATGTTCCTGAGTATTCTGTGTGATTCCAGATATAATGTTTTTGTGACCGGATATTTTCATTATTTGATTTGGAAGAATGCTGTGGTTGGAAACGTTTCTGTCAGTTGGGAGACCAGCATTTGTCTACATTCTTTTCATAGGAGAAGTGAGTTTATTTACTCCAATAGGTTGACATTCAAACCACGCTTGTCCTGGGGGTGGGGTGCAAGATCCATACCAAGTGGTAGGAGCAAAATGTACACATGTTCTAGTTTTAGTCTGCCATTTGGAGAATTTTACGTAGGTTAAACTGGCCATATTCCGACATGCGTAACCGTTTTTTCCCAATGTCCATTGGGCTACCGATAGGAAAGACGGCCGCCATACTGTTGACAGTAATAATATAAAAAAGGTTCCAAAAGGCGTGGCAAGGAAAATTCCCACTGTCGCAGCCAATCAGTAATGAGAATTCTTTTCAAGAATTGGACCAATCAGATTCACATAAAGTGATATATTAACGTACTGACATATCAAAAATATTAAACCGCAAAGACTATACTTAAGGTGTAGCAACTATGTGACAAAGTGTGTTATTTTTTTTCCTGGATTTTACTTTTTGCTTTAATCACAATCAAACACACTTCAGCGAAAACAAAACTTACGTGAAAATTTCTTAAGAATGTTTGACAATCTAAAATATAAACTAATGAAATATAAATGCTCGAGAGACAGCCGATCAAAACTGAAACATCGCGAAAGATCGAAGAGTGAAATTATGGCAACGCGAAAATAACTTGCTGTACTGTATTTTCTTGTAAATTACTATAAAAGAGTAATTTAAATATAATTATAACACAGTGTAATTTGGGATTTTTTTCATGCATCATGAAAAGTGGTACAGTAACCTAAAATCAGAACAACAAATATAAAGCACCTTATTTTGTAGGTCGTAGGTTAAGTGATCTTTCATTTACGCTTTATACAGTCGTCAAAAATAGGACCTGCATCAAATGATTAGTTTACCTTATATAATAATTTATTTTGATATCCACAAATTATTATCCAAAAGAAATGCATATGTGTGTGACATGCCCTGGTACTTTTCAAAGTTTGAAGTGTGGTTAAGTACTTGTATAATGGAAAGGTCATTGATCGATATTGTTTTCAAAACTCCTTTTCAAGAGGCTTTTTCATAAAAGACACACACATTAGGATAATAAATACAGCCTATATACAAATTAAAATAATTAATTTTTAATAACATTCACACCACGGCACGAAAAAGGTCTTACTAAAATAAATGTTTCAGTCAATAGTTCCACCGCGCCAGTCAATCCTACCTAGAAACTCCTTGTCTCTTTTCCACTGTCACTACTACCTAGAAAATCATTGTCTCGTTTCCATTGAGCAAAGGCAGGGTCACCTGCTGTTGTCTACCGTATTTAACTGCACAGTGTACAAAACTCAGGTTCACTTGGGAGAGCACCAGCTGACAAGGTCCTGCAAACAAGACTAAAACATATAGTATAGTGTTCACCTTTATTAACACAGTATTGGTTGGATTTAGCTCAAATTTTGAATTTGTTTTATAAAGCGTCAAGCCTGTATTTATTTTCAATTAAGAAAAATGTAAAAAGGTCAAGTTTTGCAGTTAAGATTGGATAAAGTCTTTAACTTTTAACACGATTTTTCAGAGAGATTCGTTCTTGTAAAGTCAAAAGACCTTTATAACAGGCGGATCAAAATTTCAAATTTTATGTTTAAATCTATGACAAGTAGAAAACTTCATGCTCCAATTTTTAGAATTTTATTTTGTTTGGAATATATCCCTTGAACGACATATTTCTTTTTTAGCTTTCAAACAGCATCTGAACAGAAAAGTATAGATAACCGCCACAATGAAAAATATTTAGCTTTCACTTTTATAGATTATATTCACTCTACTTCAAGTGTCTTAATAAATATAACAAAGAAATCTCGTCAAAAAACATCTTTAGAGTTTTCAAAAAATTCTGAATACTGCTTTTGCACACATGTTGCACTTATTGATTTATTTATTGTGTGATAATTCTGCGTGCGACTTTTATCTTTAACTAGAAACTTTCAATAGTGTGATATTATTACAGATTTTGGCTTGACTACCTCACTGTCTTTTTTGTTGTGGTTGTATACTTTCAATAGTGTGATATTATTACAGATTTTGGCTTGTCTACCGCCCTGTTTCTTGCTGTGGTTGTATACTTTCAATAGTGTGATATTATTACAGATTTTGATTTGACTACCTCACTCTTTATTGTTGTGGCTATAAACTTTCAATAGTGTGATATTATTACAGATTTTGGCTTGACTACCTCACTGTTTCTTGTTGTGGTTTTATACTTTCAATAGTGTGATATTATTACAGATTTTGGCTTGTCTACCGCCCTGTTTCTTGCTGTGGTTGTATACTTTCAATAGTGTGATATTATTACAGATTTTGGCTTGTCTACTGCCCTGTTTCTTGTTGTGGTTGTATACTTTCAATAGTGTGATATTATTACAGATTTTGGTTTGACTACCTCACTCTTTCTTGTTGTGGCTATAAACTTTAAAAAGTGTGATATTATTACAGATTTTGGCTTGACTACCTCACTGTTTCTTGTTATGGTTGTATACTTTCAATAGTGTGATATTATTACAGATTTTGGCTTGTCTGCCGCCCTGTTTCTTGTTGTGGTTGCATACTTTCAATAGTGTGATATTATTACAGATTTTGGTTTGACTACCTCACTGTCTTTCTTGTTATGGTTATATACTTTCAATAGTGTGATATTATTACAGATTTTGGCTTGTCTACCGCCCTGTTTCTTGTTGTGGTTGTATACTTTCCAAACAAACCACCCCAGCCTCCAAGCATCACCGCCGGTCTAAAACGATATGATTTCACAAAGGGATTTTTTAGATTAATAAGGTAGGTCATTAATAAGGTAGGTCATTTGTGCATAGGTTTCATTACCATTAAGATTTACCTTTCCTGAGAGAGGCGTCCGTCTCTTTAGATCAATCTTCTGTAGCATACAATTGAAGGACTAATTGGGATATATTTTTATATGGGTGGAGATACAAGAATGCAACAAACTTAGCATTTGGCTACTAATTGATAATCAGGATTATATAATTTGAAAATATTAGGTCCTTTGAAATTTCGTTCTTTCTGTCATTAAAGCATTGTCCTATATACATTTTGTATATGACAATGGTCCAAAATAGATGGATGCCATTGATTTCAAGGAGGCCAAATATGAAGACTGATAACGTCAAATAAAAACTATTTTCACTTGCGTTTGGCCATCAAAACGATTTAATTCATCGATCGCATTTTTACATTCAGGGTCTACCCAATTGTTCAATGTCTACCCATCTGTTCAGTGTCTACCCAACTGTTCAATGTCTACCCAACCATTCAATATCTACCCAACCATTCAATGACAACGTAACTATTCAATGTATACTCACCTGTTCAACACCTACCCAACTGTTCAATGTCTACACAGCCATTCAATGTCTAACCAACCATTCAGTGTCGAACCCAATCATTCAATGTCTACCCAACTGTTCAATGTCTATCCAACCAATCAATGTCTACCCAACTGTTCTTTTCTTGACATTAGCACATAGAAGTTATCATTACTATCATGGACCAAAATATGATACCTCATCCTCCATGAAATAAAGCATTTATGCTATTATATCCTGCAGGATATAAAGTATATATGCTATTTTATCCCACATAACTTTATATTCAGACATATTATGCTACTTACAAGTGGATTATTAGTCTCTTTGCGCCCCACACACGTCAGACGAAGCTTTACCCAAACCTATGCATTCATGCATTTATCATTTGAACACATTAAATACAGTTATCTTTCTTAATTCGACATTATTTATTTATTTATTTGTTTTTCATTTTACCTTATTCCAAGACACAAGTGGTTCTGGTACATAGCCTTCACATTTGCTATCCCAGCGGGCGTTTACGGGTCATGGGGGAGTGTGCTGGACGTCAACCTGAACCCTTTGGGGATCACACAGGTAATAAATATGTGCCCTTTAGAGGTCATACAGGTAAGTAATCGTAGCCTTTATGGTTCACCCAGTTGATAAGCAGGAAACCTTTTAGGGATTACGCATGTATAGGGATCATGCAGGTATAGGGATCATACAGGTAAGTAATCGTAGCCTTTATGGTTCACCCAGTTGATAAGCAGGAGACCTTTTAGGGATTACGCATGTATAGGGATCATGCAGGTATAGGGATCATGCAGGTAATGAATTTCAACCTTCATATGGATCGCTTTGGAAATGAATCCTAAACACTTAGGGATCACGTATGTGAAGCTAGCGGTTTGTTTTACAAATGTATTCTACGGTGCTTGGCTACGATAAAAGAGTTACAAAAGACAGAGATCTTGGTCGATGCTTTGACCAAACACAAAATGTAAATATTTGAATACATACAATAATAAAAACAACAACGACAATGAGAAAGATTACGTAAATGAAACCTCTGTTACCATTACTACTACTACCACAACAAATAGTACTACTACTTCCAGTTTAATTACCACCACTACTACGTGTAATGATAGTACTATTACAAGTGCCACTACTGCCACTGCAAGATAAAGACGAAGCAGAAGAGCATATGTCTTTCAGATTAGGTGACAATATTTATCAGAGATTTCCAGCATAGACAGCAACTTCAATTTTCTTCCTTCTTGAGTGTTTTTACCATGTATAAACAACAACTCGGTACATAGTGTTTTATTTTGTATTTTATGTAGATGCGTACAATATTCTAGGGCCCTTTCATGTAGATACGTAGAGTATTCTAGGGTCCTTTCATGTAGATGAGTACGGTATTCTAGCGTCCTTTCATGTAGATGAGTACAATATTCCAGGGTCTTTTTATGTAGATGCGTACAATATTCCAGGATCCTTTCACGTAGATGCGTACGGTATTCTAGGGTCCTTTCATGTTGATGCGTGCAATATTCTAGAGTCCTTTCATGTAGACGCGTACGGTATTCTAGGGTCCTTTCATGTAGATGCGTACAATTTCTAGGGTCCTTTTATGTAGATGCTTAAGGTATTCTAGGGTCCTTTCATGTAGATGTGTACGGTATTCTAGGGTCCTTTCATGTAAATGCGTACAGTATTCTAGGGTAATTTCATGTAAATGCACACAATATTATATGGTCGTTATATGTAAATGCGTACAGTATTCTATGGTCCTTTCATGCAGATGTGTACAGTATTCTTGGGTCCTTTCATGCAGATGTGTACGGTATTCTAGGGTCCTTTCATGTAAATGCGTACAGTATTCTATGGTCCTTTCATGTAAATGCGTACAGTATTCTATGGTCCTTTCGGCCTTAGTTAATCTGTGGAAAAAAAAAGAATTATGAGAACAGAAGTTGTTCATAAAATCGATTTTAGTGCAGTTGCTAAACTGATTTAAGGTCTCCAATGCATGTATACACGAATAAAAAAACCTTGTTGACTTTTGTGAACAAAGCACTTTTTTAAAAATCTGTATCAAAGTTAAAGCCCGCAAATTCATCACTACAGTAGCTTTTGCATTATTTCAACACAAGACTTCAACCGTGTGTCACCAAATTCAAAACTAAACAACCGCTGCATAATGAGGTACACTGCATCCATACCAGAAAGAAAAACAATGGGATTTTGTGCGTAACAATAATACATATCTACAAAAATATATAAACAATCAGAACATGTTTTACAGAACGCTATACAGGTTGTCAGATTTGATTAATGTCACGTTTAGGTTGCTGGATACTTCTCTGTAGTAATCCCATACGCACTAATAAGAGGTCAGTGTATATTTTTAATTCCTGCATAAATGTCATATTTAATAATGACCTTAATTGACTCTTCGGCCTTGTTGTCATTCTTTTTTTTTTTTTTTTTTTTTTTTTTTTGCGCACTCTACACCAGCAAACACACACCTGTTTGATAAGATAGTCCAATAAGCGGAATGTAATTCTATGAGTTGTGTCTAATAAATCGTTCATTTATGTCAGCAGTAACCTCACAACTGAGGCTAAGAAAATCGAATTGATTCGCAAGACACTTTATATCAAGAAAGAAGATTTGAAAGTATTGTCATGTCAATGCCATTATGACTGAAGCATTGAAAGATAAGATAATGCTGCATGAATTTACTGTCATCAGCTATATAATGAAACACGCCAGGGATCTAAAAGCAGTTTTTATATGTTCACCTCAAGATAGAATATTAACTACTATGACGAATACACTGCGTGAGCTTGGCTTGAGGTTGTTGGTTACACTCTCCAAGGACCTCAAGACAACAATCGTTGTCAATTGAATGGTTCCTAAAAGCGCTAATGCCACAAATAATTTTCCTCTCATCAAACTATAGACCACACAGTCAGGAGACTCTAATATCACACTTGTATTTATTTATTTTTATTTTTATTTTTTTCTTGCTTCACATTCGTATGATTTGTCAGGACGCATTTCTAACCCGTAGACCGGTATTTCATGCCACGTACTACAAAACATGACCCAAACACCTAATGCACAGAAGTATTCCTATCTCAAATTAATAAACACTTACAAGTGAGAATATCACAAGAGTTCCTTGTATTAAGAAACTTGACTGGGGCCATTTTACGAATCTAATCCATGCTACCATAAAGTTCCGTGAATACGATTCAGTATGAATGACGACTGTACCTTATAATAAGCTAATTACTCTGTTTGAGACATATCTTCCTAATATCGACTCCACATAATGCAACAAATACTCACTAAAATCTAATGAAGCTATAAACGAAGACGTTTATCATGCCAGTAATTATATAAGCTTCTAAATTTGTACACGAAGGAAGTTTGATTACTTTGGTGCTTTTAAGTCAAGATAAACCGGCAAAAATATGTAAGCCAGTATATATTTGTCAGCATGATAAAACTTTGGGATATTATTAAGAACGGTGCATTTATAATTTTACTAAACAAGTCATTTTATCATCTTTAAATTCCTACTCAGAAGCAGTGCTTTACCTTTGTGACCAAGCAACTCACTTCTGGTCAACAAACATCCACATTAGGTGTGTAAGTTTTGTGGTAAGTATGTTGCCATGTTAACAATAAGTTCAGCAGTTACCATCGACATGATTATACATACAGAATATTTTATCCACCCTTGCGTTACTATGCAAAGAGATTCGTCTCTCTTCTTGCGAAACGTTACGATAAACAGTAGTCCACAGGGCTGAGTTAAAGTATTGCGTTTTTCCACATTAAAAACCGAGAAATGTGGTCATTGTAAGCAAACAAAAGAATCACTAATGTTAAACTCGAACCCCCATTTAAAAAGTCCTGAAACTGCACGTGAAGTAATACTTAAAAAAGTGTATACATGATAAAGGAAATCTAACATCGTTCCAATCAGTCTATGTTTTTACATTGAATATTCCCTCAGATATATTATTTTTTCCACAAGTTTTTAACAGCATACCCTTTATCTTTACATAAAAGATGTCCATATTGTTTTTAAAAAACAGAAACAAACTTACTGTTGACTAAATTTCCATTGATCTATTTCAAATATTCTTTAAAATAAATGTATAATTCAGACTTCATTACCATGAAGGTATTTTCTCTAGGTGATTTCATGGAGGCATTGCATCAATCGAGTCCTTTACTTTAGAATAATGATACAATGTGGATTACACAACCAAAGCCAAACGTTTTTGCTAGGAATGTGATACTAGGAGAGACAGACATCCAACAATGTGTATGGACATAACATTTATCATGCAAAGAAACTTTGAACGATCAGGGTACCAGCAATAGGGTCTTTCTTCATCAGGGTACCAGCAATAGGGTCTTTCTTCATCAGGGTACCAGCAATAGGGATTTTCTTTATCAGGATACCAGCAATAAGGTCTTTCTTCATCAGGGTACCAGCAATAGGGTCTTTCTTCATCAGGGTACCAGCAATAGGGTCTTTCTTCATCAGGGTACCAGCAATAGGAGGATTTGTTTTTTTTATAGATATATTTTGACTAGATCTTAATGGGTGAAGTTGACAAGTTGACACTATTACAAGTGATACAGTGGCCCGCTGACACAGACTAAATAATGTAATAATTTGTGATCTTCAGAATTAGCATATTATCTTTTTAAAACTCTTTCACGGTGAACAGATTTTGAGTCTTATATATGGATGCCAGTGTCTTATGTTGTCTTTCAAACCACTGTATATATGAAGGAAGAATTGTCTTGCGTATCAGTGGAATCAATCGCGGGAAAATAAACGAGGGAAGGAAAACTATGTGCGGATCAGCGATTCTAACATCTCGGGTGTGAGACATCTTCCTATAAATCAGAAATATTAGTCCAGATTCAGCACCTGAAAAAGCATAGGAACAAGGGGTTCCATATAACTGGCTTACAGACGATGTCTTAAGCATCTCCCACAAATTTAGCAAGGGTTCCAGAAATATAATAATATATGCCCGAGGAACGTTTCACCAGTGATTCTTGGCGATCAGTGGCTGAATGACAAGTTTTGTCATTACTCGTGCCTGATGTAAGTAAGCATTCGGTTAGGTATATAAGAGAAGCAATGCTAGGTTAGGACATCTGTGAAACAATAACACAAACAAATCTCTGTGTTTCAACGTTCATTGATAGCGTGTGATAGGCAAATAAAAAGTCGATGATATAAAAAAAATATTATTCGAATTTCATATTCTTTGTCACAAAATACTCAGACCTGCGTAATGTACTGGACGAAACACATTGCTAGGTTTTCAGTAGTAATTAGCAAGCATACAAATGTTAGCATACCTACGATAGTGCTAGGGGGTTAAGTTATACTCTAGCCTCTGTTAAGTCATAATAAGTATAATCAAACAATATACGAAATCTTCTAAACTTCCATGAGACTAACGCTGTTTTCAGACCGAGGCCGGATGGTTTGGATTCTACGGAAGCCTAGGTGGAGCAATAGCTGGGATGATAATAGGAAGGTACAGCCTTTATAGTGATATAATTTATTGTATGACATTGAATTATAAATCAGTATACAACTTCGAGTGGCAATTTATATCGCTTGTGATAAAGCTTTGGGAGGTGAAATACTAGTAATATTAACGCTGGGATTTGTCCTTTAGTAAACAAATATGGATACTATTTATTTCAAGCCATTGTTAATATTACTTGATAAATAGAACTTGTAAACATTTCTTACGTTCCTCTTTCCCAACTTTCCTTTAAATACTAATGTAAGGTTTATTGCAATTGTACCTGTAGATTGATTGATATATTCATTTTAGATGTGACTGTATTCATAATTTTCATTTTATTCAAATTGTTTTTCGTCTTATTAAAGTTTTTAATCGTCATGTTCTCAGACTTTTTACAGTTGTTAATCGTCATGTTCTCAGACTTTTTACAGTTGTTGACTCTCCTTTTTTGAAAATAAAACTGTGTATCGCCATTTGGCCAGGTCAGCAAAAGAAAGGTTCCCCCATTTGTTGACAATCTTGATTTTGTACATTCATGATGCTTGCTCGAACAATTAACAGTCTATCGCACAAAAATGCTTAGTGTGACGTTAAGAATAATTAACAGTCTGTCGCTCAAAAATACTTATTGTGACGTTTAGAATAATTTACTGTCTGTCTCACAAAACTACTTAGTGTGACGTTTAGAACAAATAACAGTCTATCGCACAAAAATACATAGTGTGACGTTTAGAATAATTAACAGGTGTATCGCACAAAAATACATAGTGTGACTTTTAGAATAATTGGTCAAATTTATCATGCAACTGCCTTAGACTGACAAAAAGATGCAAGGTACCATCAGGATATTTTTAGGTTGGTAAAGCAAGGTACCGTCGTGATATTTTTAGATTGGTAATGCAAGGAACCTTCGGAATATTTTTAGATTGGTAATGCAAGGTACCGTCGTGATATTTTTAGATTGGTAATGCAAGGTACCGTCGTGATATTTTTAGATTGGTAATGCAAGGTACCGTCGTGATATTTTTAGGTTGGTAATGCAAGGTACAGTCGTGATATTTTTAGGTTGGTAATGCAAGGTACCGTCGTGATATTTTTAGGTTGGTAAAGTTTACCTTTTCATTTCAGATTTGCTGATATTTTCATGAAGAGAATCAAATTGTTCTTGGTTTGTTTGTTTTCCCTGTCCGCAGTTTTCTTTACCTGGTTTACGTGTTTATGTATGAAGTTTATCCCGATAAATACTGGTGAGTATATTACACTATGGAAGCGAATACTAATACATTTTGTCCTTGTAAATGGGAGATATGATTTGTTCACCCAAGGCAACAAATCTCCATGTCTCCCCCAAACAAGGGCAATAAATTATTCATTATACCAAATCAAACAAGACAGGGAAACACAATCAAGAGAGGGAGACACCATCGCGTGAGGGAGACTGAAACACGATATTTTGTTCCCAGATGCGTGACATTCGCCAGTCATTGACACTGTTACTTTTATAAGGTATAATAATACCAATTATGACGACGAAAACAACGATGCCAACAAGGACTACTATGATCACGACAACAGCAACGACGATTAAGAACAAGAAACTGACATCGGTGATTACCAAAAACATACGAACAGAGATTTGAATTGGCGTAGGCTAATCTGCCCTTGCACAAGCATTATAATAAACAGTGTTATAACGAGGCAAGTTGTGATATGAAACAGGCCAACTTTCGGAACTTTTGACGATTAAGTACGATTACTAAATTGAGTATGGGAGTAAATTCTTCAGACTTAGAATATTGTCAATAATTAAGTATTACATATAAGGTTATTATAAATGAAAGTAACATGTTCAAAATGATTCACAAGATTGGAAGACAATTTGAGTTACGATAATAATACAAAATACATATCACTCGTTCAACTAAGGACAAAATTACAGCCAATAACAACTTGAATAGAAGGAATAAAGTCATAAACCCAAGACAATTTATGTAAGTTTATATAATCTAGCCATTGTATGTATGTATGTATGTATGTATGTATGTATGTCTCTTATACATATATATATATATATATATATATATATATATATATATATATATATATATATATATATATATATATACGGGCTAGGCTAGGTACACCAATATTGATTATGTTAGTTCCTGCAGTTGACAATACCAAAATCTAAAAATTTACGCTTAAATAACAATGAAAACTATTTTAACATTATCATAATACTGTTAAAAAATGTTATGAGAATAAAAATGTTTCAATATGAGATCTGAAAAAAAGATACAAAGATGAAGCT
Organism: Margaritifera margaritifera; assembly: GCA_029931535.1. NCBI lineage: Eukaryota > Metazoa > Mollusca > Bivalvia > Unionida > Margaritiferidae > Margaritifera > Margaritifera margaritifera. The sequence continues at coordinate 2,043,760 of JAQPZY010001351.1, forward strand.
TTTTCTAATTTAATACAGCCTCCGTGATCTCTGTCTTAGCTTCAAACAATTTATTTTAGGCACACCTGTTCAGCATAAATGGAGCAAGACTTCAGGTTACGGAGCAAGCAATCTTTGTCCTGCGTATAACGTAGACGCAAATAGACTGAGATCTGCCATCGTACAATACTTCAGCAGATCAGCGTATATTATATTCTCTTCGTTTGAAATCATTAGTGACAATAGCTCAAAGGAAGTGGAAGAGAAAAACACGATGAATAACAGTTCTTTTAAATGAATTGGATCCAGCAAGGGATCGAGTGTGTCATCCTTTGATTAGGATAATTGTAAAAAAAAATTTTAAAAAATTGAAAAACCTGACAACAAACAGCGCAAAACTAGCTTTGTAACTAGGCTAAGCGCTTTCGATTCTCATGTAATGTTTAATAAATTCAACGGGTTTTTTTTCCTTATTGTTTGTCTCTATTTTGTAATTGCCTTAGGGAAAGACTCGGTGAAAGCGGAAAGCGCTTAGGCTGCTTAAAAACTTAGTCTTTAACTGTTGGTTGTATGATTGGTACAATTATGTCTATATATGCCTTTCTAATGCTCCCTTATATACTAGCGTATAATGTTCACGCAAATAGACTCGGACCATCGAAAAGAAGATTATATATTGTATCGCTAATGCCCCTATTATGTATATATCATACGAGAGATCAGTAGATTGTGTGATGTGCAGCGTAAAAAAAAAAACGATTCATCATTGTATGCGATACCGTTATTAGCGGAATTTATTGTATTTCAGTTTCCCTGTACATATCCTGCATTACTGGGAGTGTTCTAGTCAACAGTACCATCCCACTGTTCTTTGAATTGGCCTGTGAGACTTCTTACCCTATTGCTGCAGGAATAACATCCGGGTGTTTGTCCCTTGCCCTCACCCTGACTGGAACTGTGTTTCTCTTAATATCCATGATCCCGGACATTGGTACGGTATACTAAAATATCTCTCACTCTCTCTCTCTCTCTCTCTCTCTCTCTCTCTCTCTCTCTCTCTCTCTCTCTCTCAGACTTTCACATGCGATAGGTTTCAAAGACTTTCACGTGCGATGTTATGGTTTTTGATTAATAATATCGTCTCTCGTTATAAATGCACAGTAACAAGAAATCATATGTGAAATATAGTCTATAACTTCATATAGATGGTTAGAAAGTACACTACTTATATACATATTTCTGCACATTTAAAATTTAAAACATAACCACAGAGAATAAAGTACATGTGCCACAGTTTCGCAAAGAGTCAAAAAAGGTAAATCAGACGATATGTATCTGTCTCTATGGTAACGCACTTCTCTGAATGCCTGCACGTGTCCTTTTGTGCTTGTGAAATGGCAGTAAAAACGCTTTTCATCATAAAATCTAGAGATTTCAGATACATTGGAATTTTGTTGGCCAGAATGTTTTTGTTGTGCGCGCGAATGCTTTAATATGTATTCGCCCTCTCCAAGCACTCGCAACATCATGCTGTTTATTGGTATATTTATCAGCAAGCATTTCCCTGAGACCAAAACAGTCCAAAGTTCGGCTTTACTATCAATCAGAAATTCAGATGTCAAAAGAGCAATATATCTTCTTACAAGCAAAATTGGTGCCATCTGATATATTGGCGAAACAATTCACATCAGAGAACGATCGGTTTGTTTTGTGGGTTTAACGACATTTTTCAGCATATGATAGGCTGGCTATACATGGTGGGCAATATATCTGGTGGAGGAAGAACCCAGGAAAAACCCGGGGAAGAACCGCCGACCCATCGAAAGCTACTGGCAAGCTTTCTCCTTTCTCACATACCCACATTGGCCGAGCACGACACTCGAACCAGAGGTGAGAAGTCAGTGATCGGTAAAGGCGAGCGCCTTAGACCACTCGACCACCAGAGGCCCCCGGAAAACGAATGAATAACCACAAGAGTTATATTTGCAATACAATCAACGCGAAACTCACCAACTGCAACAACTCAACTGGACGTTCAGTAGAGTCCCTCTAGAAACTGGACGTTCAGTAGAGTCCCTCTAGAAACTGGACGTTCAGTAGAGTCACTCTAGATGCTACGGACTGAGTCTAACGAAGGGTGGACACACGCAAGCAATGATACTAGTTTCTGTAACTGAGAACTAATGGGGAATTTGGTCTAAATGAAACAATATAACCTTCCCAAAGCAGTCTTGTCGGTATTTCAGTTAGTTATCAGTTTATAACCCGTAAGCAAATGTTTTTGAAATTTGTTTAAAAAGTAAATACTCCTTGATTATTGACATACATTTTATTATTATTATTATTATTATTATTATTATTATTATTATTATTATTATACATTTCCTTTACTATCTTCTCTACTCATAACTTTTCCTGGTTTTAATGTTTAGTACATATTGTAGTTTCTGGTCTTAGATAGAAACTTTTTTTTCTCGTTACGCATGGTTTCCGTCCTTAATCTTTAGCTTGGAATTGGGTACAAGCAATTTGGTTCAAATGGACCTCCGTACATCATGCATTTACGCGGATCACCCCACCTTTGCTTAGTTTTGATACAATTTAGCTATTCTAACCCCGAAACAAAAAACAGACATGTAGCTTACAAATTTTGATGATGCTTTTCATCTGATTTGTTTGTTTGTTTTTTTTTTTTTCTTTCTTTTTTTTTTTTTTTTTTTTTTTTTTTTCTTGTATCATTCAAATATGCAAACAGTTCAAAATTTCTCTCGGCTTAGGTGTTCTATGTTTGTTTTGTTTTGTAAGTTTTTTCTTCCCTTAATAAAGACCTGCAGCACTTTAGCGAGTAGTTATGCTGAGTAAAATATGAAACATAAACCCTTTCTTCTCTTTAATCGGAAAGCATGTGACTTTTCGTTTCAGGTACTCAGTGGAGTAACTGGTGTCTTCTCGGGTGCATGGCCGCAACAGTGCCTTTACTGGCCCTCTTCAAGGACAAGTATAAAAGAATGGACGTCGATTTTGCCGTAACGGAGGAAAGGCATGTTAAAGACATAAATTGAAGACTAACTTTAATTTTGTTCTGCGTGGAAGAAAGCAAAGAAATAATATAAAATGATACGTATTACCATAGATACATTTTAATATACATGGATATTGTTTGTTATGTTTAATGTCAGAATACCGCTCCTTACCAGTATCAAACACAATTAAAATATATGAACATTTCAATATTTTACCATTGGTATCAGAATTTTGAAGTCTATTTTGTCGATGTTTTCATCGTTCATTCAGATAAAAGAAAAGCTGTTGTATATTCATATTTGTATCCCACCAGTGTAAAGTAAGTTGTAGAGACGAAGAACTGAATGAAAGATCTTTTGTTGGTTCTTAACGGCGCTTTTAGCATATTTTGGCTATATCATGCTGAAAAATTGGGAATAAAGTGTTTTTCCCAAGGACACACCGAGGCAGCCGACCCAGGCTCGTTTGGGCTGGTATCGAACTCGCGATCGTTGGATTACGAGTCCGACGCTGTACCAAATGAGTTACCGTTGCTCGATTCTCAACCAAAGATGAACCTCCACAGATCTGTCCGGAGAACTATATATATATATAGTTCTCCAGTCAGATCTGTGCAATTTGTGGAGGTTCATTCTATAGTTTAGTTCTTCGTCTCTGCAACTTACTGGAGGCCACATATACACTGCATATTCTGTTTTGCAGGTAATGTTATGACGGTGAATATTAAGCTTTATCCAGTAACTGTGCTGGAAAATGTGCAATTTTTAAAAAAATATTTTTTTACATGTGCTAGCAGGGTTTGCTACTTTTGTCCTTACAGGGGTCGGATGTGTCATTAGGTGTTTGTTTGTGTGGGTGTATGCTTGTCTGTTTTGTTCTTTTAGCCTTGCATGCAAACTTACCTATTTTTTAAAACTGTTTTATTTGCGGTTGAAAGAAATGTATATATTTTCTGGTACTAGTTTTTAACTATCACGCCATGAAATGCACAATTGCTTTTGTCTAAAGAGCTGATGCTTGTCATGAATTTTTGAACACGTTATTTAACAATTAGTGCTCCTGTTGCACAGTACTTAAAATCACAAATTAAAATGGTATTTGCAGATTGCGTCATGAAATAATTTACAGTTTCTGTAAGCATGTATAATATAGTCCATTCTCCAAACATAGGACATTTATAAAAGTTGCTGACATCTGAAAATGAGTTATTTAGACAGAAAGATGGAATCCCTTTGCTTCGGTATAATCGGTTATAAATTACTTTTATTTTGCTGATAACGTCAAAGTATTGGCATGCTTCGTTCTCGATGTAATAATGTAATAAGCTCTTTAAATGGGTATTAGACAGAAAGAAATAATTTTCCATAAATATCCTTAATAGTAGCAAAAATTGTTGCTTTGTTTATTAGGTAAATTGCGAAAGGGTTGTAAAGAAAACACAGATATTCCGCTTGATTCTCTACCATTAAAGAAGCGATTACAGTTCTCTCTCACACTTTCTCTCTCTCTCTCTCTCTCTCTATATATATATATAGAGAGAGAGAGAGAGAGAGACAGACAGACAGACAGACAGACAGACTGACTGACAGACAGACAGAGACAGACAGAGAGACAGAGAGAGTGCTGGATTACCCAACAGGCAGACCAAGCACGTGTTTAGGGCACCAGCAAAGCAGGGGCACCAACAACAAAAAAATGAGAAAATACGGTTTAGTATTGTTTTTATTTTGAATTACATATGGGGGACACCATAATCTTTAATCTTTTCAGTGCTTAGGGCCTCTAAGCGTCTTAATCGGGCCCTGTATATATACATATATATATATATATATATATATATATATATATATATATATATATATATATATATATATATATACTAGTGTGATTAACCGCAACAACACACCTATTTAGAGTCAAGATTTTATCAATGCCACAATGCCGAAGTTGAACATTAGCACTGGTTTAACTTTTCTCTATTGACACTTAAAACTCTAGCGGCTGGGAAAGAAAAGGTATAGACGGTAGGCCTGTTGCAAAGATTCAAATAGAGTCTCGAGCGATCTCGGAAAAAAGCCTAAAAAAATCCAAAACAAACAGAAACAAAACACATTTAAGAATAGCAAACGATATACAATTCTGTGAACTAAATTATGACTACTTTACGAATTACCGACTTAAAGTAGTTTTCTTAATGTGTCGATATTAGAAGAGCGTTTCGACGTTTAACACATGCTTCGCTCGGAGTTATGCATAGTAAGATACAAAACTACTGTGACATGATCCCTATCTCCACCCACTCGACCTCTGACATGACCCTTATCTCCACCCACTCGACCTCTGACATGACACCTATCTCCACCCACTCGACCTCTGACATGACACCTATCTCCACCCACTCGAATTCAGTCTAGGCAGAATATACTTCTGAAAGTTAGATTTGAATCCTCTACATTATTTAGAATGATGATTTATGCAATATCTTAACATTTCAATCCGATGCGATCAACGGTTATCGAGATATTTAGTTTAAATATACATGTCATGAATATTCCCCCTTGGTCATGTACAACTTCGGGAGTTTCCGTGACTCGAGTCTGTGTGACGTCACTAGTGGAACACCGCATTTCGAATCACCGAGTAAGACTGTGCTCACCACTGCTGAAGAGATGTAAATCAGTACTTATATTTTCACAATACATGCAAGTCCCCCCACCCCCAATAGAAAAAAAAAGATAATTAAGAAATACATCAAATTAAAATAAATATCAACAATGCCGTATATTGGATGAGGAAGTGCCATATGTAGCCCGTATTTGAAAGACGAAAAAAAAATGCGTGATCAAGTTCTCTTAGTTAAACGTGGTTCTCTTCATAAGCATGTATGGGTAAGACATGGTTCTCTTTACAAGCATGTCTCTCTGAAGCAGACGCATCGCTATTAAAGCCCCATCGTTGGCGAAGATAATCGTAGCTACATGTATATTAATATATTTAAACGGATATTAAAAATGTTTTAAATAAACAGTAGGTTTAAGTAAAACAAATCTAGAGAGAGAGAGATAGAGATAGATAGAGATAGTAGGTTGTGAGCGGTCGCTGAAAAATGCTTTCAAGGATACCGAGTTACAGCTAAAAGAGAATTTAGGTATTTTAAATTAACCATGATTGAGAAAAGATGTAAACTTATACCGCTACAATACGAGAGAGAAGGAGGGAACAAATAGCGAAAGAGAAGAATTAGAGTATGGGTCAAAACGAGTGGGTGCGCGCAGTTTGAACATCATAAAAATAGAATATCAGAAACTATCAATTTTATTATCTGCTAAAAGTCACGTGAAAATACAATTTACTGAATCCTCACATTCCTGAGAGAGAGAGAGAGAGAGAGAGAGAGAGAGAGAGAGAGAGAAAGAGAGAGAGAGAGAGAGAGAGCTGTATGCAGAATTGTCGAAGACAGACGACAACAGCAACACATAAATTCAAGGCAGGGTCGGACTGGATGATTAGCCACCCACCCCCACCCCCGGAAATCGCTGACAGTTTCAGACCTCAGCCCCTCCCCCCCCCCCCCTCATCTGACCCTCGACTGAGAGATAGACAGAGATATTAGTCTTGGAATGATAACAGTTGACACACATTTTATCTTGCAGTCATGAAATTCCAATATTTCAAAATGACTGACTTCACTAAGTTGGGCGTGTGCTGGCATTATTAAGATAGAGGTCGAAATCGTGCGAGCAATCAATTCCTGAAATAGGAATAATTCAGATTTGTTTGGGTTTTGATCTTAAGTATTACGTACTTATTGAGAAAGATATAAAATTATGGACATGGAAGGTATTGTTATCACAGCTAGAACAAATACAGAAAGAAAAAAAAATTACAAAATATTAATACACTGAATATGGTATGTACTAGTATTAGAGATATTAGGGATGGGCTGTTTTCAGAGACCATGTTTTTTAATTTCAAATGTCAACAAAATTTCTCTAATTTACATTAGTTTTATCCAAGTTATTCTTTAAATTTCCACACGTGTATACATAGATGGGTGTTACCAAAAATATTAATCAATTAATGGTTTGCGCAGTGTCATATATTTCTTTCAGACGAATACAAAACATATTAATCTTCAATTTCATTTTTTCCACATTAAAACACTCGTATAGGTTTATCTCAGTACGAACACTGCCAAATCAACTGGTCTCCACTTTCAGAGAGTGGACAGAGGTCCTTATCTCAGTACGAACACTGCCAAATCAACTGCTCTCCACTTTCAGAGAGTGGACAGAGGTCCTTATCTCAGTACGAACACTGCCAAATCAACTGCTCTCCACTTTCAGAGAGTGGACAGAGGTCCTTATCTCAGTACGAACACTGCCAAATCAACTGCTCTCCACTTTCAGAGAGTGGGCAGAGGTATTTAGTCTCGTCAGTGTTGTCCTATTTTTCACATTGAACTCACAAATTTCCCGGCCACCTAAACCCTTTATCTCTCAAAAATATAAATTAAAAAATACATTTAAAAACAACAACATATGCTATTGCAACCTGCCAAAATATTTATCAAATTTACAGTTTCCGGCCGAACAGCCATATGCAATTGCAGCGCTGATTTTATATTAAAACAACATCCTATGCTATTGTACCAAAATTAAGTATAGATCATAAAGCCTTGCCACCTTACTATCAGTAAATTTAAATCAAGCGCTAATGAACAGCAACTATTAAAAATTAATAATCCAGCTTTGATCTACGTGGTTATATGAGACTCCGACAGCTTTGATCTACGTAGTTATATGAGACTCCGACAGCTTTGATCTACGTGGTTATATGAGACTCCGACAGCTTTGATCTACGTGGTTATATGAGACTTAGGGTCATCAGTATTAAGCAAAATCATTTTGAAAAGTAATAATATAAACTGTCTCCAACTTATAACCACTAAATAAAAACTCTGTCCAAGTTAATACCACTAAAATATAGACTCGGTCCAACTTACAACTACGAAATATAAACCCTGACCAACTTACCACCACTAAATATAAGGTATAATGTAAAAAACTATAGAGGTAAGAATTAGTAAATAATAATTAGTAAATAATAAAAATGAATAATCCAGTTTTGCATGATATAACATTTGGCCTTTTTATGTTGCGATGCACCTCAATGACCAGTCCTTTTCCATTGGTATAACACTATAATACATGTAAACAGCAATATGAAATAAAAAGGTATGGATTAACTTATTTGGTTATCTGATTGTGGATACCCATCCAGCACCAAAATATATTCTAGGACAGATTGGTCGGATTTCAAAATATAAACCTATATTTGCAAGAGGCTATCTACGTCATTGTACCTCCTTGTATCTGTTCTGCCGTTAAACTATGAAATTAAATTCCTTATGACTTATTTCATTATAGCTTATTGTCTTACTCACTATAATATCAATATTGTTACTTATTGCAGTGGTTACTCTCTCCTCGTGTTTCAACACTTGAATATTAACTTTCCATTTGAAAGCTTTAGCTGCAAACCCTTGTCAAGTTGCATCAAGCCCACTTAAAGTCAAAAAGGATCATGAATTCTGTTCCTATTCCTGCAAACCCTAGTCAAGTTGCATCAAGCCGACTTAAAGCCAAAAAGGATCATGAATTCTGTTCCTATTCCTGCAACTCCTAAGTCAGCAGCTGCATCAACCATTCCACCACAAGCTGTAGCCATGCTCACATCTACCGAGTCTTACAAAAAATGTATGCTTTTTTTGTATTTTCTGTCCAACGCCTCTGTAATATTTGCTCTCGTTAACCAGTTGATTCTTAACTTCGTTGATTGTCATCAACTTGACATTAATGACACTGTCGGTAGATAATATTGATGGTGCACTTGGTATTGTCTCTCTCATTTAGATTGCAAGAAATAGCCAGAATAAACTTAATAGCTGTATAAGATTTATCAGGCTTTTTGGTTGTCTTTTGGTGCCTGTATTAGTTCTGGTGCCTCTTTAAAGTTCACAAATATTTTCCTTTTCTTTGGTTTGCCCTTGAACATTGAAATGCAATTACCATCCTTAGCGTCACTAGCACACATTTGTTCTATTAATTTACCTAATTATTTTGTTTGGTGGTATCCCTTGTGCTATCAGATAATCAAAAGACAAAGAAATCGGAATAATTAAGATAATTACTTCTTCAGAAGCCATTTTTGTTGATGAATCAACAGACATATTAAATATCATCTTTAAGAGCTGCAACTAATTGTAAGAACGGAATTTGATGTTGCATGGTAAAAGTGTTCGTCTCACTTGCAAATAATTAGTGTGAAATATGGTTTTTTCATGTCATTTCTGGAAATGGATTTGCTTTAACTAATATAACTGGTTCTTTTAGATGGCATTTTGACGGAGCAGTTTTAAAATGCATTCATTTAAAACCTAATCCTAATAAAACAATTGCACCAACTATCAAGTATTACATTTTATTTGAGCTACTTGTTTCATCCTGAGTTCTCTAACTCACAAATTTAATTTTGTCTTGCTCTTGTTTTAACTTTTCTGTTTGGGCCTATTATCTACATTCTTCTGAACGTTTTCCAAGTTGTTTTTTTATAGGTTCAACTCCAAGTGAATCTTTCTTCTTTTGTAATACCTTTTCTTATAATTTGTCAACCTTAGAAATTTTAGTTTTCTGTGCCACCGTCTATTTATTTCGCAACAAAGTTCACAGTTAATGTAAATATGATTTTAAGGTTAGCTACAAATTTATCAACGCTGTGTTTTAACAAAACTTAATTAATATTTAACTCGTTTTAAAATTATGTCGAAATATGACAGTATGTAATTTTAGCAGTACAATTTAACTGAGAAAATAGTACGCAATAAACGGAGACCAAATATGCACAAATGTAACGCATAAACGATTATTACTGTATGTAGCAAACACACTTATTATAAGCGTTGTTTTTAAGCATATTTGAAAATTTGGCAAGAAAAGAAAACCAACAAAAAATAAATATATTTACGATTATGCACATAAAACAAAGATATAACAAAGACAAAAGATTTTAAATAATTCACAAGACACGTGCTAGAATTTTACAGGCTATGAAACAAAATATAATTTGTGGTAACGGTAATTCTTGGCCTAACCATAGCAAAGTCTGTTAGAGGTTTAACAGGAGGTGGAGAAATAGGTAGCTGTTGACGCAGTAGCGGTAGTGGTGATAAAGAGAGCTAATTCGTTGACAAATTAAGTAAGGTATGATAATTATTGTTTGCTACTTGATTGAGCTAGCTATAAAAAAATAAACAGCAGCACATTTTTCTGGTATCACAGGCAGTGTAATAAGCTGTTTTTTTTTTAAATTAACTGCATCAGCTACCTTTTATTTGCTGATAATAGAATTCTACTTATGCTGGCAATATTTAGCTTATTTGTTGATATTATAATTAAAGATTTATATTTAGCAACAATAGAATAAAAAGGGCAAGAAGAGTAAAAACTTAGTAGCATATATCCAAAAGTAAATGAAACCAACTCCTTGAAACTACTGATATAGGTATTAATGCTTGTTCGTGTGTTTCTGGATCTATGTCTTTTAAATCATATACCGTTGTTATTACAAGAGTTTAGCCACTTTACTCTTCTTGTCTAAATTACTCTTATCCACTTATTCACGTTTTATTTTTTTATTTTTATTTTTTTTTTTTTTTTCCCCCTATCTTTTCGGTAATTGCTTTATACTTCTTATCAGCTACTAGTATTATATTCTTTACCACGTCGGCAATATATATAGCAGGATTTTATTCCTTGATCAAAACGTATCTAATGACTTTAAAATTTAAAATTCTTGTTTTGTCCAAAAATGCTGAAATTTTCATCACCATATCACTAGGTAAGAAATAAATATCACATCACCACTAAGAACATAGTTTCGTCTAAGTTTTGATTCTTAAATCTACTGCGAATTGTAATGTTTTCATCTCAGTCATACCCTTGCTCACCTAAAAGTATTTTTCTAACTGTTTCACAGTATCTTGAACAGAGGAAGCAGACTGCATAAAATATTCTCTATTTTGATATTGAGCACCTATAATGCAAATCATATAAAACCTAATTATTTTATTTAATCTATATATTCCTTCTTCGTTCAAGTCATTAATATCTTACAGATAATAAAATATGCCCATCACTATCTTGTCATCATTTGGAAACATTTTAGGAATGTCATTAGCAGGCATCTTTCTGCAGTATTCAACTATTCCAGTGTAATAATTATGGTACTGTTTATAAACATCTTTTAAATTATCTAAGTTCTCCAAATCCCTGATGTACAGTTGTATGTCCTTCAGGACCAATGTCAATCAGATATTCATTTTTTTCAATATATAGAGAGAAATATTGGAAAAAAAGAGAGGAAAATAATAATTTAAATGACAGAACACACTCAGCTGATAATGCAACAAGTAATAAGCAACGTAAAGCACAACCAAGGATATTAGTGAGGACTTTCCGGCACTGGTGAAGAAAATTATGAATATTTTGAAATCTTGCCTACATGAACATATCAAGCAAGGAAGAAGAACCTATTTTCAGTATGATAAACTAGTCATCAATGGAAACATCTATGTGTTTGATGAGCTATCAATGAAGCCTACTTTCAGTATGATAAACTAGGCGTCAATGGAAACATCTATGTGTATGATGAGCTATCAATGAAGCCTATTTTCAGTATGATAAACTCGTCGTCAATGGAAACATCTATGTATATGATGAGCTATCAATGAAGCCTATTTTCAGTATGATAAAACTAGTCGTCAATGGAAACATCTATGTATATGATGAGTTATCAATGAAGCCTGTTTTCAGTATGATAAAACTAAAGTTGTCAATGGAAACATCTATGTATATGATGAGCTATCAATGAAGCCTGTTTTCAGTATGATAAAACTAGTCGTTAATGGAAACATCTATGTATATGATGAGCTATCAATGAAGCCTGTTTGCAGTATGACAAACTAGTCGTCAATGGAAACATCTATGTATATGATGAGCTATTAATGAAGCCTGTTTGCAGGATGACAAACTAGCCGTCAATGGAAACATCTATGTATATGATGAGCTATCAATGAAGCCTGTTTGCAGTATGACAAACTAGTCGTCAATGGAAACATCTATGTATATGATGAGCTATCAATGAAGCCTGTTTGCAGTATGACAAACTAGTCGTCAATGGAAGCATCTATGTATATGATGAGCTATCAATGAAGCCTGTTTGCAGTATGACAAACTAGTCGTCAATGGAAACATCTATGTATATGATGAGCTATCAATGAAGCATGTTTGCAGTATGATAAACTAATCGCCAATGGAAACATCTATGTATATGATGAGCTATCAATGAAGCCTATTTTCAGTATGATAAAACTAGTCGTCAATGGAAACATCTATGTATATGATGAGTTATCAATGAAGCCTGTTTTCAGAATGATAAAACTAAAGTTGTCAATGGAAACATCTATGTATATGATGAGCTATCAATGAAGCCTGTTTTCAGTATGATAAAACTAGTCGTTAATGGAAACATCTATGTATATGATGAGCTATCAATGAAGCCTGTTTGCAGTATGACAAACTAGTCGTCAATGGAAACATCTATGTATATGATGAGCTATCAATGAAGCCTGTTTGCAGGATGACAAACTAGCCGTCAATGGAAACATCTATGTATATGATGAGCTATCAATGAAGCCTGTTTGCAGTATGACAAACTAGTCGTCAATGGAAACATCTATGTATATGATGAGCTATCAATGAAGCCTGTTTGCAGTATGACAAACTAGTCGTCAATGGAAGCATCTATGTATATGATGAGCTATCAATGAAGCCTGTTTGCAGTATGACAAACTAGTCGTCAATGGAAACATCTATGTATATGATGAGCTATCAATGAAGCATGTTTGCAGTTTGATAAACTAATCGCCAATGGAAACATCTATGTATATGATGAGCTATCAATGAAGCCTGTTTGCAGTATGATAAACTAGTCGTCAATGGAAACATCTATGCATATGATGAGCTATCAATGAAGCCTGTTTTAGTGAAAAATGACTAGGGACACGGCCAAGACCCAGCATCTAATGGTGGACAATATGATGATGACACTAATAATGGTTGTTCCATTAGCACTGAAAATGTAAATATGGATGACTCTAATATCAATGTATATAATTTCAAAGGAGTTCTAACTTTTATTGTATGGAATATATCTGGATTAAGATCAAAGTATATTTGACATGCAGACTGTCCTGACAAAGTGGATTTTTATAATTTCATATGTAAGGATGATGTTATTGGTTTTGTAGAAACAAGGGCTTATAATACAACAGAAATGTATCATAGATTGTTGTAAACTTTTTGCTGTAGTGAGGGATATGAATTTTAAGGCAATACGAAAATCAGGTGGATTTAATTATTTTTGTAAGAAATTAGTTGGCTGATTTACTAAATGTTTAATGAATTGACATGGTGAATAGATAAAAAAAATATTATGGTTAAAATTTGAGACATCACATATTGCCCTTGACTGTGATGTACTTTTAGTCCTAATAAATGTCTCACCTGAGAATTGGTCCGTGTATTCTGAAGAGGAGACTCTTCATATTGCTGAAAATGAAATAGCACACTTGAAGTTAAAATACTTCAACTGTCAGTTTATTTTAGGTGAGGATCTCAATGCATATACAAGTTCTGAGCCAGATTTCATTGAATTCGATGACCAATTTGAATTACTTGATATTTTTTGGCTATTTCCAAGATGTGCCTTTGTCCGATAGAAGTAATATGGATAACAACAATGTTAATGGCAATGGTAAAAAGTTATTAAATGTTTGTAAATCTACAGGTTTGAGAATCGTGAATGGAAGTTTTGGTAACGATGAAGGAGTTGGCAATTTGCATGTATCACCCAAAATCAGCAAACACGATTGACTATTTTCTGTCAGATTATCCTGTTATGAAAGTTATATCTATTTTTGATATCTTAACAGAGTCGAATCAATTCACATGCCACTTTCACTTGGCTTGTCTGGGATTAGCAGTATTTCTACTAGTGATCCTATAATACACAATATAGATAATTATACTGATAAATCTGAGCTCTTGACAAAGTTAATATGGACTCAAGCAAAATGCATATCAAGAATGTTTGCATAAGCAACTTCATAGCTTTTCATTTCAGACTTTTTGCCACATGATTGAAACATCTGATTTTGATAAAGCTATGGAAACATTGGTTCAGGCTCTTCAGAATGCGTCTGGAAACGTCGGTATGAAGAAAACTGTAAGAACGTCTGGACACAGTTCTAAAACACAGTATAAAACATCTAGTACAAGATAACCATGGTTTGATACATGTCAAAATACAAAAAGAATGGCAGTTGGAGCACTAAGAACGTTTATGATTGTTCCATCTTGGGGTTACCTTGAAGAATACCTCAAACAAAAGCGTATATATATATATATATATATATATATATATATATATATATATATATATATATATATATAACAGGGTTACATCACATAGAAAAAGTGACTATAAATATAAATTACAAATGCAGCTTTTAAACACACTTGAAAAAATGACACAAATTAATTTTGGAACTTATTACGACACAGACGCAATTTTGGCTCCAGTAAACATTCACACAAGGAATGGTTCCATCATTTGCCAGATGTTTTTAATCTAGTATTTTAAAGGTTGACATGTAAATTTGATACTTCTCAAAATCTTGAATATGAAAAACTAGATAGTAAAATCCAGGAGGATGAAGTAAGGGCATATTCATTGCTTAAAGTCTGGCGTAGCTTCTAAATTTGTTAAAGCAGCCGAATATTATCTTGTACCTCTGTTGACTCGTCTGTCTAATGCAATATTTCAAGCCTCTTACTTCCCTAAGGATTGGTGTACAGCAATAATTATACTTTTGCATAAAAAGGTGACAAAGATATCCTAAATAATTATAGAGGGATTAGTCTGCTACCCGTACTAAGTAACGTCTTCACATCAATCATGAATAAGAGGATTATAGGCTGGTCCGAACAAATAAATTTAATTGGTGATGAACAAGCGGGATTTAGAAATTATTACAGTACTAAAGATAATATAGTTGTTTTACACACACTCATATGGAAATATCTTCGAAAATGCAATGGCAGATTCTATTGCACATTCATAGATTTGGAGAAGGCATTTGACAGAATAAATAGAGAAGCTTTATGGCATAAATTTTAAGCAAAATATGAAAATGAGTAGTAAGGACCACAAAAGGTTGAACAGATGTCTTCGATTTTCCTTTTGGTGTACCTCAAGGTTGCATTCTGTCACCATTACTTGATTCTTTATTTTTATATGACCTTCAAAGTGCATTAGACAATAATGGCATATTAAAACTGTTTGTTTTGCTCAATGCCGACGATTTAGTTAAAATTTCTGAAACACCCATTGGGATGCAGGGCTTACTTAATCAACTTGAATCTTATTGTGATAAATGGGGATTCAAGGTTAATTTGGACTAGCAAAATGTGGTTTTCCGCAAATAAAGCTAACAACGGGAGAACAAAAAATGGTATTTTGGGAATCTCAAATTAAAAGTGACTTCATATCATGAATACATAGGGCTGTTATTCTCTTCACGTGGTGTTTAGTAAAATGTCAAAAAGTCCTGTCTGAAGAAGCATTTTAGATTTTGTTCTCATTCAAAGGCAAGTGGCTTGGGTTTGGAAAATTGTTAATAGACATAAGATTTAAAATGTTTTATATTAAGATACTGCCTGTTTAATCTTATGGAGCTGAAATATGGGGCTTTTGTAATGAGTTTGATAGCGAGTGAGTACATGCAAACTACTGAAAATATGTATTGAAACTTACAAAATCTACTGCAAACAGTTTTGCTATGGGTAAACTAGGGAGAAAATCAGCCTACATTACGAAGTCAATAAAATACTGGTTGAAAATACTCGAAATGTCCAATAGAAGACTTTCAAGAATTTGTTTTAATATGCAGCTACAATGGTCGCAATCAACAAGTTGTAATATATTGTCTCATGAAATCAAATATACACTCATTATGCATTTTTGTGGTTTTGAAGAAGTTTAGTACAATCAAGGTGTAGGAGATGAACTAATATTTATGAAATTGTTCAATCAAAGATGTATAGATATTGACATACAAACCTGGGATGCAAAAATTAATGAATTGGATAGATTAAGAGTCTACAAACTAAGTAAGTTAGACTTTAGCCGAGAACCATATCTAGATATTATAGAAAACCCATTGTATCTTGACAGTTATCTGAATGCTAGGGTCAGTATGGGTAGATGCGATCACACTCCATACCACGAAAGAATATGTCTCTTTTGTAAAAGTGATATTGAAACGGAATTACCACTTTTGTTGCGAGTGTAGAGCTTTTAAACTGCTTCGAAAACTGTATTTACCCTAAATATATTTTTGTAAACCTTTCAGAGGATACGTTTTTACTTGCTATGCAAAGCAGAAACAAACATACATTGAAATCAGTATGTAAATTTGTAGTATACGCACTTAAGCATAGTAAGGTACTCCACGATTTTTGTAATGTAAATTATGACGAATAATAATGACATAACTCATTATTTGTTTATGTACATTTTCCTCTCTATCTCATTCATGTGCTTCTTACTGTTTGTTTATCTGCCCTGCAAATTAGAAGAAATGTAAATGTATTATAAGCATAGAAAGGAAACTCCAAGAATTTTGCAATGTAAATTCTCATGAATAATAAGGATATAGTTTAGTATATGTTTATGTATATCGTTAAATTCTCATGAATAATAATGATATAGTTTGGTATATGTTTATGTATATCATTAAATTCTCAAGAATAATGATGATATAGTTAATTATATGTTTATGTATATCATTTTTATTTCACTCATCTACTTATTATTTGTTAATGTTACATGTATTATGTAATTAGGGCCAGTGGCCTAATTACCTCAATAAAGACAATTTTAATCAGACCCTTTTATATATCCTTCCAGGACAAGGATAAGGTTGACTGTTTGTAAGTTTTTTAAATCTGAAGTTCATTATTTAATTATCACAAATTTACGTATATCACCTAATCAGAATCTGCCTATGGTCAAATATAAACTTCTTATATTGAAGTTTAAGTTATATCATCAAAAATATAGCTCACAAGTTGTGTGTTCAAGTTCTATCTTCAAACATATAGCTCACAAGTTGTGTGTTCAAGATCTATCTTCAAAAGTATAGCTCACAAGTTGTGTGTTCAAGATCTATCTTCAAAGATATAGCTCACAAGTTGTGTGTTCAAGTTCTATCTTCAAAAGCATAGCTCACAAGTTGTGTGTTCAAGATCTATCTTCGAAAATATAGCTCACAAGTTGTGTGTTCAAGATCTATCTTCAAAGATATAGCTCACAAGTTGTGTGTTCAAGATCTATCTTCAAAGATATAGCTCACAAGTTGTGTGTTCAAGTTCTATCTTCAAAGATATAGCTCACAAGTTGTGTGTTTAAGAGGCAGATCATGGGTCAACTGAATTCAGAGCAAAAGTAGCACTAGATTAAAACATAGACACTTGTACTTCATAGCTACATGCTATTCGTGATAAATATTTATACCGTAACGTATTTATTAATACAGTTTTATATTTGTCTGCAAAGTAAATATATTTACACTTTAATTAAAAAAATTGTTACGTTAATTTTATTACATTTGCCTATTTAGTTATTATACATTTACTTTTAGCTTTTTTTCTATTGCTATTTAAGTGCTTGATTGCTTTATACAAATTAAATAGAACAGGTCAATAAGGCGTAATGCTACATCGTTCATCGCTGGATTGTTGTTCATTTCTATTATTTTCTTATTTTACATTATACTGTATATTTAGTGGCCTATTTCATTTTTTCTTTGTCTCCTGCTCATCTCTCTCTCTCTCTCTCTCTCTCTCTCTCTCTCTCTCTCTCTCTCTCTCTCTCTCTCTCTCTCTCTCTCAGGATGAGCACTTGTAGACACTTTAGTATGCATTTATGTAATCAATAATGAGACGCCATCAAGTAATACCTAAAAAGAACTTCAAACAACATAACGTAGACTTCAATCTTCCCCCTTCCCACCCCCTTCCCACCGGCCACGACACGAGTTAAAATGTAACTTTTTGTACCTCAAGATGAGATATACCCGGTTCTTAAGCAGGAAGCATACCACCCAACCCCTTTCGTAAGTTCACTTCAATTTCAATCGCATTTATTGGTTGATCATAACAATTAAACAAAGATCAGCAATATGAGACGCACTAATATCTTGCAATAAATTAAATTTGTCACATTCTGTAAACTGTTTTTACCCTATCTGACCGCACAAGCAAGTCCAGTTCAGCGATACAACACACTTGATTTTTTAGAAGGTTGTTAAAGCACATAACTTCCTAAAAGAAGCAAACATTGTGTCAAATATCTTCGGCAAAAAAAAAATAAGTTCGATGCCCTTAAAGTAATGCTGTTTCTATTGATTGCTCAAGCTCACTAAATGCTTGCTTTTCTTGCTGGAAGTATAACTTCTAGAGGCACACAGAATCAAGCTTTGCTTGGCGTGATGGTAAATCTTGTATTTTCACACGTGAAAATACATAAGGTTACATTTTTTACATGTGAAAATATAGGAATGAAGTAGTAGTGGTAAACTGGGTATGTGACTCCACATGCAACGTTTTTGTCACCCTGCAGTGTAGAAGGCCACACCTGATGTCCCTAACCCTAGCTGGGCTTTGACTCCACATGCAACGTTTCTGGACACAAGCAACAGGGGGCAGGGCCGAATCCAAAAAAGGTCGCCTCTTTTGGCAGCGCGCTGCGAAAAGCTTTGGGCGACCAATATTATAATGGCGGCGATGGTAAAGGAGGTCTTTGGAATAAAAGAGAAAATAATGTGTCAAAATAAATTAAAAGTTTTTATTTGTTTGTTTGTTTGTTTGTTGTTGTTTTTTTTTTTTTTTTTTTTTTTTGGGGGGGGGGGGGTAAAGAAGACACATGTACATGTGGAGTACTAGAGGGGTCAATCCCTGGTCTAATACTCTTTCTCGTTTTTATAAATGATCTGTCTCTGCAAATAGACAACTGTATTTCGTCTACCGACCTATATACAGATGACACCACTGTATCAAATTTCATCTACCGACCTATATACAGACGACACTACTGTATCAAATTTCACCTACCGACCTCTATACATATGACACCACTGTATCAAATTTCATCTACCGACCTATATACAGACGACATCACTGTATCAAATTTCATCTACCAACCTATATACAGACGACACCACTGTATCAAATTTCATCTACCAATCTATATACAGACGACACCACTGTATCAAATTTCATCGACCAACCTTTATACAGACGACACCACTGTATCAAATTTCATCTACTGACCTATATACAGACTACACCACTGTATCAAATTTAAAATAGCTAAAATCAGACCTAGCATCGTCCATTAAGATAACCTTACTTTAATAAGATTCCTGGTGTAAGGAAAATGGCATGAAAGTAAACACAGACAAGACTAAAGTAATAATGATTAGTACCGAACTAAAGACAGCGAAATTGGAAAATAACAGTTTGAATCTCAAGTTGAATAAAATTTGTCTACAAGAGGTTACTCATAGCAAATTCTTTGGGTGATGGTTGAGAACAATTTTAACTCATATTTCATAAATTCAATTCATGTCTGTGGTTTTTCAGCAAGATAAGCCCATATCTATCAACAAAACATAGGTTAATATATTACAAAAACTATTTACAACCATACCTAGACTACTGTAATGTTATTTGGGGAAACACTTCTGATAAGAATATTTGTAAATTATTCCTCTTGCAAAAAAGAGCTTTCAGACTCATCCTAAATAATGCTGAAAAATTCCAAATACAGTGAATGATATTATAATATTTAGAGTAAATGAACAAATATTTTTGAAAAAGGCTAAACGTATGCAGTTTCAAACAATTTGTCTCAAATACATCTTAAGGAACTTTTTCATACAGGAAAAACAAGCAACACTCCACATTTATTTTCAATTTCAGTTAACCATCTTTCCATTCCAAAGCGAAATCAAGAACTATTTAACAACAGTTTTCAATATTCGAGGCCACTAAATTTAAAACAGAATCCCATAGGAAATTGGAGCAAATATAAAAGCATTTAATTATGATCTAAATTGATGGATGAAAAGTGAAACCTGTTTGATTTGACAATTACATTTGAACTTTAAGTATAAACTGTTGCCTCACTATTTTTGTACTGTATATACCAAGTTTGAGCATGTTCTTATACAATTTTCTGCGTATTATGTCCATTTGCAAATTTAAGTACTTGTTCATATTTATTTTATTTATTTTTTTCGATATGAATTTGTGTATTGTTTGTTATGCGGGGGGTGGGGGGGCAAATAGAATTAATCGTTGTATATGCCTTTCTGTATTGTGTTTGCAACTGTGTACTGTACATGTAAATATATAAATAATAGACTGCTACAAGAAGGATTAGAACCATGCAACTAATTATGTCACCCTCTTTAAATAAGTCTTATTATTATTATTATTATTAAGATTTATTTATTTGACAAATTTTCCGCATGTTCTGGATATTTCCGATAGGCAAAATACATTTGTAAATATATTTGTGTAACCGGTTTTATTAAGTAGAACTGGAATCTTGTCATTCTAGTTATTCCAATGGTATTATTTGATTCAGACTATATATAATACCTATGCTATATTCAAGATGTTTGTCATTCCTTACATTCATTCGAACTCCTCATATCAGACATGAATGTGATATACGACTCGTCGGAAAAAAACATTATATCCCAGTACCCGCCAATCCCTACCTATGTCTAGCCAATCATGTGCCTGATATTTACGAGTTATGTAAGCGCTTTACAATATTCAATGGAATTGAAATCTTGTAATTCCAACTATTCAAATGTCATTCATTGACGCAAATTCTTATATATAATACATATGATGTATTCAAAATGTTTGTCATTCCTTACACATTCATTTGAACTCCTCATATCCGAACGTGATGTATGACTCGTTGGTAAAAACAGAATCTATCTGAGTACTCGCCAATCCCTAACCACGTCTACCCACCCAGTGTCTAATTCAAAAGTCTGAAACCACTCCTATCTCTGCTCCTGCAGTAGATGTTCCGTCCGTCTGTCTGGCAAATTTTTTACATATTACACATTTTGTACATATTCCAACGACTGCTTAACATTTTTCTTGTGGACAAAAAAGAACATATATCCAGGTAAATACAAATTTTAAGTATTTTTATTTAAATACAACATACAATAGCAGAATACCCTTTCAAATTCTTATCAATAAGACAGAACATGAGATAGAATTAAACTTGCAAAATAAAAAATAACCAAAAAAAAAAAAAAAAAAAAGTATGGGAAGAAAAGGGCAAATTATTGTCCATTCCTGATAGTGACGAAATTCAATGATATGCTCTTCAATATATTGTTCCACTATGTAAAGAATCTCTTAGGGGGAGGGGAAGAGGTGATGCAGGGAGGGGATCTCATTAAGAATCTCTTAGGGGCAGGGGAAGAGGTGATGCAGGGAGGAGATCTCATTAGGAATCTCTTTGGGCGAGGGGAAGAGGTGTTGAAGGGAGGGGGATCTCGACATCTATAACATTTTACCTCAAGTACGGTTAATAGCTCATTTACGACATCTATAACATTTTACCTCAAGTACGGTTAATAGCTCATTTACGACATCTATAACCTTTTACCTCAAGTACGGTTAATAGCTCATTTACGACATCTATAACATTTTACCTTAAGTACGGTTAATAGCTCATTTACGACATCTATAACATTTTACCTCAAGTACGGTTAATAGCTCATTTACGACAACACCTCATCAGTATTTTTGTGCCTATAGCGTGCAGATTTAGATAAAATTGGCAATATATGTTTTCCCATGCCCGAACGTCTATATTTATTAGTCTAAAGAATGAATTGAAACATATGTATTGGATAACATACATACAAACAGGTATTTTGTTCCGCCGAATTATGACAATATAAAGGATCATCCATACTAAGCAGGAAAGAATTATAAAAGCGGTAGACTGCAAAGTCTCATCCCACTGCTTATAAATCCAACAATCTTTTCAGAAAACTGTGTAACCTTTAGTGTGGGTTCAAAACTCGTGCAGAACTAGATACAGTTTTGTTGTTAGCACTGGGTTTTATGTCATATGAAATCTTAAGCGCCAAAACAAGGACATTTTTCAATTATATCTTTCAGTCACTGATAAAAGGTTATGAACTTTTTAATGCTTTGAGAAAAATAAGTTAACTTTTAGAACAAAGAAATGGATAAAAATTCTTTAAAAGCTTTCTACAGGTTGTAAAAGTATTCGTTTGTTGCGCTTCCTTATTATTCCACACTCGAGCTGTATTTCAGTTATCAAAACACGTGGCTCCACTAGCGGAATGAGCAATGGGTAAACCCAATAAATAGGCACCGTCTGAGAGAAAAAACAAAAACAACAGAACTTAATAAGTAAAGTACACAATACATCTGCGCGATTAACTGCGTGGTTGGCATGTTCTAAAACAGGGGTGTCAAACTCATTTGTTATGGCGGGCCAGATTTGATAAATAATAATAAATAATGAGTCTGGCGGGCCGTATGTTTGACACCCCTGTTCTAAAACATAGCAGTTTAGTGATTAAATGTCTCCTCTACTTGTTTTACAAGTGCTTACTTGATTACATAACCAGGTGATTTTCATTTACACATTGGTTTAAATACTTCAAATGACTTACAAGCAACAAAGATTATTTAAAAAATGATAAGCTGTCTATTAGTTATTGAGTGCAAATGTACAATTTTTTTTTTTTCGTTTACAGTAAGAAGCGTTTCTTTCGACATTTGTTGCTCACCTGTTCCACGTGTCAGATGAAGTTCATGTAAGTTTCTCAATGCGATGTTGCTAGTACAATGACTACGCGTGGAATACGCTTGAATTAAGCGCGGAACACGCTCCAAGCACGTGGCTCAGTGTTCATCAAAGTGAAGTTTGATATATTTTCTCTCTTTAGCTTTGAACTTTCTTCAAAAGTTATAGTCCACAGTCACTCTTGTCTACAGAAAGTCCATTGATTGTGATAAATACTTTATTTTTTTTAGCAATGAATCTGACACGTTCCCGGGGTGGGGGTAGGGGGCAATTGCCCATGCAATTTCTAGGGGTCCGCCATCAACTCAGTTAAAAAAAATAAATTAATCTTTGCAGTAAATATTAAATTAATTTTTTTCCCTGCAAGAGTCTAAGTTATGGTTGATTACTACAGGTTTTATATGCAAAATTGTACACAGGTTTTTATATATAAAAAATTAAACTAGCTTTGGGGCCCATGACAGCTCTGCCCAGGGGCCCTGAATTTCTATCCGTGGGCCTGGCCCAGAGTATGCAAGAGAATTTAACTAAGATTTATTATTTGATCAAATTCCTTCCATAATATACAAAAACCCGACTTTCAAAACCTATTAAAGGTAGATAACACCTGCAAATATTATTTTCTTAAGAGGGCCGGGGTCCCAAAGTACGATGAAAATCATTTCAAAAAGTGTGATCTTATTCAAACACAGTTTCTTATTACAAGAAAAATAGGAAGTGGAGTGGATTGATAACACGCTATACTTTTCTAATTACAAGAGAAATAGGAAGTGTAGTCGACAGATTACACACTATACTTTTCTAATTACAAGAGAAATAGGAAGTGTAATGGATTGATTACACACTATACTGTTTCTATTAAAAGAAAAATAGAAAGTGGAGTGGACTGATTACACGCCACACTTTCCTAATTACAACAGAAATAGGAAGTGGAGTGGATTGGTTACACGCTATACTTTTCTAATTACAATAGAAATAGAAAGTTGAGTAGATTGATTACACACTATACGTTTCTGATTACAAGAAATAAACTAAGTGGAGTGGCTTGATTACACACTATATTTTTCTGATTACAATAAAAATAGGAAGTGGAGTGGACTGATTACACGCTATACTTACCTAATTACAATAGAAATAGAAAGTGGAGTAGATTGATTACACACTATACGTTTCTGATTACATGAAAAATAGGAAGTGGAGTGGATTGGTTACATGCTATACTTTTCTAATTACATTAGAAATAGAAAGTGGAGTAGATTGATTACACACTATACGTTTCTGATTCCAAGACAAATAGGATGTGGAGTGGATTGATTACACAATATACGTTTCTAATTACAAGAAAAATAGAAAGTGGAGTTGATTGAGTACACACTATACTTTTCTAATTAGAAAATAAATATACATTGGAGTTGATTGATTACACACTATATTTGTATCAGACACAAATATAGAAACATGTTTTATAGCATTAATTTTATATTCTACGATATTCCCATAAAAAGGGCGCTGCACAGAGTTTAGTTAATGCAATTCGTAAAATGAACTACATAAATCGTCTGCTTGGTATTTATTGGTCCATATGACACTTGTATGGGAGTTGATGAATGTTGGCATATAAATGTTGTAAATATATTAAAACTTACAGGAGTCTACAGTCGACATCAATGAAAGTGTATTTTACGAAAGTTATTCAGGAGTTTGGAACAATCAGAGTCTGAAATGCAACAAAGCCCATAATCACTATTTGACTTTATTCGCAGTGCAACCAATAGAACGTATCGCCCAGAGTAATTTCTGAAACGAAAAAAAGTAGGACATAAGTGTTAGTAAACGGAAATACAACTTCCATAAAGCTTCGAAAATATTCTTTTACAAGTCTGATCTACCTCTAAAATATTATCACAGTGAGACATTTATATAAACTAAGATAGAAATGTGTTGAAATAAGAAATTTTATTTGAATATTTTCATACCCCAGACAGGGGCGGATCTAGGAATGTCGTCGGGGGTGGGACCTAAACAAGTAGGCAATGGGTCTGTGGAATGGAAGCCCTCGGAAACTTTCGCATTTCAAGGGCATGATTTAAACCATCTAATTGTACAGCACACTTACTCAAAAAAAACGTTCTGGTTTGTTTCGCGCTCTTTTTTGGACGGGGGGTGGTGTGGTAGGGTGGGGTGGGACCAGCTCCGCCCTCCAGTAAATCCTCCCCTGCCAGCCACAGATTGTGAAAGTAATTTTGGAAACCACATCGAATTTATCACATGCAATGGTCTTCTCGGAGACCAGGGTACCTATTATATTCCGTGGGCTATAGATTTTCTAGAAAGTATAAAATCTAAAAGGACAAAAAAAGACAAAGCCTACATCTGATGAGAATTAAATGTGTGTCTGTAATGTCTGTAACGTATTTCACGTGTAATTCGACTTCATTCTGCGCCTCGTTATCGTATCATCAACAAAACGGTTATCCCCGGTCAATATGGTGTGATGGTTCGACCGACATGGTCTTTCCAATTGATCTTTCAGTGGAATAGCTGTTCTGGTTAGGTCTTCTTTGGTAGTCGCTCTACTGACATCCTGGTGACGTGGCCTGTCCATCTCAGCTGTGATTTCATCAGCATAGGGCGCATGCTTGGAATGCCTGCCCGTGTGGGAACATCAGTGTCTGGGACCCTGTCCTGCCATCTTATCCTCATCTGTTTCCTCTGGCAGCCCATGGGAAAATGGTTCAGCTTCTTAACATGGCGTCTATACACTGTCCAGGTTTCGCAAGCATACCGCAGGGTCGGCAACACAATGGCTTTGTAGACCTTCAGTTTTGTTTGTAGACTGTAGCCTTTGCGCCCCCACACATGTGCACGTAGTCTGTCAAAGGCCACACTTGCTTTAGCAATTCTGGCATTGGTTTCATCATTGATGTGGACTGCACGTGACAGTGTGCTGCCGAGATAGGTGAACATGTCCACTGCCAGTAGGGTTTGGCCATTTACCATGATGGTAGGTTCTGGTGCAGGTTGGTGCTTCACCTCCATCTTCTTGGTACTGATTTTGAGACCGATATTGTCACAAGCTAAAGAGAAATGGTCCATACTGTGTTGCATGTCAGACTCAGAATTGGCATTCAGGGAACAGTCGTCAGCAAATAGGAGATCACGAACAGTCACGTCGTGTAACTTCGTCTTCGCCAGTAATCTTGTCAAATTGAACAGCTTGCCGTCAGTCCGGTATCTGATAGCGATCCCAGTGTCATAGTCACGGAAAGCAACAGTAAGCATGGCAGAGAACATCATACTGAAGAGGATTGGGGCCAAAACACAGCCTTGCTTGACTCCATACGTGACTGGGAATGGTTCAGATGACTCGCCGTCGTCCTCGACGCGAGCGCGCTTGCCATCATGGAATTGCCGAACATCAAGATGAATTTCTCTTCGTAACCAAATTTTGACATGATATCTCAAAAGCCTCCACGGCTGACTATGTCAAAGGATTTTGTCAGCTCGATGAATGTCGTGTACAGGTTGGGGTTCTGTTCCAGGCATTTCTTCTGGAGTTGACGTGCTGCAAACACCAGGTCTGTTGTCCCTCGTCTTTTTCTGAAGCTACACTGACTCTCTGGTAGTATCCCTTCATTGATGTGATGCACAAGACGATTCAGCAGAATTCTGGTCAAGATTTTGCCGGCTATTGAAAGCAAGGAGATACCCCTATGGTGGTCGTAGGATTGTTTGTTGCCTTTCCGCTTGTACAAGTGGACGATGGATGCATCATTGTAATCCTAAGGTATAGTTCCCTGAGTCCACATTGACTGGAAGAGTTAAGTCAGTTTCTGTTTTGCAACTCTCTGAGTTTGCATTGGACAGTCCTCCTGGTGTTGTTGAAGGCTGCCTTTTGAGATGTTGAAGTGCTGTTTTGTAAATAGGCTTTCTGTAGCCGATGTTTCTCATTCAGAAGTCTCTGTATGGCAGCATCATTCTCATCAAACCAATCTTGATGTTTGCGTGTGGTGGGACCGAGAGTTTTGGATGCAGTTGATAAACAAAGTCTCTTGAGGATGCCCAGTTTTCCTCGACATTGTCGGAGTTTGTATCCATTGTACCAAGTTGGCTGCACAGTTCTTCGGCAAATGCATGTTTCACATTCTCCTGTTTCAATTTGGCGACATTAATCTTTTTGGGCACTTTTTTTGCTTTTTCGTCGTCTGCTAGGCTGAATCCGGATGTTGAGCTTGGAGACTATGAGCTTGAAGTCAGTCAAACATTCTGCACTTTGCATGTCCTTCGTCACTCGAATATACTGCCTGTCTCTTCTCCTGACTTTGGCATAGTCAATAAGATGCCAGTACTTGGACCGTGGGTGCATCCAATACGTCTTGTTGCGGTTTGGCAGGCGGAATGCTGAGTTGGTGATTAGGATGTCGTGTTCAGCGCATTTTCTCAGGCCACACACGATTGTATGCACTGCGATACCTGTTGTTTTTTGGTTTTTTTTTTATAGAATTGACTAGGCTTGTTATGATTATTCCACTGTAAGGCCAAACAGACAGGTCATTCCCGTTTGCAAACAACTAATTGCAAAATAATACTAACATAACGGACACAAAAATAACCTCGCTGTTCCTTTTTTTTTTCTCAGGTTGGAATGTCTTATATATTTAGCAGGTGCTCAGTCTAAACATGTAAATAACAAATAAAATTTATTTTGAGCATCACTTGCAAAAGCTGAACAATGCAGCTAATGGCTTCTTAGTTATTTCTCTCTATATGCTCCCTTTTGATACAATGCTTTGTAAATATTAGTCCAGAAATAAACAAATTCTTGTTTCTGGTGATATAAAATGTTTTGACAAATATAGTACATGATGTCAACTAAAATAGTATTGATATGAATTATTGATTTCACTGCTAAAAAAAAACATCGAAGAGATACAAACAAATATAATAACAAGTGATACTGGGAAGAATAGCGGTAATCGATTTTTTCTTCACTTCTTTGGACTTCGAAATTGATAGTATCTTGCAGCCACAACTCTCGTATAACTCTCTAAAATCTCCACAAAATGAGGTTTCTGATAACCCACCCACCCATCCACACCCATAAAACAGAACAACTCTTGGAAAAGTAATTTGATTGTCGGAAGAGATGCGAGGATGTATTCTCACATTCCTATATGTGTATGATCGTGTTTTCCAGTGTGGAGCACCGGTGCAGGATACCTCTATCCTACATCACACGTGACCTTTATCCTTTCTCATTGACTATTTTGACCGTTTAACCGTCTGTTGCGAGCATAGTGCACACAAAGTAGCAAACACTTCCAAATTGTATTCATCACTTGAACATTCTTTCACAATAATCAAGATAAATATTATTTGCAACTGTTATGTATGATGTTTATATAATATTATAAATATTTTAGGAAATTATAAATGTTTCTTCACTTTAATATTTGCTTAAATCTTAATGTTATCAGGAAAACATGTTTAACTAGTGTCCTTGAATTAGGTTGTTTTGATCAATATGTTTTCTCAATTTGAAGGTCAATGTTGATTTTTGTTTACAAGTAAAAATTCCATTAAGATGACTCATGTTCTAGAACATTCTGTCATGTGACCAATCTTTATATATACCATGTTTGGTGGACATTTTTTTCAGTTTTGACATTACCATCAGTCTTGTAAAGAGCTATTACAGTTGTGAAAATTCATTCCAAATTCTAAGAGAGGAATTATTTTAAATATTCATTGGATTATAACAGTGCTCATAAACTTTTGGATTTTGGATTTTTAATTGATGATTTTGGAATTTAAGTGAACTTATTCAGAGATTTTGGAATACTTCATTTTGACATCAGCACATCAAGATTTCTAGTACATCAGGACTTTGGAGACCATTAGCACATCATAACATTCAAGGACACAGCCGTGAATTCGGAACATTCTATATTTAGGACTTGTGATTAGAACAATCATTCTTATTGGATTATTAGGATTTCAAAACACATTACTGTAAGTGATTTTTTTTTTATTTTTCATTTTAATTATCTAGTAATAAATTGCTTGTTGATTTTTACTTGATTTGTTGGTTTCACTTCCTTTCTGTTACATTTTTCTTAGACCATAGAGTCGTAACAGAAATTGGAGGCCGTTCCGGGATTGAATTTCTTTAAAGCATATTAGAGATATTAAATTTATCTTTGAAATTCATATTGATTTTGTCTCTGAATTTTTTTTGTCTTTGGCAAAGATTTTTAAATAGAGAAATTTTTTTGTGTGAAACCAACAAGCATTTACAATGGCATCTAATGTTCAGAATTTCATTTCAAAACCTACCCAGGAGGGGTTAGAGTGCATGAGAAAGGATGAGTTGCTCGAGCTTGCCAGAAAATACAGTCTATCTGAGGCAAAAGTATCAATGACAAAACAAGAGATAAAGATTATTTTAATTCAATATTTAGTAGGAAAGGGAATTTTTGAAAATAGTGCTTTCAGTTTGAAGAGAAAGCCTGTATCTGGTTCTGACAGGAAATTAAGGGAATTAGAGTTAAAGAACCAGATGGATTTAGAATTGGCAAAGCTTCAGATTCAGAGAGAGAGAGAGAAAGAAGAGAGGCAGATACAGATGGAGAGAGAGAAAGAAGAGAGGCAGATGGAGAGAGAGAAAGAAGAGAGGCAGCTACAAATGCAGAAGGAAGAGAGGCAGATACAAATGCAGAAGGAAGAGAGGCAGATACAAATGCAGAAGGAAGAGAGGCAAATACAAATGCAGATGCAAAGAGAAGAAAGGGAAATGCAATTTAAATTAAGAGAATTAGAACTGGCAAACAGAGCACACTCCACTCCTTTAAACACAAGTCCAGGTTTTGATGTTACTAGATATATTAGGTTAGTACCCCCTTTTCAGGAAAAAGAAGTAGATAAATACTTTCTTCATTTCGAGAAAATAGCTGAAAACTTGAAATGGCCCAGAGAGCATTGGACTTTGTTATTACAAAGTGTACTTATTGGCAAAGCTCGTGAAGTCTACACTTCACTGTCAGTACAGCAAAGCACTGATTATGATGTGGTTAAGGAGTACATCTTGAAAGCTTATGAGTTGGTACCAGAGGCATATCGACAAAGGTTTAGGAATTGTAGAAAAGAAACTGGAATAACTCATGTCGAATTTGCAAGGGATAAAGAACAACTATTTGATAGGTGGTGCTCAGCCAAGAAAGTTGATCAAGCTTATGATAACCTCTGACAGCTCGTATTAATTGAAGAGTTCAAGAGGTGCATCCATAGTGATGTTAAAACCTATCTTGACGAGCAGAATGTGGAAACGTTGGAAAATGATGCTCGTATGGCTGATGATTATTCCTTGACTCACAAAATTTCATTTGGTAATAAATCGTCCTCTCAGCAGTTTTCTGGTAAAAAACCATTTCAATCTCATTCGAGTACTTCCAAATTTCACAACAGCACAACTGTTAGGAATCAAACATCTGATAAGACTGATCAGAAATCCTTATCTCTTCCTACGTGCACTTATTGTAAAAAGAAAGGGCACGTTATTTCTGATTGCTTCAAGTTGAAAAATAAGCAACAGAAAAAAGACAGAGCTTTTCCAAATGCTCTTATTTCTACGAGGTCAAGGTCACGGTCTTGTATTGAAAGCAATACATTTGTTGGGTCAAACGAACCCCAGTCTGATTCTATTTTAGAGGCTTATGAACCATTCATGTCAGAAGGTTCTATATCACTTATTGGTGATTCTGCCAAACCTATCCCAATTAAAATATTAAGGGACACTGGAGCTTCTCAGAGTCTTTTGTTATCAGGTACTTTGCCTTTGTCTGAGGAGTCTTCTTCAAGTGAAAGTGTTCTTGTTCAGGGAGTAGAGTGCGGCTTTGTAAATGTTCCTCTCCATTGTGTAAATTTGGCATCAGACTTAGTTTCTGGACCTGTGACTGTTGGGGCAGTGACTTCTTTACCCATAGAGGGTGTTCATTTATTACTAGGCAATGACCTAGCTGGAGATAAGGTTGTGGTTAATCCACTTGTAACTGACAAGCCTTGTTTGAATCAGAAAGTTGATCCTGTCGAAACTGAAATCCCTGATTTGTATCCTGCTTGTGCAGTTACTAGAGCTATGGCAAAAAGAGCTCTTGAGAGTGATGTTGATCAGGATATTATTCCTTTAGCTGACACATGTATTGGTCAGTCTTTTGATGAGGTCATTTTTTCCTCAGGTATTGATCAACCAAACGGTATTGATCACAGTGATCCTCTTTTGGCAACTCATTCTCTTTGTTCTAATCAGGATGACAAACGACAATCCCTTGTCGTTGAACAGGAGCACGATCCCGAGATATCTTGTTTGTTTCAGAGGGCTATTAGTGAAACTGAAGCCACACAAGTTCCAGTGTGTTACTTTGTGAAAAATGGGGTCCTTATGAGGAAATGGAGACCACCTGATGTACCCGCTGGTGACGAGTGGTCAGTGAGCTATCAAATTGTTGTTCCTAAGTCATATAGACAGGAAATTCTTAATTTAGCCCATGAAACTCCTTTGGCTGGTCATTTAGGAGTCCGTAAGACTTATCACAAGATCTTGAATCATTTTTATTGGCCGAAACTCAAAAGTGATGTTTCTAAATACTGCAGATCTTGTCACACTTGTCAAATGGTAGGAAAACCCAATCAGAAGACACCTAAGGCTCATCTGCAACCTATTCCTGCATTTGATGAACCATTTAGTAGAATAATGGTAGACTGTGTTGGTCCTTTACCTGAAACCAAGTCAGGCAGCCAATACTTGTTGACCATCATGTGTACATCTACAAGATTTCCAGAGGCAATTCCTCTGAGAAATATAAAAACTAAAACTATTGTGAAAGTTTTGGTGAAGTTTTTTACACTTGTTGGCCTTCCCAAATCTGTCCAGTCGGATCAAGGGTCAAATTTTATGTCTGGAATTTTCCAGCAAGTTATGCATGAACTAGGCATCCAACAGTTTAAATCTTCTGCCTATCACCCTGAAAGTCAAGGAGCTTTGGAAAGATTTCATCAAACTTTGAAGAATATGATTCGATCATATTGCTTTGATACAGAAAAGGATTGGGATGAGGGTGTTCATTTGTTGTTGTATGCTGTTAGGGAATCAGTTCAAGAGTCGTTGGGTTTTAGTCCCTTTGAACTAGTTTTTGGTCATACTGTCCGTGGACCATTGAAATTATTGAAAGAGAAACTTCTTTCAAATGAAGATTCAAAGATTAATCTTCTTGATTATGTTTCTGATTTCAAATACAAGTTGTCAAAGGCCTGTGAAGTAGCAAGAACTAATCTTCACACTACCCAGTCAAAAATGAAATTAAGGTATGACAGAAATTCACAGGAAAGGAGTTTTAAACCTGGTGACAAAGTTCTGGCTCTCTTTCCCATACCTCAAAATCGTCTTCAGGCTAAATTTTATGGTCCTTATACCGTTGAAAAGAAAGTAAATGACTTAAATTATATCATTAACACTCCTGGGAGACGGAAACAGAAACAACTTTGTCATATAAATATGTTAAAGGAATATTTTGACAGAGATAGCCCAGCTAATTATTCAGTTAATTTAGTTGTACCTGTCCCACACAGTGAAGATATCAACGATGGAGTACAATCAGACTATAGTGACTCTGGTATAACCAATCTTCGGAATTCAGAAATATTGAACAACCTAGATCAGAAGCTTTCACATCTACAACAACAGGAAAGAAATGAACTAAAACAGCTATTACATGACTATGAGCACTTGTTTCCTGATGTTCCAACACGAACAAGTAAAATTTATCATGACGTTGACATTGTAGATTCTGCGCCTGTGAAACAGCATCCTTATAGGATGAATCCTCTCAAACAGAACTATCTGAAGAAAGAAATTCAGTATCTACTGGAGAATGATTTCATAGAACCAAGTAAAAGTAACTGGAGTTCACCATGTATTCTTGTTCCCAAGCCAGATAATACATTCCGTATGTGTACTGACTATAGAAAAGTCAACAGTGTCACCAAAACTGATTCATTTCCAATCCCAAGAATGGACGATTGCATTGATAAAATTGGAAATGCGGAATATGTCACCAAGTTTGACCTTTTAAAAGGATTCTGGCAAATTCCACTGACGGAAAGGGCAAAAGAAACTTCAGCATTTGTAACTCCAGATGGACTTTATCAATATAAAGTCATGCCGTTTGGAATGAAAAATTCGCCTGCAACGTTTCAACGTCTGATGAACATAATAACATTTGGTCTTGATAATTGTGACGCTTATATCGATGACGTCATTATCTACAACAACACCTGGGAAGATCATTTGGAAACCATTCGAAAATTCTTCGATCGACTCAGCGATGCGAATCTAACAATTAATTTGAGCAAAAGTGAGTTTTGCCATGCTTGTGTCACATTTTTAGGACATATTGTGGGACAAGGTCAAGTTAAACCTATAGAAGCTAAGGTCAAAGCTATCTCTGAATTTCAAGTTCCAATTTGTAAAAAGCAACCGATGCGATTTCTAGGTATGGCTGGATATTATCGGAAATTTTGTTACAATTTTTTCCAAAATTGCTGAACCTTTGACAAGTTTATTGAGTAAGAAAACCAAATTTTGTTGGTCTGACAAGTGTCAGGAATCTTTTGACAAGTTAAAGGCCATGCTTAAGAATGCACCAGTTCTTTCTGCACCAAATTTTAGCCAATCATTTAAATTATCTGTTGATGCAAGTGATGTAGGGGTTGGTGGAGTATTGATTCAGGAAGACAAAAGTGGTGTGGATCACCCTGTGTGTTATTTTTCTAAAAAACTAAACAAGCACCAGAAAAATTATTCCACAATTGAGAAGGAATGTTTGGCTTTGATATTACCTTTACAGCATTTTGAAGTGTATGTTACTTCAGCTCTTTCTCCAATTATTGTGTGCAGTGATCACAATCCCCTTACTTTCATCAACAAAATGAAAGATAAAAATCGGAGATTGTTGAGATGGAGTTTGATATTGCAGGAATATAACATTGACATCAAACACATCAGGGGAAAAGACAATGTGATTGCAGATGCACTCTCACGTGCATAGAAATCTAATATTGCTTGATGTAATTAAGTCCAGTATCATAAAACATGTTCTTATGTAATTTTGGTTATTGTAGTTTTAGATGTATATTCAAAAGAAAGCTTTATTATATAAATCTTTCTTTTTCTTTATGAGGGGAGGTGTTATGTATGATGTTTATATAATATTATAAATATTTTAGGAAATTATAAATGTTTCTTCACTTTAATATTTGCTTAAATCTTAATGTTATCAGGAAAACATGTTTAACTAGTGTCCTTGAATTAGGTTGTTTTGATCAATATGTTTTCTCAATTTGAAGGTCAATGTTGATTTTTGTTTACAAGTAAAAATTCCATTAAGTTGACTCATGTTCTAGAACATTCTGTCATGTGACCAGTCTTTATATATACCATGTTTGGTGGACATTTTTTCAGTTTTGACATTACCATCAGTCTTGTAAAGAGCTATTACAGTTGTGAAAATTCATTCCAAATTCTAAGAGAGGAATTATTTTAAATATTCATTGGATTATAACAGTGCTCATAAACTTTTGGATTTTGGATTTTTAATTGATGATTTTGGAATTTAAGTGAACTTATTCAGAGATTTTGGAATACTTCATTTTGACATCAGCACATCAAGATTTCTAGTACATCAGGACTTTGGAGACCATTAGCACATCATAACATTCAAGGACACAGCCGTGAATTCGGAACATTCTATATTTAGGACTTGTGATTAGAACAATCATTCTTATTGGATTATTAGGATTTCAAAACACATTACTGTAAGTGATTTTTTTTTTATTTTTCATTTTAATTATCTAGTAATAAATTGCTTGTTGATTTTTACTTGATTTGTTGGTTTCACTTTCTTTCTGTTACATTTTTCTTAGACCATAGAGTCGTAACACAACACATTTACGTACTAAAGCGAGCAGTTGTTGAAATTAAAGTGTCCCGCAAACAGGCCGTTTTCCATTGATCGACCTAATTACATGTATGGCTTCTTTTAGCACAAATTCGAGTCGAAAAACGTTATTTTTCACATTTTTTTTTCTTCAATTCTTAATCTCATTGTAATTTCTGAGTGGTAAATCAATTTTTGATCAAAGTTGGATCGAGGACTATTTCATTATTATATGGTTAAGAGTGTATATCATTGTGCAAGCTATTTGCAGGAGACAAGTAAGACGCTGTGTATTGCCGTTACCAATACCAATAGCCGTTTCAGCCACTGTTCTTTGAAACCTAAAACGTTTTTAAAATTCATTTAAAGTTTACACTGAAATTTTCAGCGTAAACCTAACTTTTACGCTCTATCTTAAGGTAAGGACATTTTCAAAGTGTTATGTATGATGTTTATATAATGTTGTAGGTATTTTGGGAAATTATAAATGTTTCTTCACTTTAATATTTGCTTAAATCTTAATGTTTATCAGGAAAAACATGTTTAACTAGTGTCCTTGAATTAGGTTGTTTTGATCAATATGTTTTCTCAATTTGAAGGTCAAGGTTGAATTTTGTTTACAGGTAGAATTCCATTAAGATGTCTCATATTCTAGAACATTCTGTCATGTGACCAATCTTTATATATGCCATGTTTGGTGGACATTTATTGAGTTTTGACATTACCATCAGTCTTGTAAAGAGCTATTACAGTTGTGAAAATTCATTCCAAATTCTAAGAGAGGAATTATTTTAAATATTCATTGGATTATAACAGTGCTCATAAACCTTTGGATTTTGGATTTTTAATTAATGATTTTGGAATTTAAGTGAACTTATTCAGAGATTTTGGAATACTTCATTTTGACATCAGCACATCAAGATTTCTAGTACATCAGGACTTTGGAGACCATTAGCACATCATAACATTCAAGGACACAGCCGTGAATTCGGAACATTCTATATTTAGGACTTGTGATTAGAACAATCATTCTTATTGGATTATTAGGATTTCAAAACACATTACTGTAAGTGACTTTTTGATTTTTCATTTTAATTATCTAGTAATAAATTGCTTGTTGATTTTTACTTGATTTGTTGGTTTCACTTTCTTTCTGTTACATTTTTCTTAGACCACAGAGTCGTAACAAAAGGATGTTTTGATGTTTGAACGTTACATCGGTATTCACAATAAACTATTGTTACTTCAACCCTCATTTTTGGTTCACAAATGTGAGAGAAATAAAAGCGTCAGACCGTCGGGAAAGCCCGAGTCTGGCGCAGAAGTCGAACTCTCGGATGAAATTTTCCTATCCTACTCCGATGCATATGAATGATTCTGATATTACGTCATTGGGATGATGAGATGACGTCATTTTCGCGTAAACATGGAAAGTTTCTTGGACTGATCGAGACACGACTCCTGCTTTGGCATCTGATTTTCAAAGCAGTGATCAATCCTTTAAGCTTGCAACAGAATTTTAGCTTCAATCGTTGCAGAAAGAGATAGATACATTTTGAGATGGGGAAAAATGTCTTTGTAGTTTCTCTTCTATAAAGTTTGACCGCAGCGCCTCCTATTAGCAACAGAGATCAATGAAGCATTTTACCAGACTCTTATAAAACCACACGAAAGTTTGATTGAATGAGACTTCAAAATCGATTGATTTCTGTCTACACTTAGATTTATTACTCGTAAATAATAAAATATGAATTTCTCATGTTTGTTGCGGTATTTTAAAAAAAAAATTCTTTCACGTTTAATCAAGAGTTAGCTTATTGTTCACCCACTACACTACAACTACCAACAACAACAAACAAATTTTAATTGCTGTTTTTTTTTTCTACCGGCTTTTTATAAATATAGGTATTCGTTTATAATCGCCCATTGGTTTGTATAATATTTGTATGTACTCAGATACTATTTTTCGCATTAGTACCGGTATCTATCGATTTTTATTCAGTCTTTGACCGCACCCCATCCTCTCTCTCTCTCTCTCTCTCTCTCTCTCTCTCTCTCTCTCTCTCTCTCTCTCTCTCTCTCTCTCACTCCATTTACCCCTGACCGGATTTGTATACACGTATTATCTATGGTAGGAAGCCAATGTACACTTTGTACCCCCTGACGACATAAAAGATTAAGTCAGCTTTATGTATAACAAAGTTGAAATAAAGATTTAGATGTCAATGAATGATAAATGGTATTCAACAATACCTTAGACCCAGACTGAGTTGGTCAAACATTGTTCTTTGGACTGATTCCCAGCCGAACAAAGCTGTGAAAACCATTGTTATCAGTAATAATGAAGATAACAAGGTTGTTTGCTCCATTGTTCAGTTCCCATCATCAACTCAGCGATTGACAGATAGGCGGAAATTTTATGAATGATGTATGCAAAGCGTGAGAAAAAATATTGTCAAAATGTTCGCATGCTAAATGATATGTCAGTCATAAAGTTTACTCTAAGGACACCTGCATGTCCGTTCGAAACAAGGATGTCCCGATTACTGTCCGTTAGCTCCCTGCAAGTTTTGCATAACTTTAAGAAAAGAAGGTGATATTGATGGTAATTGATGATGCAGATGCAGATGATGATGGTACTGCTACTATATATATATATATATATATATATATATATATATATATATATATATATATATATATATATATATATATATATATATATATATATACACCAAGAAACTTCGGTAATGTACGTAGATAAATAGTAAGATATCCTTTCATACAAATGGGCGGAAAGTAGTACTTAAAGCAGACCGTGTTTGTTATAGTATTTGTTAGTATTTAACACATAACCCGATGTAATCCGCACAGACCAAGATCTCCCTTCGCTAATGAGATTGGATTGGTCCCCTGTGGTTTTTTTGTGTTTTCTTTTTCTTTCGGCCTGCGCAGAGATATGCACGGGCCGGGGTTCAGCCTATTGTATAATGTGCCAGCTGATCAAAATTTAAGCCAATTGATATATGCATAATTTCAAGCGTAAAGCACAGACCCCGACCTGCATTAGCTACCTGCGACAACATGTCAGGATCTATGCTATTGGCATTTCAGTGTAAGTTCAACAAGTGTACATATAGTAAATTAAATGTTTTTGGCCAGGTGTTGTTATTTGCACAACAGTATGTATATTATTAATGACCTATGCTTGACGCATTTCTCCCCTGGGAAAAAACATCCGCTTGAAGTTTGACCGTTCAGATCATTCGGATTTACACTTTCATTAAATAGCTTTTAAAAAAATCGCAGCAAATAAGGAATTAAATATCTTAATATGACATCAGTTTTCCGCCTCAAGATACTGATGACAAGTTTATTAAAGAATAAAAGATGCAAGCAAAGATATTGTCAGAACCTCATATGAATACACACCTTATACGCAAACGTAAGCCTCTGTTGGCGTCGATATTTAGTAGGCGTTGTTGAGTGTATTTAGGCCTATAAAGTCACAATTGGTTGTGACCACTTGTATTCCTGTACAGTTTGACCTTATAACTGATCAAAAGAAGATCCATTATTGAATCTGGGCAGTGTACTAACAATAAGGTGTTGATATTGGTAGATTACATGTAACTGTCAATTTAGTCGAGTAACGGTTGAAATTAGCTTTACATGACTGAATGAAGACTTTAGGTTGGAGATTAAACATGTTGAGAGACGTAATTTGCTATGATAACACAGTTAATGTAGGGCGTAGATTGGGAGCACATGTTTTACGAGATGTGAAATACACTAAGTAACAATGGATTTGTAGAGGTTTGTTCGTCACAACAGTTTAATTGCATTTAACAATGATGCCATGTGATGTGGTAGAAATCTTTAGATATTGCATATAATAGTTGATCAGACCATCTTGAGTGTTTAGTCTCGTTCCTTGTATATATATATATATATATATATATATATATATATATATATATATATATATATATATATATATATATATATATATATTAACCTGACAGTCTGCTCTAACCTACATGCCATGTGCATACCTTCCTTCCTTACTACGCTACCATACACACATGCATACGTACGTAAGTACATATATGCGAACATACATGCATACATACGTAAGTACATACAGCCATATATAGGTACGTACGTACATACATACATACATACATACATACATACATACATACATACATACATACATACATACATACATACATACATACATACATACATACATACATAGAAATATACAGAGCGTAATAAGCAGCCACGCATAACTGAATACATCAAGACATAGAATAGTATTGTAATATTGGACGATAAGATTACAATCGTTATCAAATTCAGTCATATTTTTAGCATTTTCGAGCCTATGAACTAATGGCATACTAAAACTTACATCTAATGCTTCAAGCTGTGAAAGTTCTTGAACATTATTTTGCCAGTGCGTGAAGGTGCGGGATATATTAATTTCGGAAGGTATTTCAGCCTTTTTGATATGAATGCACCCGAAATCCATGTGAAAGAGCGCACCTGATTGGCTTTAGTGGCAAACATACACCGATGCAATACTAAATTACTGTCTCTGGTGTTGGCGGGATATGAGGGCTTTTGTTACAGCAGTTTAAGTTGGCTAAGATGGTGTAAATTACAGACCAGTGCAGAATCAAATTGAGCTATGCATATTGTTTTGCTACACACCAGTTTGGCTTCTACACAGGCATGAATATTTATGATTCCATGTGATGTCAATCTAGGCTTCATTCAGAAATTTCAAAAAAATTTAATAAAGCATAATTCATAGGTAAATTAAATTCACGGGATCTGCATTTAATGATTTTTGGCAATTACTTTAATTGTAAGGCGGATATAAATATATACTCAGCAGGAAATATGCGACTATACCAACCTGTCCAGCCTGGGCATGAAACTGAGTCTAAAAATGTTCATATGGTCACTAGAGCATAAAAGTAGGTCGCTTTCTCTTCCTCTTCATAAACAATTAGCATTCTTACTAAAGCAAAGTCCCACGACGGCAAGACGATTACAAGAATATTCCAGTCTTAAATAGATTATCTGCGCTACATCTTCTACCCCATGTCACTTGATTTTAGAAAATGCTTCTTTCTTTCCTAACCAAACAATAATTAAATATTACTGAGCCTTCAGACTTATGGAAAGATAATTCTTGGGAAACTGTTTTCCTTGTCTTTCTCTAAGCTTTACAACTAGCCGTCTAAATAACTGCCATAAATGACAAATAGTCGTCCCTTTCTTTATTTTGCATGAATATATATTGCTAAATATGACGTAAAATGACCATGTTAAAACAAATATGACGAAATATGATCATGTTAAAACAAATATGACGTAACAGGACCATGTTATAAAAATACGAATTTGTATATATGATACATAGTAAAAACTGTCTTAATGTCAGAGTACTCACTCAAAGTGCTCTGAAAAGTCCGAGTACTCATTGAAAGTACTCTGACAAACCCGTGGTACAAATGTAAATAGGTAATGACTCTCAACTCATATTTTAATTAGTCAGTGCTTCACTGGGGGTAACCAGTAAGTACTTATTGATCAACATTTGTCGATGGCACGATGAACTAATTTTAATCATGATCAAAATAAATGACTGAAATCAACAATAACCGTGCGTAAATTTATATGACAGTGATAATGAGGCTACAATGTTGCTTGATTTCTATACAAAAGAGCATCTTCGGCAGATATCCTATTAGACACATTCAACGTAAACATCAATTATTCACGTAGTTCTAAATTGGGAATTAGTATCAGTTATATTCAGGTAATTAAGGGTATATTGACTCTTTTCTTAAATGTCATGTGTGGGAACAAGTCTAGTGAATCAGAAATAATAAAATTATATCAGTAGTTATTCTCATAAACTATACACAGGAATTTGAAATAGGATTAACTTCTCGCTTGCGTGATATCTTAATTTTTATGAAATATTGTTTTCCTGGATTTTCGAAGAATCGAGATTGATATTTTTTAAAATTATCAATATCATATATCACAGCGCAATTCTAACTCCTAACACACATCTTCACTCTTTATCCACCTCATTATTGGTATAAGATTTCGTTCTGTTCTTTCTATCAATTCATATATACACGCTCGCTAAAACAAAACAAAACCCTATTAAAATATGTATATCTTTGTATTAATAACGATAAAATAAACCCCATTAAAATATGTATATCTTTGTAATAATAATGATAAAATAAACCCCATTAAAATATGTATATCTTTGTATTAATAATGATAAAATAAACCCCATTAAAATATGTATATGATTGTATTAATAATGATAAAATAAACCCCATTAAAATATGTATATCTTTGTATTAATAACGATAAAATAAACCCCATTAAAATATGTATATCTTTGTATTAATAATGATAAAATAAACCCCATTAAAATATGTATATCTTTGTATTAATAACGATAAAATTTGAGAGATGCCTAATAGCTTTATGGAGCTAGGGGTTTCATAGGTGGGATTATTTTGAAAAGGGGCATCCTTTGTTGTCCAATATAACCCATCATACGTGTTCATTTCATCAACTTTGTGTTGCTTTCTTTGGAATGACCATCAGTTATTGTAGTAAGACACGAAGAACAACATAATTTGGAATGATCATCATTTATTGCAGTAAGACACGAAGAACAACATAATTTGGAATGATCATCATTTATTGCAGTAAGACATGAAGAACAACATAATTTGGAATGATCATCATTTATTGCAGTAAGACATGAAGAACAACATAATTTGGAATGATCATCATTTATTGCAGTAAGACATGAAGAACAACATAATTTGGAATGATCATCATTTATTGCAGTAAGACATGAAGAACAAACATAATTTGGAATGATCATCATTTATTGCAGTAAGACATGAAGAACAAACATAATTTGGAATGATCATCATTTATTGCAGTAAGACATGAAGAACAAACATAATTTGGAATGATCATCATTTATTGCAGTAAGACATGAAGAACAAACATAATTTGGAATGATCATCATTTATTGCAGTAAGACATGAAGAACAAACATAATTTGGAATGATCATCATTTATTGCAGTAAGACATGAAGAACAAACATACTTTTTCAGGTACTATTAATTTTCACACATAGAGGTTTGTAATATTACACCATACATTTTTGATTTTAGAAAAAAACTGATTATTTCATGTTTCGTTTTATTAGACCGATTTCAGTAAGAGAACACCATTCCAATAAAATACATCAGAAATATTCTTATGAGAGATGCATTATAAATATGTGATGAGTTGTGTCCCCAACACAAGATCAAAAAATCGTATAATGTAACCTACTTGCGGGAGGATGTTCTATTTAGCAGGTGCAACTATATGTAAAGGAACTAGAGTTCTGATTGATTGACGGACGTATAAACAGACTTAAAAAACCAAGAGAAAAACCTGACTGAAACAAAATACAGTAAAACAGATTTTCTCCATAAACAATCAGTGAGAAAAGTGGAGTGTCACATATTTGTCAAGCCCTTGCAAAGACGCGCGTGCACAAACTGCACATACACATGCTGACCGATAAATTATGAAACTCTTCAGGATTAATTTGTTTGTTTGTTTTTTTTTTGTTGTTGTTGTTTTTCTTAACGTGAAGCTGCCGTACTTCTGGTGTTTTATTTTATGATTTAAAACCATTGTATTTTATTGTCGAGTGAAGAGTCTAGTATGTGATTTCCTATATTCTAACGCAGTAACTACCATTTTCAAGTCACAAGCTTTGCAACGCGCGTATTTATTGCACAAAGTATCCTCAGAATTCTGAATCAACTCGTATGGTATTGATCGAAGAAACATGACTGTGAAGCGCGAAGCGCAAAACTATCTAAATAATCCAGTTAGATGTAATTGCACACACAAATCTCTCACACACTTTGATGATGTAGATGACGTAGATGTAATTGCACACACAAATCTCTCACACACTTTGATGATGTAAATGACGTAGATGTAATTGCACATACAAATCTCTCGCACACTTTGATGACATAAATGATGTAGATGTAATTGCACATGCCAATCTCTCCTAGATTTTGATGATATAAATGACGTAGATGTAATTGCACATATAAATCTCTCACATATTTTGATGATTTAAATGACGTCGATGTAATTGCACATACAAATCTCTCACACACTTTGATGATGTAGATGACGTAGATGTAATTGCACACACCACTTTCTCACAGATTTTGATAATATAAATGACCTCGATGTAATTGCACATACCAGTCTCTCCCATATTTTGATGATATAAATGATGTCGATGCAATTGCACATATAAATTTCTCACAGATCTTGATGATATAAATGACGTAGATGTA
Source organism: Margaritifera margaritifera (assembly GCA_029931535.1). Lineage (NCBI taxonomy): Eukaryota > Metazoa > Mollusca > Bivalvia > Unionida > Margaritiferidae > Margaritifera > Margaritifera margaritifera. Next base: position 2,087,256 of record JAQPZY010001351.1, read on the forward strand.
ATTCCACTACCAATCTCTCACAGATTTTGATGATATAAATGACGTAGATGTAATTGCACATATAAATCTCTCACAGATTTTGATGATATAAATGACGTAGATGCAATTACACATACCAGTCTCTCCTAGAGGCGTAAGTACTGTACATATTTCTTTTTCCTTCCGGCGAAGTGGCGTAAGTACTGTGCATATTTCTTTTTCCTTCCGGCGAGGTGGCGTAACTACTGTACATATTTCTTTTTCATTCAGACAAGGTGGCATAAGTACTGTCCATATTTCTTTTTCCTTCCGGCAAGGTGGCGTAAGTACTGTACATATTTCTTTTTCCTTCCGGCGAGGTGGCGTAGCTACTGTACATATTTCTTTTTCCTTCCGGCGAGGTGGCGTAAGTACTGTACATATTTCTTTTTCCTTCAGACAAGGTGACATAAGTACTGTACATATTTCTTTTTCCTTCAGACAAGGTGGCATAAGTTCCGTACAAATTTTTTGTTTCAAGGATTGTGATTTTTGTATCAAAACAATCGATTTGAAATGAAATATCTTTTGTCTGACATCCTGCTTGTCACGGATATATAAGGCTAGTATATTTATATTTTATTTGTATGTATGTATGTATGTATGTATGTATGTATGTATGTATGTATGTATGTATGTATGTATCTATGTATGTATGTATGTATGTATGTATGTATGTATGTATGTATGTATGTATGTATGTATGTATGTATGTATGTGTGTGCGTTTATTGTTTTACGGCATCTCAGCATCATTGAGGCTATATAGTGCAAATTAAAGGTAAACTTCGATCATTACAGATTAAGACTAGGGAAAGGTGACTAACTTATAGTCATCGAAAGCAGCTCATATGTGGTACGAATGCACATAGTGGTTCCCATATTTTATTGCTTGATTTTTTAAAGTCAAATTTATGAAATGTTAGCATATCTAGTTTTATAGCTTGGAGCAGTTGGTTGAATAGTTTGCATGTAATTCCTAATTTGAACAAGTATTCATTTAATAATCTTTACCTGTTTACTCCAAAATTTCATTTTTATGGGATTTTATATGATCACTTCGAAAATAGACTGTTCTCTTCGTGGTGTTTATAATGAAGTTCTGAGGTGTGTACAAAAGTGATTAATAACCGAAACGTTATGCTCCAGTTTTGTACATCCACACAGAAGCAAACAGAAGCTGAGGATCTTTTTCCCTAATCCATTCAAACCGCTTGGGCAAACAGAAAAAGAAAATGTTCACCACTGAAGCATTGCATATCTCGACATGAATGACCAGTCCATTTGACCTTTTTCATTAAAATCGATGTTAGGGCCTAGTCTGCTGGGGAAAAAAGGTAGAGTGGTATGAATGCACTGTAAATGCTGGATATAAATAATTCATAGAGATTATACAGGCAAGATGTATGCACACCGATCCATACTTTCCGAGTGGACTAGACCCTCGTGGATATTACACTGAAAAGACAAACGGACATGTAATTCTTGTTGAGCTAGACATGTAAGTGATAGTTCCATAAGTACAACTTCAAAAGAAGCAAAGCATTCTTTTCCCATAGAACGCTAATAAGAACGCAAACAGACACACAAGTAAAAAAATTTTTTTTAGCCTGATTTAACCCAATCCACTTCAGAAGTCGGTTATGTGAGTTACTAACCTTATACACAGTGAAACTGCATTTAACAAGTAATTTTATTTTTTTCTTTACATAAGCATATTAATTATTTTGATAATATATGTCAATATAGTTTGAATTAACCGTGCTTTAAGCATTTTTCATATTCATCAACGAGCTTCAATTAGCAATGTCCAACATATCCTTTTGCAACATATAACAAGAATCATCATACTTTGAAAACTATACTCGTTCTGGAAATTTTTCATATTAAGAACTCTAATAAATTTAAATGGCAGAGATGAAACCTCAACATTTAATTCATGTTACCCTTGACGGAACTTCACAAACCAACTTCAGCATTGCAAGATAATGTTATCTATTTGATGCATTTTTTGAAGGAAATGTCCAACCTGACTCATAGGGTTCAAATAACCATATCTTTAAAAGAATCAAACTTCAAATGTATTATAAAAAGCAATAAGATATTGCATACGGTTATGTATCTTATACAATCAGTTAAATATTTTGGTTTTTCATTAGCCAACAGTGTCTTGTACGTCATATACACGGTAAATGTTGTCTTGTAAGTCATACACACGGTAAGTGGTGTCTTGCACGTCATACACACGGTAAATGGTGTCTTGCACGTCATACACTCGGTAAATGTTGTCTTGTACGTTATACACACGGTAAATGTTGTCTTGTACGTCATACACACGGTAAATGGTGACTTGTACGTCATACACACGGTAAATGTTGTCTTGTACGTCACACACGGTAAATAGTGTCTTGTACGTCATATACACGTTAAATGTTGTCTTGTACGTTATACTCACGGTGTTTATATCCACGACATGATATTGCTTTAAAGCAAGAATATTGTAGTAAATATTTTTCGAAAAGCATAAATTGTCATACGTACATCAGTGGGGTCGGGCTACAGGTTCTCATATTTTACTTGAATCTCTTCTCCTAAGATACAATTTAAGATATATATGATGGTAACAGCTGTTTTCATATATGCGTATCAAGTTCGTAATTTAACGACGAATACATGAAAAAATTCAAACTAATTAAAGCACAACAAACTTATCTATATAGGTAGAAATATTGACGAGCAATATGAGTAGGCACCGGTTGTGGAGTGGTGAAGTACGTGCTCGTCCTAGCGGCAGTACCTCTCTATCTGGCAGGAAATGTTTTTCTCTTAGGACTTTTCTTCTTGCGGCTTTTCTTTTTCTTCTGTGAACTTGCTGCACCACCACTCTTCTTTTAGGTCTGCTGCCGTCTTTTGGGGAATCAAGCTTTTTTTCTTTTAGCTTCGGCATTAAGATATCATTTTAAAAGGGAATAATGTCACTGCCTAGAAAGTCACTTCCACCAGGTTTAAAAATGATTTTTTTTTCTTTTATCGATTCTTGGATCTGACAGTTGTGACAACGCTACTTTATGTTTTTAAAAAAAGCCTTTGGTTTGATGGGATAATGACAGGACCCCTTTCTTGACACCAATTGTGAAACAAATTCATACGAAATCTCAAATTATCGGGAGTGGTCGGTTTTAAATCGATAAGTAAATACGCATGGGGTATTTGAGCTAACTGTTTGGCTAACACTTGTACTTTAGATTTATCTCTTGGACTTTTAAACAATACCACACAATGGGCATTGAGATTGATGGTGTGATGTGCTTTGCTTTGTTTTGAAACAAATTTGGAGTAATGTAAATAATATTAGCATTACGATGATATCCTTTTTGTGCTAACCAAAGTTTCATTTCTTCTTCGTCTACTCTTATCATGTCATCGAAGATGACAATATGTGTTTAACTGAAGTCAGACACAATCCCATCGTCTTCGCGAAGAATGCCTTCTTCAAACGAAATGGATTCTCATTGACTTTCTTGGAGTAATGCGTAAGCCGATTGCCACTCTTTGTAAGACGATACGTTGTGGTGGACGATCAAACGAGTGTGATTTGGAATTGTATGATGTGAAAACAGTTATTGTAAGAGGGTTTGGTAATCCTCTAAATCCTGAACACTGCCACTGACTTCCATCCACGGAATATGTTGCAACACTGAGGACAAAAGTCGTGGCATGGTAAGTTTTTATATTGGTTTATGACAGGAATGTCTTTCTTTTTGATGAAATATTCACACGTTTGCCAAATGGAATCTAGTGGTAAAGGATATCGAACAATTCAGGCATTACCTCATCACACATGACACGTCGTGAAAGAGTTTTGTCTTTAGTGTATCCTTTTTGTACACGTTTTTGTAATCCTGTTTTTAACCTTTTCCTGTACTTTTTTCCATGGAATTCTGTGCTTCACTGGCATATTGTAGGTAGAAATCGTAACATATAAAATCTTACAGGAGGCAGGTACTTGTTGATGAATGTCTGACCATTTCAACATCTTGACACTAATCAGCTTTTTTATAGTATTCAAATACCAATGGTTAAACGTTTATGTCGAAAGGATGCAATTCTTCTTTGCGTTTCACTTGAATCAGTACGAGCTCTTTGTAAATGCGTTCTCGTAGCTCAGGAAGCAAACTGCGAATTCTGTCTTCTGAAGTATCCGACATGAGGATCAAATTTTGGACCGACCAAGGGAAGGTAAATTCAGTATTGAACTTGGAGTCTGTAGTAGGTCCCTCGCTCGGTTGCTGCGTCGAATTCGTAATTATTGGTGAAAGTGTGCTGACCTCAAAATTTAACTTTGAGTCCATAGTATGTCCCTCACTCGGCCGCTGTGTTGACTTATTCATCATCTTTCTAGGTCGGCGTATGTATTCGCAACGAATTGTTTGTCTTGGAACTTTCCCTTTTTTATACTGGAGCTCAGCGAGTCCGTACGGTAATGTGCTGTGGTCTGGAAGTTGCACAGGTTTCTGATACACAATCTCATAGACTTTTTCTAAAGGTCGACTGACGATTTGGTGGTTTTGTAAACGTACAATTTTGTGTGCATCCAATATTTTCACGCGAAAGTCTTGATCTTGTCCGGATTGTAAAGCTTCTTTCAATACGTCAAAGCTGACTACTTGACTCGATCGATAGTTCAGTGTCAGTCCTTTGACTTTGCATTTGGTATGCACTTGTCTCTGTCGTTCATGGTATTGGTATTGGTATCCGTAACTTTTGGGGCCGCCGCTAGCAAAACTTACAATAGTGTCTTCTGGGTGTTCGTCAGCCCCCTTCGATGTCTGGGTGATGGCTGTCTGGTCGATGAATGTAAATATAACTGTCCGTGTCAAAATAAAGGACTCAATCTCCTAAAAGTTCCAAGGCATCATACAATTTTAAACGGGCATTGGCAGTCACGTACTCTGCAATGATGACATTTCCAAACTCGTCGGGGAGTGCAAACTCTGTCACTTCTTCGTAATTTACCAAGTGCATGGATTTCCAAGTGTTTCATGAGTTTTCCTTTGTCCAGTCGAAAGTAGCAACTTGGATCTGCCAAGTATTCCGTCTTGGGTAATATTGGACGTTGCGCCAATTTTCCCCAGAAACATGACTTTGGCAAATGATCGTTTTTTCTTCGTTTTTTTTGCACGTGTTCCAAAGTGATGCCTTCTAAGGATCGGTACCGTTCGTTGACTGTCTCTGACACACAGAAGGATAGCCACTAGCTTCTTGCTTTAGTTATAGGAATTCGTTGACGTAGCCTGAAAAAATTCCTTTATTGGAGTTGTCATCCTTTCGGTATTGTTCTGTAGTAGGAAATTGCCAAATATCTATACTTTTAACAAGCGGTGTCCACGATCTAGAGAATGAACCAATTCGACACTCACCCACGTTCCAGTCAAAGCGCGTTCTTCATCCTTTTGGCAACAAGATTGGCCTTGATTACATGTTTCAGCACACGTACGACATAAAGGAAACATCAGTTTTCCTTGGCAATAATGGGGTAAAACAGGATGGTACAAGTTGGTCGGAGGTAAGACTTTGCATTTGATCAAACCTTCGTATTGACGAATGTGTTCCACGTCGATGTGTTCTGTCAGCATTTCAGGGTCACCGGTAGGAAATCGAGCATATTTGCACGCCCAAAGATACGAGGAACACACATCGATGTATTTGATTTCTTCTCCTTGCGATTCGTCTACATCGTACAGCAAGCATGTCGCATTGGTTCATAATACAAACATACTGTCGCTTGGATTCAAAGGTTCGATATCCCAAACGTCGTACTCTTCGGCAATGCGTCTAAATTCTGGATCGGTTTTGAAACGTGGATAGTAATCGTGTTCCCACATTTCTCTCACTTGGTATCCTTGACTTTCTAACCTCAGGCGTCGTTGGTATGTTTGCTCGTACAACTCTTCCATGGTGAACTCTGAGAAAGGAATTTTCAGGTTTTGTTGAGAACAACACGTATGACATCTGTGAAATAAACATCCCAATATTCGTAGATGATCTGGAGGCTTTCTAAATCCCAGGCATCCACAGAAAGACTTCCAATTTTTTTTTCTCCACCATTTCTAGCATGTTGTATCCATTTTCATTTTCACACAAGTAATGGAGCCAGCGCAAAGCTTTGGCGGAATATCGACGGCTGACTGAGAGATAAGATTGAGGGGGTATGATGGCTTGTTTGTTCTCATACATGAACTTCTTTAGATAGACCAATCCACACGCTTTGGCAATGATAGAAGCTTCCTTCAAACGATCGATACCTCCGTGCTCCCGAATTAATAGCCGAAATTTTTCACAACAACGTCGTAAAATGTCTACATCGGATCGGCAATATTCTTCTTGAAAGTCATACGGCTTTGAAGCGTGAGTGTGGTACCCAGCGTAGAATGCTTCTCTTTGTTCTGTGTGCATGCCGTCAGGGTCGTAATAGTGAACGTCAGACAAATGTGGGAGCACGACGTGTTGATTAGCTTCGGCATTGAAAAGTGTGGAAAATAGCCTTTTGCCATTTCTCTCATTCCAAACGTTTTAGGCATTTTACTCAAAGGCATGGCCAAAAAACTCATTGAATCTTTAAACTATACTTGTCACACTTTCATGTAGATGAGTTTGGCTATGTTCATGACGACTGTTGGAAACTCTGATCCTTGTTCTGAATAATGTTTCAAAAACAATGTCCTTCGTAACCGGAGAAATTGCAAGCCATGACTGTAGCATACCGATGACAATGTCCATAACGCTCCAAGTGTCGTCGGTAGGGTCTAAAGTCTATTCAGCAAAATCGGGAAGAGTCTGGAGTCCCTGAAAGATCTTTTCACGTCCTCCTGGAATCTTACAACAATTGGGACAATGAAAACGTATGGGTTGTTGTATGCAATTTACACAAGCACGATGAGCTAAGCAAAAACTAGGGAGGTGAATATTAGTCTCTTGTGTACATTCAAATTTTAAAAAAAGAAGATAAAATCCACTGGTTTCTTTTTGTTCCTGTTCTGGTCTTCCTTTAAGTCTTTCTCGATTTCATCCTCATATTTTGGATATAACGCTGCTGTTCAAAATTCACGATTTGGCCACAAGAACAGCATCTTTTCTTTCCTGGACAAACTTGTTATTTGGGTTATTGGTTCGAATAATTTGTCCACAACTAGAGCACAATCTCAATAATTCGCAAGTACTTTTCTGTTGTTGAATTTGTTTCATGCGATGTTATTTGTAATAGGATGGACCGACAAAGGTTCGCTTGCAAGAAGAGCAATGAATTCTTTCTTTTTCTTCAGGAATACATGGATTAGACGCTAAACACTCATGACATCTCACTCCTCAATGAATGTGTTGGTCCGGACGGCAAATTCCATGGTCACATTTATCGCAATAATATACGTACCCAAGAAATCCTGCGATGGTTATAATGGTATCAAAACGCTCTTGATGATGATACACATGAATGTATTTTCCGTCTGCAAAATCTGGTCCTCGAAACACTTGAGGATATACTTTCAATGTATAATAAGGAGCCAAGACGTCTCGAAGTTTCTGCATTTCAGGAATGCCACACACGGTCTCTTTGGAAATAGCTGCTTGCTGCAAAAGGAGTGTTGCTTCTTTTCGTTATTTTGCTCTGTCCGATTGTCGAATACTCTCCCATAATCTTTTCCATTCTGCTGTATCGTTCTTCTCCGCATACGTTCGACTTACGACGATGGCACGGGCTAAGCACATTTGATCTTGTGAGTTGTCAGTTTGGACGATACTGCATTTGGTAGTGCGAATTTCGTCCACCGATAACTGATAACACTTTTCTGCGTCCGCTACCTGTAGGAGGTGAAACGTGGGTCATGCGAAGAGTGGCTTTTCCATCGGTTATGTCAAGCTCGTAATTGGATTGTTGGACAAGTTGAATTGTGTCGATGATTTTGGACGGTGTTAATTCTGCCGGTGTGCTAAACTCAATCCAAACAGGAGACTTCAAACTGTCGTGATTGATGTAGACTCTCAAACGATCGTCATCTTTAGCTTGGCATTGTCGTTGCAATGTCTCTAACAATGAATCCCATAAATCTATAATGAAACCTGCTACATTCTCTGGTGGTGCTTGAGATTTTGAACTGTTTAAATTTCACCGCGTAGGTGTAAGCAGTGGTTCTAAATTGTCTGAAAGTCTCTTTTTGTGTCTCTCGAATGTGAAAATAATTTTCGGTAGATACTGAACGATTTTCTTTCTTGGTGGATCTTAACTCTCTTGGCCTTGTGGCAGAGGAGGTAGAGGGTATTGATTCATTCTCACTCGTTTCATCTTCGAAATCACTAGCATGCACTTGTGCTAACACTTCAGTTAGCATATGAGGCGACACCGAAGGCGTCGTCGTCTCTTGGCTTCTTCTTCTGGTTTCATCTTGATTCCAAAATTTGATTTGATTAAGTTTTAAACAACTTTCTCCCTATATATAGAGAGAGCTTCTCACCTTAAGAGTATATATTCATTCAGCTTTCAGGCTGTGAATAAGAAGATGGAAGAGTCAAAACAGATCGCCCTTCTCGTCAGAGATTTACAGACAGGCATTCGAAAGTATACTTCAGATAAGACAAGGATAAAAGTCAAGATACGTGATATGTCTGCCAGAAGAAAGGCCATTGGGCTCCAGAATGTTCACAACGTCAAAGAAAAGGAAACACGGGAGAAAAGAGAGACAAGATACTCAGCATTTGTTGAAATTAACCGCAGCAACTTATCAAGTGTTTCTAATAAATATATTCTACATTAAGCAGCAGTTAGTGATTTGGTTTCAAACTGTTTATCTAAATCGAAACACCAATACTAGTTTATATAAAATTAGCAAGCCAGCCAGTTATCCCATTCTTTGTTTGTTTGTTTGTTTGTTGTTTTTTTTTTTCTCAATACATAACGATTTTCTAGATAGATTTGGGGATTGGGGTAAATATAGAGTACATTTGTTACCATGCGTCTGACTTACGATAATGAGTTTGGCTTCAACACGTTATTGTATTGAGTCTGACTAATGATAAGGAGTTTGCCTTCGACCCTTTATAGTAGTAATGTGAATCTGACTTATGATAAGGAGTTTGCTTTCGACCCTTTACTGAGGTAATGTAAGTCTGATTTATGATAAAGAGTTTGCCTTCAACCCTTACTGCAGTACTATCAGCCTAACTTATGATAAGGAGTTTGCAGCCAACCCCTTATTGTAGTAATGTGAGCCTGACTTATGATTAAGAGTCTGCCTTCAACCCGTTATTTTAGTAAGTGTCTAATTTATGATGAAGAGCTCGCGTTCAACTGGTATCGCAGTACTATGAGCCCCACTTACGATAATGAGTTTGCCTCCAAACAATTACTGTAGTAATATGAGTCTGACTTATGATAAAGAGTTTGCCTTCAACTCGTTATTGTAGTACTATGAGTCTGTCTTATGATAATGACTTTGCCTTCAACCCGTTATTATAGTACAATGAGTCTGATTTATGCTTATGAGATTGCCCTAAACCTGATACTGTAGTACTATGAGTCTGCATAATGATAAGGAGTTTGCCTTCAACCCGTTATTGTGGTACTATGAGTCTGACTTATGATAAGGAGTTTGCTTCAACCCGTTATTGTACTATGAGTCTGACTTATGATAAGGAGTTTGCCTTCAACCCGTTATTATAGTACAATGAGTCTGATTTATGCTTATTTGATTGCCCTAAACATGATACTGTAGTACTATGAGTCTGACTTATGATAAGGAGTTTGCCTTCAACCCGTTATTATAGTACAATGAGTCTGATTTATGCTTATGAGATTGCCCTAAACATGATACTGTAGTACTATGAGTCTGCCTAATGATAAAGAGTTTGCCTTCAATCCTTTATTGTAGTACGGGTCTGACTAATGATAAGGAGTTTGATTTCAACACGTTATTGTACTATGAGTCTGACTAATGATAAGGAGTTTGCCTTCAACCGGTTATTGTACTATGAGTCTGACTTATGATAAGGAGTTTGCCTTAGACCCGTTATTGTAGAATGAGTCTGACTGATGATAAGGAGTTTGCCTTCTACCCGTTATTGTAGTACTATGGGTCTAACTTATGATAAAGAGTTTGCTTTCAACCCGTTAAAGTAATACAGTACTGTGAGTATGACTTAAGATAAAGGGGTTGCCTTCAACTCGTTATTGTAGTACGAGTCTGACTTATGATAAAGAGTTTGTCTTCGACCTGTTGTTGTAGTACTATGAGTTGGACTTATGCAAAAGAGTTTTCCTTCAACCCGTTATTGTAGTGAGAGTCTGAGTGATGATAAGGAGTTTGCCTTCAACCCTTTATTGTGGTATGAGTCTGACTAATGATAAAGAGTTTGCCTTCAACCCGTTACTGTAGTACTGTGAGTCTGACTTATTATAATTAGTTTACTTTCAACCCGTTATTGTAGTATTATGAGTTTGACTTAATGATCAAGAGTTTTCCTTCAACCCGTTATTGTAGTATGAGTCTGACTGATGATAAGGAGTTTGCCTTCAACCCTTTATTGTAGTATGAGTCTGACTGATGATAAGGAGTTTGCCTTCAACCCTTTATTGTAGTATGAGTCTGACTTATGATAAGGAGTTTGCCTTCAACCCTTTATTGTAGTATAAGTCTGACTTATGATAAGGAGCTTGCCTTCAACCCTTTATTGTAGTATGAGTCTGACTGATGATAAGGAGTTTTCCTTCAACCCTTTATTGTAGTATGAGTCTGACTGATGATAAGGAGTTTGCCTTCAACCCTTTATTGTAGTATAAGTCTGACTTATGATAAGGAGTTTGCCTTCAACCCGTTATTGTAGTATGAGTCTGACTGATGATAAGGAGTTTGCCTTCAACCCGTTATTGTAGTATGAGTCTGACTGATGATAAGGAGTTTGCCTTCAACCCTTTATTTTAGTATGAGTTTGACTGATGATAAGGAGGTTTCCTTCAACCCTTTATTTTAGTATAAGTCTGACTGATGATAAGGAGTTTGCCTTCAACCCTTTATTGTAGTATGAGTTTGACTGATGATAAGGAGTTTGCCTTCAACCCTTTATTTTAGTATGAGTTTGACTGATGATAAGAAGTTTGCCTTCAACCCTTTATTGTAGTATGAGTTTGACTGATGATAAGGAGGTTTCCTTCAATCCTTTATTTTAGTATAAGTCTGACTGATGATAAAGAGTTTGCCTTCAACCTATTACTGTATTATAAGTCTGACTGATGATAAGGAGTTTGCCTTCAACCCTTTATTGTAGTATGAGTTTGACTGATGATAAGGAGTTTTCCTTCAACCCTTTATTGTAGTATAAGTCTGACTGATGATAAATAGTTTGAATTCAACCCTTTATTGTAGTATGAGTCTGACTGCTGATAAGGAGTTTTCCTTCAACCCTTTATTGTAGTATGAGTCTGACTGCTGATAAGGAGTTTGCCTTCAACCCTTTATTGTAGTATGAGTTTGACTGATGATAAGGAGCTTGCCTTCAACCCTTTATTGTAGTATGAGTCTGACTGATGATAAGGAGTTTGCCTTCAACCCTTTATTGTATTATAAGTCTGACTGATGATAAGGAGTTTGCCTTCAACCCTTTATTGTAGTATGAGTCTGACTGATGATAAGGAGTTTGCCTTCAACCCTTTATTGTAGTATGAGTCTGACTGATGATAAGGAGTTTGCCTTCAACCCTTTATTGTAGTATGAGTTTGACTGATGATAAGGAGGTTTCCTTCAACCCTTTATTTTAGTATAAGTCTGACTGATGATAAGGAGTTTGCCTTCAACCCTTTATTGTAGTATGAGTTTGACTGATGATAAGGAGTTTGCCTTCAACCCTTTATTTTAGTATGAGTTTGACTGATGATAAGAAGTTTGCCTTCAACCCTTTATTGTAGTATGAGTTTGACTGATGATAAGGAGGTTTCCTTCAATCCTTTATTTTAGTATAAGTCTGACTGATGATAAAGAGTTTGCCTTCAACCTATTACTGTATTATAAGTCTGACTGATGATAAGGAGTTTGCCTTCAACCCTTTATTGTAGTATGAGTTTGACTGATGATAAGGAGTTTTCCTTCAACCCTTTATTGTAGTATAAGTCTGACTGATGATAAATAGTTTGAATTCAACCCTTTATTGTAGTATGAGTCTGACTGCTGATAAGGAGTTTTCCTTCAACCCTTTATTGTAGTATGAGTCTGACTGCTGATAAGGAGTTTGCCTTCAACCCTTTATTGTAGTATGAGTGTGACTGATGATAAGGAGCTTGCCTTCAACCCTTTATTGTAGTATGAGTCTGACTGATGATAAGGAGTTTGCCTTCAACCCTTTATTGTATTATAAGTCTGACTGATGATAAGGAGTTTGCCTTCAACCCTTTATTGTAGTATGAGTCTGACTGATGATAAGGAGTTTGCCTTCAACCCTTTATTGTAGTATGAGTCTGACTGATGATAAGGAGTTTGCCTTCAACCCTTTATTGTAGTATGAGTTTGACTGATGATAAGGAGCTTGCCTTCAACCCTTTATTGTAGTATGAGTCTGACTGATGATAAGGAGTTTGCCTTCAACCCTTTATTGTAGTATGAGTTTGACTGATGATAAGGAGTTTGCCTTCAACCCGTTATTGTAGTATGAGTCTGACTGCTGATAAGGAGTTTGCCTTCAACCCTTTATTGTAGTATGAGTTTGACTGCTGATAAGGAGTTTGCCTTCAACCCGTTATTGTAGTATGAGTTTGACTGATGATAAGGAGTTTTCCTTCAACCCTTTATTGTAGTATAAGTCTGACTGATGATAAGGAGTTTGCCTTCAACCCTTTATTGTAGTATGAGTTTGACTGATGATAAGGAGGTTTCCTTCAACCCTTTATTTTAGTATAAGTCTGACTGATGATAAGGAGTTTGCCTTCAACCCTTTATTGTAGTATGAGTTTGACTGATGATAAGGAGCTTGCCTTCAACCCTTTATTGTAGTATGAGTCTGACTGATGATAAGGAGTTTGCCTTCAACCCTTTATTGTAGTATGAGTTTGACTGATGATAAGGAGTTTGCCTTCAACCCGTTATTGTAGTATGAGTCTGACTGCTGATAAGGAGTTTGCCTTCAACCCTTTATTGTAGTATGAGTTTGACTGCTGATAAGGAGTTTGCCTTCAACCCGTTATTGTAGTATGAGTTTGACTGATGATAAGGAGTTTTCCTTCAACCCTTTATTGTAGTATAAGTCTGACTGATGATAAGGAGTTTGCCTTCAACCCTTTATTGTAGTATGAGTTTGACTGATGATAAGGAGGTTTCCTTCAACCCTTTATTTTAGTATAAGTCTGACTGATGATAAGGAGTTTGCCTTCAACCCTTTATTGTAGTATGAGTTTGACTGATGATAAGGAGTTTTCCTTCAACCTATTATTGTATTATAAGTCTGACTGATGATAAGGAGTTTTCCTTCAACCCTTTATTGTAGTATGAGTCTGACTTATGATAAGGAGCTTGCCTTCAACCCTTTATTGTAGTATGAGTTTGACTGATGATAAGGAGTTTGTCTTCAACCCTTTATTGTAGTATGAGTTTGACTGATGATAAGGAGGTTTCCTTCAACCCTTTATTTTAGTATAAGTCTGACTGATGATAAGGAGCTTGCCTTCAACCCTTTATTGTAGTATGAGTTTGACTGATGATAAGGAGGTTTCCTTCAACCCTTTATTTTAGTATAAGTCTGACTGATGATAAGGAGTTTGCCTTCAACCCTTTATTGTAGCATGAGTTTGACTGATGATAAGGAGTTTGCCTTCAACCCTTTATTGTATTATAAGTCTGACTGATGATAAGGAGTTTGCCTTCAACCCTTTATTGTGGTATGAGTCTGACTTATGATCAAGAGTTTGCCTTCAACCCGTTATTGTAATAATTAAAACATGTCAGAATAGGAAAGGGAAAGTTTCATCTCCATACTCTTCAATAGTCACACTCCGGGTGCACAAATTAGAATTAGAAATATGAGTACTATGCACAGATACAATATCTTTGCTTCGTGTATTCTTTTGTGATCTCTGATTTATTTTCTCCTTTTCTTTGTGTATTCTTTGTTGTATTCTTTAACTTGATCTGATTCCTTCTCTCCATTTGTAACTTATTTTAGCTGCATTTAATATGACAAGGTTTTTACTAGCTGCATTTAATATGACAAGGTTTACACTAGCTGCAGTTAATATGACAAGTTTACACTAGCTGCATTTAACATGACAAGATTTACACTAGCTACATTTAACATGAGAAGGTTTACACTAGCTTCATTAATATGACAAGGTTTACACTAGCTGCATTTAATATGACAAGGTTTACACTAGCTGCATTTAATATGACAAGGTTTACACTAGCTGCATTTAATATGACAAGGTTTACACTAGCTACATTTAACATGAGAAGGTTTACACTACCTGCGTTTAATATGACAAGGTTGACACTCGCTGTTAATACTATTCAAGTCGATTACTTTTATTTTTTCTTAATATTTTGGACATACGTTTGTATTCATTGTTTTTATTTCCCAATTGACATGTCAAATTCTTCTTCACTACTGAAAGTAACATTGAAATTTGTACATGATGACTTACAATTAACCTGTTTCTAACTTCTTGAAAACGTGTCATGTTGTGTAAATGTTCCAAATTACCTTGAAGAAAAAAAATGAACAGAGTCAAGTTCACAAGAACCAAACGATCTACGTAGAGTTTAACTTGGCAGACATCTTGGTAAACTTTCATATGATTTGTTTTTAAAAATCCAAAGCATAACTTTAAAAGACTGACCAAGACGACTCTGAAACATTGCAAGCGAGATGTGCCTTTGGTGCACGGATGTGAATACAACTTTATAAATTTGAAACAAATGTATTATTTGATAGGTAGTGGTGTAACTGTGTTTGGTGTCTTGGTCGTTTGTTTATCGCTCTATATGCATCTGCTCATCCCATTGCAGCGAATTACCCGATGCATCTACGAATCCCAAGGATGTGTCAAACCTTAAAAAAAAATAAACAACCAAAACTTAATGCCTATTACCAACCTTCTGATAAACAAGTAAGATATGAGTATTATTCTTTGCGCATGTGATGCGTGTGAGTGTGTTTGTTGCTTACAAGTTTCTTTAAGAATCATTTGTCGTTTTTGTATCTAATCGTGCCAAAGGAAATATGAAACATATCTATATCAACCGACGGTATATGCGTAACTCTTTAAATACATCAAACCAACACATTATTGTATCATATATATATATATATATATATATATATATATATATATATATATATATATATATATATATATATATACACACACACACCTTGATTGTACCATGTCTTTTTTTCGTATCTCTTGATACGAAGGTAAAGGATGACGCTAACAGTACAGAGGTATACACCATCCATAGGTAGAATGCTGGTTAAAGACACCATCCTTTCTTCTGGAAATGATGTTCTTTTCGAGTTGAATGACTACAACATTTTCATGATATGCAAAGATATATTGTTACCTCGTTGGATTGAACAATGCATTATGAATGATAAATTCAGGGGCAGGTAATGCACAAAATACACGTAATGAAGCTATACAGCCATACTATTAGAGTTTCAGATACAAAGAGCTAATTTCCCACTGCATCCTTGTCCTTTTCCAGTGGATTTTAATTTAACATTACACTTACAAAAGCCTCGGAAGTGATGGAGAAAACAAACTACAGCCGTGAGGTCCAGTAGATTAGGTTGCGCCAGCTCTCCAGAGTGCAGTCGGCGGTATGCTTTTAATCGCGAAAGCAGTAGACTTTTTCGCAGTGTGCAGCCGCACTTAACCATACATCTATGCCCAAAACGTCTCCGGTAGTTCCATTTTGTATCCTGCACTTGTGCAAGACAAAGCACAACACACAGCCATGCAAAATTACTGTTATTTGTTATACATATTTATAGACAATATAGCCGACGGCAGTAAGTCCCACTACGGTAAACATCATCTCGTATTTTTGCTGCTCGGGAGAGGGCGTGTACACAAGTCAGAAAGTTTGGGCTCTTCACCGATCTGTGTGTACCGTGATCTGTTTTTCCATTGGTCACCAGGCAATATTTGCGTGCAGATTCGCTGACGTCTTGGTAAGTCCTTTCGGCATACTGTTCGTCTTCTTTTCTTTTTTTGATGTAATCAAGACTCTCGCTGCGCTTAAAGTGGTATCGGCCTGCGTAGCTGGGAGTTCTTCCATAGCCTTGTCGTGGCAGACGCGTTCAGTTTTGGCATCGTTTGGGTATAACATAGACAATAGGTAGTTTGAGTCGGTGAACTTGAAGGCGTTAACAATTGCGTTGCCGACCATGAGAGCAATTGTTACCATTAGACAGATTTGATGATACTAGTATGAATGATGCCTCGTTTAATGAGCATGCAATGCGTCCAAATCTCAACGCTGTGATGGTTACGGCTTTTGCTGTGTCTTCGATATCTGGACGACTGAGGTCGGCCGGTTTCATTTTTAGCACGCTTTTGTCCATCATCGAATACCCAACTTCAAGGCCGCCTAGTACGCACCGTGGTAAAGGAGGTTTCCGATATCCTTGGCTTACGGTGTTTTAGGCATCTTGCACCTTCTTTCCGTGATTAAAAATTTATATTGTTATTTTACAAAACACACACTACTATTCCATATCAAACGGGTTAGGCTTATATCAAATAAATGCTGCGGACACCTGCGGTGCTGGTTGTCCCTCTGCGTTCCGTGAGTTGCTTTTCGCACTTGTGCTGGATGCTCTTGCAATGTCGTTCTGACTACTTGTCATTTGCTCTGATGGATCCATTATCAGTTGTACTTGTACAGCTGCAATTGGTGCTAGTACCGAACCGTACCTAAAATAAATGTGACTGCTAATGTTCGACTAGGAGGTTTGGATGATTGGATCCTTTTACAAATCACTCGCAAGATGTTTTGGTTATATATAGGCAGAAAGTGGCTGCGTACAGTCCGAACAGAGATGACCTCATCGAAGCAGTCATTATGCCCCCCAGTTTAGCTTTGAATATGGCAAACGTCTTAGCTACCTCTTCGTCACTCATCACTATAAGGCCCACAAAGGTAAGAGGTCGGCTTATGTATTGTTTCGCTGCGTCAGAAGCCATCAACTCAGACAGGTGATCATGCTGCTGTGCTAGTGTTGATTTGACACAGCATACGGCGACTGCGGGAACTGATTCATGAGTGGCTGTCATTTCTCGCTCTTGAGCTGTCAACCCATATAGTATCTCATCAACATTCATGTCACTTACAGCAACCACCATAGTTTATGAAGTTCTGGATATTATTGATTGACCGCTTAACTCTAAGTAGCTTATATACAATATAGGTTTAGGTTCCAAGTGTTAAAGTTTGGCTGGTGGCGTACAAAATATGAAGCCACCACAGTACACAAACAGGTAGGATACTGGTGTATCTGTGAGCAGGAGTAGCTTGCCACAATTCTTCTTTCTGAGACACTCACTGGTCTCTACTCGACGCTCAGTTTCAACGATATTGTTTTCATCCAGCGCGTCCCTAGATGAGTCTTTGTCTGTACAGTAAAAGAGGGCTAGCCACGAGATCTGCTTGGGAAAGTCACGTTCGACAGCGTTGTACTTTTGCCGCGGGCCCACAGCCTGTCGCATGCCTTGTTTAGGCGTATTGAAGGGAAAATAATGACACTAAAGTCATAGTGGTACTAAAATGCAGGCAAACCCGCTCTTGCCAAAGCAGCGGCACAGTGTGGATATAAATTATCAGACATATCATTGCTAGTACTGTACCTGCGCTATGCATTCAGACCGGCGAGAAGATGATCGACACAAATCGGCCATTTTGTATGTTTAGCTGCGCGTCCTTGATGATGTAAAAGTACATGTTGAACACCTGCTGCCTGGACCGACTTTTCAATTTTGCAGCGTTGCGCATTCACTCGCATTTTCGATGTGTCTTCCTGGCCCGTTTGAGTGCGATGTCTTCCGTTGATCTCATATCGAAGACAAACCAGTTTGGTAAAAGGCACCAGCATCCATCGACGATAACTCCGTGTCCTTGATAGATTCCCTCGAGACTATCTTCCCACTGCAGGTATCTCGACTGCCCCTGGGCATAGATCTGGTTTGGGGTGCCTTCAATGGTCACCTTGTTAATAAAGGAGTTTTAGAAAGTCTCCGTATTGCACCCAAACGCAGTACTCGTTGCTGCATCGCCGAAGAGTAAAACTATCGCCTTCATGCTTTTTGCCGGCGTGTTCAGGTTGATGTTCCACTTATCATAGCTCTTATTCACAACCATCCTGTGATGACGCAGCACTCGGATGTACAAGATAGCCACTTTTCCCATGTACTGCTGCCTGTGATTCTGCTTTGATCACAACGTCGTGCTCCGTTGATGGTGAAGCTCGCCTCCTTGTTAGTGCTCTGGATTACCCTGCCGTAGTCGTTAAGGATCAGCACGAAGGTGAGGTGGTCTAAAAAGCCGGACTGGTCTTATTGCATATGATCGTTTAGCAGCCCGAAGTCGAGCGGCGCAAAGAAGCGGTATGCAAAATCGGCAGCGAAATTTGGGTCAGGTATCAGCGACGGCATTGCCAGCGCCTACATTTATAGCTGAAGGGTTGGCGTTTCGTTTTCCCAGTTAGGCAGAGTTAGTTCGCCAGATATCCTGGCAAACGCCCTAAACATCGGCATTGTCAATGCACGCCAATTCCATCAAGTTTCAAACTGATCTTACAAACGCTGATCTTTCTGATTTTTTTTTTAACAGTTGTGCTCTTGGCGTCCGGCGCTGGTGAGCCGTCGCTCAAAACTATTGTAAATGCCAGCCTAGCAGTGCCGAGCACAAGGACATATTTCCTGGTACGGTTCGGAAATCGGACGATCAGCTGCTGGTTTTGGCCTATAGTCCTGGGGTTGTTAGTCACAACAGTCACAACGACGGAGCTCCGGACTCTCTTTACTCCAGGCGCGCGGCGGAGGGAGAAAAATGGGTCGAGTTTGTTTCCGTATTAAGATATGCTTAAGTTTGGTGCTATTGGAATTCGCGTGTCCTTTCTTTAACATGTTAAGATTTGCCATTGTGTCGCACAAGTGCTTGTTTAAAATATGGCTGAAGATTTTTAAATGAACGACTTTAGAGGTCGTGAATATTTTCTACACCGGGAATAGCAAACCACACTTACCACCGAAGCCAGTCAGGTAGACGAGTTATATTCAGCAACCCCTTCTTGGGCCGAAGATATCCAGCCCGAGACAAGCAGGCGAGAGGATATAGAGCTCCTCGCTGTGTTGTTTTCCGATGACGCAACGCTCATAGAAGCGACGGCACAGGAACCTGACAGCCTCCCGATGCATGAGATCCTTGGCCTCAACAAGACACTTCAGAATTACCACGGTGCGCGTTTGCTTACCCTCACTAAGACCGTAGAGCTCGATGAACACCTACTAATAGAAAGCAAACAGCTGACCGAAGCAGAAAACGAAGTTAGTTGGCCGGCAGCGTAGTTGCTGGCAGTCCGAGCATCTATTGGCGCTTGTCATTGTGGTTATAGTCGCTATCTTTACCGCTATTCGCACTCACATTAGCAAGAGCCAACATCAAGGCGAGAGCGAGAACAGCGCGGGACAGTGTGATCGTCGTTTAGAAGCGGAGAAACCAGATGGCTGCATGTCCCACCGCAATACCACCCACGATTAGTGCTGATTTATCGGCATCGTTGTCTTCGGTTTATTTCGATATCGGTACTTTTGTGTGGTGATGATCTATTTTTGAGCTGTTTGTTGTGCGGGCGCGGCCGGGTCAACGCCCGCCTCTTGATGCTTCGTAGGCTGAGATTGTTGTGGTGTGCTACCACTGCTAGTATCGAATTAACATTGACGTTGGTGCCTAGCGACATGTCGTCATCTGCTATAAAAAGTTTCTTGTTATTCCTCTCGTACGAGTCAATTTTAAGCTCAATGTCGCTTGGGATTATGCATAGGCCGCCCCCAAAAATGTAATCTAGCTTGCTTCCCGGTGTATCCGAGCACTTCCTGGTACTTTTGTATCGATTCAAGGATGTTTACGTTGCCCAAACGTATGTCCGAATGCTATCTTTGAGACGCTCCACCCCGGCTCAGATAAAGCCTTGCGAATTGTCCAACATGAAATACGCAGAGCCGTTGTTAGCCCCGCTGTCTTATAAAATCTAGTCAACGTGCATCTTTCCATCATACATTTCAAACGAATACTCTCTTGGGTCCCAGTCAATACCAACTGTAGTATAGCCTGCACCAACATGATAGTCATAGATCGTGCCGAGGTCTTGAGTTTTGTTATGCTTCTGCCGCCAGTCTGAATTTTTATCCACAATAAATTCGTTGTAAAGCGCTCGTAGGCAACCATGTCGATGTTGTTTTCAACCATGTTCCGGCCTGTTTGGCACGGAAGGGAGCGTCGCGTCAGAAAAAGAATCATTTTCACATGGTAGTAAAGACGGAACTGGTAAATGCTGCGCATCATATCTGGCAGCTCTGACGCCACAACCGGTGGTCGCGCACGAGAGCAAAGTTTAGTGGATTTGACCAAAACTTCATCTCGCGGTCTGCTGTTCAGGAGAAACAACTGTCCAAATAGTTTCCTCCTCTCGACGTAATGTAGCACGTACTTATCGGTTATGTCAATTGGTCCGGAACCAAACACCATACCGTACAAACACGTCGATGTCGAGCAGAACTTCGCGGAGATGAGCTCTCTCTGAATCGCCATAGTAAAAGACGCCGCCGACACTGTATCTAGCGTCGCTATTAAAGCAAAGTAGTTGTGACAATACCATTTCACATATTAATCCTCGCACAAGTGCAAACAATGTCTGTCCCACTGACCAATCCTCTAGCTAGGCCGGTGGTTCAATGTCTCGCGGCTACAGGACTCACAGTACCAATGATATGGTAGAGTGGGAATCAGTCTAGATATACATATGGGTTTGGCTGATAAAGAAAGTAAACTTTTAGTAAAAAGAATCTTTTGAGAGCTTATCCTAGTTGTAACTGAAACAAATATTTGAGACAATGTTTTATTGATGGATTTCAGTCCTTTTACAGACTTGAGTTTAAAAAACCATTACTGATATTAGCACATGACTCGTTGGTACGGAATTGAAAACACATGTTTGAAACACATCTAGATCAAAAAAATGCCGCGGCTCATAAGGTTTTCTCTACACAGATGATTGCATCAATGATATGTCTATACTGATAAGTACAGGTTCGATCATGAGGATACAGAAATTTAAAGTTATTGAATTTATAATATCATGATCTTTCCATAGGTTTACTATGGGAGCTGAATTACTACTGTGAGTCCTATAGAGAAAAACAGCAGTACAGTGGTTTCACATATGCATGTACAATTAACTTTACTATAAATGCTAAATTATGGCTCTGTTTGCAGATAACAAGCAAAAATGAATACCTTTTATCTACCTCAGAATGATTTTAAGTGAGATATTAAACAGCCTTTCAGATATGGCAACTGTTACCATGACATGGGGGACGGGGACAGGAGTGCAGTGTATTGAGTGTGTACATTTGACTATGCAACGTGGGGTGTTTTGCACATTGGTTCATATCTATGCAATCAAATATATAAAGTTTAGACAATTTACCATTTATAGAGTAATTATGGTCACCAATTTGATATTTCCTAGTTGTGTTTTGAAACATTATGTTTCAGATTTGATCACTTAGGTCTCTACCATCATACTTAATTCTGATGACCCTTCATGATTTTGTGTCACACTAATTTCATTCAGTGAATGTTTGAAACTTCATATTTTGTATTGTAATTGGCTTATGCTTACCTTACTTTAGTTTTAAATTATATGTGTTTTACGGGAATTTTAAGTAATTTCTGTCATTACAATCTCCTTTTCTGAAGTAATACATGCACATATAGATGGTCAAATTGACCTTTGACATTTATTGCATAATATAACAAGGCTGATACTATATTTCAATGTTAAACTGAAGAGAGATAAATGGTGGTAACAACTTAAATTGAAGAAAGATAAATGGTGATATCAAACAAGGTAACCCTTCATTAGACATATTTATTTTAATATTGTTTTCTGATTTTCTGAAATGAAGCTCAAATACTTAAAGGTTGCTTGAAATGAAACATTGCTATTGTTACAATATAATTTAATATTCACTAATGTCTTTTTTTGACAAGCAGAACTAGGCGCACTGTTTACTTATGCATTCTACTACCTATGAGGAGTCGCATACTGTCTCCTATGGAATGCCACGTTGCTGTAGACTGTGTGACGGCGGCATCTAGGTACGCTCGATTCGCATCTTAGACGTAAGACATTCGCCGGTTAATAAGCTGGAGTGTACTATCACCCTTGAGATTAAAAATAGTCTCTTCACGCTAAGAATCTAAGTGATCCTGGCTACTTTAGCAACAGCGCTGCAAGCGCCTTTGGGCCATTGTAGCCGTTTAATGAAGAAGATCCCAAAGATGCTGAAATTGGCGATCAGTGCTATCACGTCAATCAGCCGGGTTACAGCAATGAATGCATCTGGTGATTACCGCTGAGATTTAACGCAAAACTTCAGAACGTTGGTAGTTTGATCCTCAGCAGCAAGAACGACACTATCACCGTCACGGGCGCCGCTTTTTACTTCAATATTCTCCATGGGAATCGTGGTAACTGAGTCGTACGGGCACACAATGACAGCATCGGGCAGTCTGTCAATAACATCTTACCCGAAAGTTATACAATTACCTTTGCTTCTATGCCTGCCGCTGAAGACACCATCCGGTGTGAGGGTCTCAGCGTCAATGCACAAGCGTCGGGTTTTTCAGCCGCTCTGACCATCTTCGGCTATCGCAATTAGAACTCGCGCATACGTAGCTTTAAAGCAAAGAAAAAAACAAGGGGGAGCGACCAGACATAAACAAAGAACACAAATCATTGGTGTTATCTGAGATCGATGAGAAACATCAGATATTGGTGCAGTTCGCACACACAAAATGCATGGCAACTACAAGGAATACAAACCACTGGTGCGCGAGTATCTGAACCTTCATGGGGTTGACACATACTGGTTCAGATTGGCGTGGAACGAGGATGCAAAGCAGACGGACATCAAGAACTGGGGCTACACAGAGCATACAAAGCCAACCCGCGAATAGCTAGGGTTAATTGCGATTTTGTTGTAGGGACTACAGCCAAAAGTACTGCCCTCGGCAATTACCTTTCCTTCGGGGTATGGACGGTCCTCTATCACTCGTCTCACCGGCAGAAAAAAAACAAAGTTATATTCGAAAAAGACGCGTTCTGCCGTATCACAGTAATCGGTCAGAAAAACAAACAGTAAACCTGGGGACAGAGGGCACGGTATTTGCGATTCCTGGCGAACGTGTTGGCGGGCGTGTATAAGACCGCGTTATTTCAAGACCTAGAAATATCAAACATACTTTGACATCACCACCGTCTTACCAGTAGGGCACGACCACTGGTTAGAGATGCATATCTGCAGGAAAGCTAACCACACCCCATCCCTCTAGATCAGTAAAACTTTCATATCACGCTGCTTATAGAGGAATTATAATGTCGATATATCCAAAACTCCAAGACCCACAAAATTTGCGCCTGAAAAAGATCGGCGAGTCTGAAATATCCATACGGAAAGGGGCTGAACAGCGGCGCACTCTTGTACTAAGTGAACAGTAAACGCGGTGGATGGTGTTGACCCCTACTAAATGATGTGACTCTGGCACTGGTGCGGTGCGGATTGGAATATTGTCAACTCCAGACTGTGATCTGATCCATGCATATGGATATTGTATCTGTCGACGACTATTCACGAAAGCTAAACAGCACGAAGAAATCTGCATCTTGGCCGACTCAAAGCTCAACACAACCTCAGGACACATATCTAAGACTTTACGTAGTAAAACGCTATCATCGAAAAAGAGTTCAAGCTTATCCTATATGAAGTCGACAAATACACAACCATAAATATGAAATACGGGCTGCATCGCACAAGGCATACACTTCTGTTCTAATCAACAAAGTGGCAAGAAACGAGCTAATAGCTCGCAGAAGAGCCGAAGCCCGCAATGATCTCGTGAAAAATCTCGCTGGGAATTCATTATATGATGTGTGTGTTCCTATTCTTTGCCTTTTGAACCATCTGAACAATAAATTACAGCCCACTGCTTCCAGTTGAAACAACATACTAACAACAATTGCGTCTCCGCCGTATTGTTCGTGCGCTTTTGGCATCAGTGGTACTAATGGTACTCAATACATGGTTTTGAATGTGTTTTGAACGGCTCTCCATACGCGTTTGTAAAGATGCATCGTGTTTAATGGCCTGGATTTTACTGATTGCAACATACCACACAGTAAAAATATTGCTGACTAACGCCCACATAAACGATATAATGCATCTTTATGAAATATTGATGTGGTATTGAGCAATGTTTACTTCCGTGACACTAAGTATATAAACCAAGTGTGACCAATGAAATTTTGGTCAGGTTTGTGACACATTTCTGCTTGTGGGACAAAAATGGATTTATATGAGGACCACACGGCGTAAAGTTAGTAATAAACATTATATTTCGCACCCTGTAACACAAATGCCTGTCGTTCCGACGGACAAATACAACCAAAAACTGGCGGCAAAAAGTTGTGTTGCTACAGAAACAGGGAACACGGTCTTGTTTATGTATTTGTCCGTCGGAACAACAGACTGATTGCTTTTAGTGAATTTAAAAGAATAGTACCCGCCTCAGGTGTCGTTGCCCTCATCCGATATGGCCTGCAGATTATCAATAAAACTGTCAACAAACTACAAACAAGACGGCCAAAATCAAAGTCGCCAAAGGTACAAACAACAAGAAAACAGCCGGTGCACATCAATTTTTTTTCCCTAAAAAGCTATTACGCTTTGATTTCATGCTCCTATTGGTGCAATAACATACCAGCCGAGCATTAAATGGTAGACATCGCTTTTTCTATGGAAATTTGTTTTTTGCCTGACGTTTTATCAGCGAGGTACTCCAGAAAAGCACGAAATCTCCTTATTGCAGCGACCTTCTTCGGAAAATCGCTTTACCATGAAAGTGTAACCTATCGTACCCATCGTCAGAATTTTACCAGGCATAAAACTCGCTATCGACTTCCTCCTTTAAGCTTCAAAAGTATATCCCTTCATGCCTAGACACCCTTTACAATCTGTGCACGTGAGTTAAAGTTCCCAGGGCAGTCCCATATTATATTTTGTACCAATACAAACAAACAAATATATTAGTGCATAAAGTCTCGTTTTTTAAAAGATAAAAGGATTAATGTCTCTAAAGCTTTTTTTTAACTGGCCTAGATTTTGTGTCAACACACAGTTTTGAGCTGGCCTAGAGGGGAAAGAGGCGCTGACCGTAAGCCCCCGAACCGGCTGTCTACCCAACCACCACCCGATTCCCACCCAGGTTCACCAGGGTGTAAGCAAAATATCTCTTCTACTACTACCACCACTACTACAACTACTATTTGGTTTATCACATTTATGGTTGATGTTATTACATATTTGAGTGTGTATTACATTCATGGTTGAAAGCTGTGTTACATTTAGGTTATCACATTTACGGAATGTATAACATTTATGGTGTTAACACACTATTCTGAGCACAATACGGTTATATACTATGATCATGAGTTTGCTGATCTTCCACCCAGTTGTACTTCTCCTTCCTACTGTATGACATGTCGTCTTTATTGAATCATTATATTAAACAAAAACTCATCCAAAATGTTTATATTTAAATGTAGCAGGTGTGTTTTTACAAAGTCATTTGATTGTCATCTGACAGATGCATAAATAGATGGACATACAGAGAGACAGGCCAAAAGTCAGTTAACGATCTAGAGAGACGAACTGATAAATAAACAGAATATATCCTACATTTATAAAGGCCGTTCTCATATAGTTTAAGTACCTACTTAAATATCATTGTAAAGATCGGTTTCAAAACTGCGTAATTAATAGGCGCAGTGACTTCGCATAGTATAGTCTACTATAAGTTAAAGAATACGTGCTTTACTCAACATTGTATAATGTTATTGTTTTGCTTTGTTTTTTGGTTTTTGTTTTTTAAATTATGTGTCAAATATTGCGTCAACTTAATGATCGGAGCATTACAAGGTCAAGACAGACCTCCATAGTTAAATCGCTCTTCTTTATCATAATGCTATAGTGTCTGACTTCGTGTCAAACATCATTAAACATATTTTAGGAATAGAAGGAAAAGGGGCGAAATTTGACCTGCCCTTACGCACTAGAGTTACATTGACGCACTAAAGCTAAAGTGGATGTAAGAGATCTCTCTCGAAATCGTTTAATATTGGAATTTGTAAGCCGTAGCTTTCGCATGATCTGTACTCCTTGCACAAAAGACTAGGGACCCATATTGCAACTCTGACATTGATTGTTCATGTTTTCAGTGACAACCATAGATCTTCACTTTATCTTAATCAGTTACCAAAATATTTAATTGTCATACGAATTAGCAATAAGATCAGGGACAACTTGTTAAATGAGTTTATGATTATATCGTCTAAGTTTTATTTCAATGTAAAACTGGTGTCAACTTATATGAGTTTTCACTATTAATGACTTTATTTTTTCCATGATGAAAATTTCTCTGAGGTATTGAATTTTAGCAAAATAAATCATTCATACGTTAAATGTAAAACTTATTCATGTTCACTGATACAAGTATCGTTGAGTTTAACCTACAAAATATATATGGCATCACTTTTACTTGATTCCTTTTTCTTGATTTTTTTTTTCCTCATTATATCACAATTTCTTTATCTCTCATTTTCCAAGTAGTAAATAAATGCATTGATTCATTAACTTTCTTAGATGGCAGGCCCAATTGCTTTGTTAAAAATCGTCTATAGAACATAGAACCACTCACCTACCGGCCCAAAATGTAAAACCAAGAAAATCCCAAAGTGTTATGTCATGGTAAGTTACACTGGAGCAACCTAGAAAGTCATTCCCTTGTGGTAGATACAGTTCACCCAATCATGTTTGCATAATATTTTTCGACATATTCTTTGCATTATTTCACTTAATGAAAAAGTATTTTTTAAATACATTTAATATTATCAGTAAAATAAGGTAATAAACGTAAGCATTTATAATGGTCATGAAAAAGATTGATCATGATGACTATATTTTAATATTTTGACTGAGGTTGATCTCCTTATCAGAAATACGTAACAGCTACTGACAGAAAAATAGCAGAAAAAGCGACAAAGATTTCACAAAAATGCCCCCTCCCCCCCCCCCCCCAAAAAAAAATACTAACAAATTAAAATAAAAGTCACGTGCATTCCATTTTTTTTTTTTTTTTTTTTTTTTTACACCCATGAGCGCAATGGAAGTATTCCTCATCATTCAGTAATAACGTATTTAACGTTACATGTTACCTACCTGTATCTTCATTAATTAATCATCGGGAGAAGGAAAATTATTATCTTCATTAATTAACCATCTGGGATTATTGTGGAGACGTATAAATCGTATGCGTCTCTGATGATTATAATTTGTCTCAAGATTTAAAAAGTTCTTAATCATTTTCAGAAAGCATATAAAAGAATCCGTGTAAATTATTTTTTTACAAATGCACAAATCAAGGAAAAAAATTTTATATTGCCAATTCTGTCTCAGATCCACAAAATCGGTTAAATTTCTGCAATGTGCGAAAGAATCAGTGTGTGAGTGTGTTAATTAAAGTATGTTCTACAGTTAGACTGCGAGTTTGTTAAGTGTTATATGGCATTTTAAACCATGTAACAGCACTGATAAGACCTCAAGTCAATTTATCGCAATTTTCCGAAACATAATCCGTGACAGAAGGTGAAATTATAGGGGCTCTAAAAGGACTTAATAAGACGAAGTATTCAAAGAATGCCCAAAATACCGTCACACCCAGTTACTATTTGTGCCGCGCTAACAGACTGGGTTCACATTGAGTAAATAAATGCACTATTTATATATGAAAGCATGTTTATGTGGTCCAATTGCAGTTTATATATCATTAAACCAACTTTACAACAATCATTACGACGCAAATGCCCTTTAAAATATTCATACTCTGGACTACATACACTTGATGGCATTAATGTCGGTAGGAGATTGCTTCTTTATGTCAAACATAACAGAGAGCAGTCGGTCAAAGTTGTAGAGTATATGTTTTATATATAACTAATGATATAAGCAAACTGTCGCTAATACTGTAAGAAAATGAAACTGACATTTTTATAGTTTCGATAAACGGCGTATCAGAACGAGCAAACATTGAGAAAAGTCAAGACGGATTAATAATACACATGTAATCATCATTTAACAAAGCACTTGTCTCTTGATCTGATAACTGACGAAGTAAATTGATGATGCAATTATTTTGGAGGGTGTTTTAAGATATCTAATCGATTGAATAACAATCTGAGTTATTGACTGCATGGTCATAGCTGATAATTATTGAATAACCAGACTAAGTGTCAAAACTTCGAGATTGTTCAAATAACACAACACGGATGTTTTTTGTGCTTAGTCTTCGTCTGAGGAATGTTCAAATCCATTGGCGGATCTTTAAAAGGGAGATGTCACACCCTAGTCCATACGTATGGGTGGGGGCGCGGAGCAAAGTCCAAAAGGAGGTTGACGAAAAGAAAGTAAAAAGGGATCGTGTATTCTAGTCTTCTTTTCTTATACTGAAAATGATAATGCTATTTTTCTTATATAGAAACTGAAAATGCTATTTTGACATTTATATTCTGATTCAAGCTGACATTACATAATAGTTTCAAAAGATATACCCCTACAGACCTCTAAATGTATACCTCTACACACACTATATTCCTACATACACCTACAGGTATATTCCTACATACACCTAAAGGTATACTTCTACATGCACCCAAAGGTATACTCCTACATACACCTAAAGGTATACTTCTACAGACCCCTAAAGGTATACCTCTACATACACCTAAAGGTATACTCCTACATACACCTAAAGGTATACTCCTACATGCGCATAAAGGTATACTCCTACATACACCTAGAGGTATATCTCTACATGCACCTGAAAGTATACCCCTACAGACCCCTATTGGTATATTCTTACATACCCCTAAAGGTATACCTCTACATACACATAAAGGTATACTCCTACATACACATAAAGGTATACCTCTACATGCACCTAAAGGTATACTCTTGCATACATCTAAAGGAATACACCTACATACCCCTAATGGTATGCTCCTACATACATCTAACGGTATATTCTACATACCCCTAAAGGTATACCTCTACATACACATAAAGGTATACTCCTACATACACATAAAGGTATACCTCTACATGCACCTAAAGGTATACTCTTGCATACATCTAAAGGAATACACCTACATACCCCTAATGATATGCTCCTACATACATCCAACGGTATATTCTACATACACCTAAAGGTATACTCTTACATACACATAAAGTATACTCTTACATACACCTAAAGGCATACATCTGCATAAACCTAAAGGTATACTCCTGCATACACCTAAAGGTATACCTACATACACCTAAAGGTATACCTCTACATACACCTAAAGGTATACTCCTACATACACTTAACGATATGCTCTTACATACACCTAAAGGTATACCTACATACACCTAAAGGTATACCTCAACATACCCCTAAAGGTATACTTCTGCATACACGTAAAGAATATTCCTACATACACCTAAAGGTATACTCCTCCATACACCTAAAGAATACCTCTAAATACACCTAAAGGTATACTTCTGCATACACCTAAAGGTATACTCCTACATACACCTAAAAGTATACGCCTACAGACCCCTAAAGGTATACCTCTACATACACTTAAAAATATTCCTACATACACCTAAAGGTATACTAATACATACACCTAAAGGTATAATCCTACAGAATCCTAACTGATACCGCTACATACCCCTAAAGATATACCCCTACAGACCCCTAAAAGTATACCTCTAGATTCACCAGAAGTACGACGCTCTACCAACAGAGCTTACGCGGCTCCCAGTTTTAGCGAACTTTGATAGTTATCATTTTACACAATTAAAGAAACAAATGATATAATTAATTTTGTCTAGAAATTTGATGTAGGCACATAATACATCATTAACATGCTTTCATGTACATGAATACACATCATAGCAGCCGAAGTATCAAAGAAAAGTTAAAATAATCAATTTTATTCTTCCCCTGAATTACAGTAATTAATTTTGTTCATAATTACGAATGAGTTGTTCTGTTTTCTCTTATTTCAGAATATGGGGCTTAAATAAAACAATAACATACGTAATGCCTAAGGAAAACAAGAACAGTCTCTGCAACAATAATTAACTTGTTATAACATTTACCTATGCTATTCAGCTGGTTTGACGCATGCGATTTTGTGACGTCAGCGTTACTCCATTGTCTGAATTACTCGTATGTTTTCATTCATAAATTAAACCATTTGGTATGGAATTCATACGTAACTGATCACAATTGTAATTTATTATGCAAGCATGACAATCATGGAAAAACGTGAGGGATATCTGTATCAATTTTAAATGTGCATTTAACGCTCAAATTTGTAATTGTGTTTGGTGACTGCTCTTGTGTCGCTAGTACGTTACATAAAATGATCCCAAAAAACACGCTGAAAAATTTGAATTTTCACTGACAACTCAGTATTAGAGAGTCTGTAACATTAAATATAACTGAATACATTTTAAGTCTTAATTTATGGCCTATAGCAATTATCAAGGTGTGTTTTTGTTTTTATTTTCAGAAAAAGGCATTTACGAAGTAAAGATATTTATACGAAATCTCACATACCAGTTTAACACACACCTGATAATATATGCAATTGTGACTATATTGTTCAAAGCGTCGAATTTCTTAAACATTCTATACAAGTTTCTATTGAGCTAGACAATAAGTAAGAACGTTGACTTGGTAATAAGTGAGTATGCGGGTTTTTTAGATTGTTAATATTTAGTTAGTCAACAGTAACTAGGATGTTGTCACGGCAGAAACGCTGGGATTGTAAGATGAAACAGCAGAAATAAACATTACTGTTACAGGTTTCCTGCAAATGATTTTTTTTTAATAATAATAATTCAAAAACCGAATCGGTCGCTGTGTTTGCACTGACAGCTAGTTGTTTACTTTGGGCTATGTTAGTTTTTGTATACATTGCAGACAGAATTACAAACACAATAAATTTTTCGCAAGATTTATGATAAATGTTTAAAAGAGGGAAATTATAGATATGTCTGATGACTAAAAAAAGAAACTGTATCTCTGGAGGATAAAACAAAACTTAACATCGTCTTGATTTATAGTTCAGTCTTATTTTTCTTTTTAATTTCTAATTTAATCTCATTTATGTTACATATTCATGCAACGTATTCATTCTTAGCAAACGATCGATGAAACCTTGTAAATTGAAAAAAAAATATGATATTTTGCAAACTTATAACTAAAAGTATGTATGTATGTATGTATGTATGTTTGCAAACTTATAACTAAATGTATGTATGTATGTATGTATGTATGTATGTATGTATGTATGTATGTATGTATGTATGTATGTATGTATGTATGTATGTATGTATGTATGTATGTATGTATGTATGTATGTATGTATACTTTTGTGGTAGTATTTATGTGCAATGGCTTTTTCAACAACTATCGAGCTACACGTAAGATATTATAATTTTTGTATCAATTTCTTAAAGCTAAGTTATTAGCCATATATAGTATGATTTCTGTAAATTACTGCGCGACACACATCCAAGACATATTTTGTCTCACAGAAATAGCCGAGGTGGTCCGAGTGGGACCGGGTGTTAGAATTTGGAAATAGTGTTGTTTCTATTAAATACACCATGCATTAATACAGTCACCGCTATCGCTGCAGCCGCGAGAATTTATTTATGTATTTAATAGCTGAGGCTATTTAGGGCTTTGGATACTAAGAAAGACCTGTGATATTTTATTCTATCACGAACAAAGAGCCAATCAAATGTCCTGAACATATCACTTGAAATGGTTGTTAAGACAGTGTTTAATATCAATCTGGCTGCTCAGTTTTGGAGTTTAATTATTTATGATTTTCAGATTCCGATACGTTACCCCCAAATGATTCATCCGTAGTCAATAAGAGAATGAATATGGACAGTAAAGAAAAGGCTTTTTAATATTGACTGGAATGTGTGGTATATGTTTAGCAGAGTAATTTCAGATTAAATTATTTAACAAAGCCAATCAATATGAATGTTCCAATGTAGATTTTCATTTATAAATAGCCCCAAGACTTTCTTTAGAAGAAACGTTTATCAGTGCAATACCTTGGATAGATAATTTCATATCCGGTCTATCAGCCAATCTTAGTCGAGCACCAATTTTCATGCATGTAGTGTTTCTTGGATTAGTTACCATGTGATCAGATTTACACCATTCGGAAACGGAGATCAAGTCCACTTTTATTTCAATATTGATTTTAATTTCCAGAGGTATAGTTGCAAAATTGTCTAATAAGTCAGTGTTACAGTGAGCAACATAGAATGTGAGATCGTTTATACAAAAGGAGAAATAGAATGGGACATAAGTTTGTAAGCAATTAATCTATATCATTGAAGAAGGAAGGGTACACAAAGCAATCACAAGTTTAGTAAGAAAGTCAATTACATCAAATTTGGCAACAAAAGCAGTAAGTAAGTAATACATGTTGATATTTTTTTATCTTTTGACTAAATTTACCTTGTAATACACACGGTAATGGTCACCTTTCGAGAATTGTTAAGTCAATCAAGGAGGAAGGAAATTTGGAAGTCTGGTATACTGTACATAAAATGAAGGAAAGTTGGTAGTCTGGTATACTGTACATAAAATGAAAGGTTCAGACTACCGGATGGTTATTTGAATCCGTATAATTTTGATATCTCTGATTTCATAGTGTGATTCTGTCTTTGTTTTCCAGATTGTAACTTGTTATGTTCGACGCACTCCCACTGGTTTTCTTCAGAAACGTTTCACAGCGTCCTACAACATCAATTTTGTTTTCGAACAGGCAGACTTTACTTGTCATCAAGTTGCGAAACTAAATGTCTGATATTCAAGTCTATCAAATTCTGTGTGACTTTCAAATGTAGAAATAATATTAGTATTTATGATTGAGTGGCGTATGGGAGGTACAAAGTGTATATCGATAAATAATGATATGCTGGTAATCTGAGTTGCCAGTGAAGTTTTATTTTTTTCTAGGGCTTTTTGCCATGTCTTTATCTTTAAAACATTCACACATTTACACACAAACAGAGAGTTTACACACAGTTTAAATTATTGTATCGATTAAAATGACAAATTGTCTACCTATAAAATCATGTCCTGTAGTTTCATAATTCAATCGCGTGTTGTGTGTTCACTCTGCCATCGATGGAATCACTGTCGTTCAGTCTGTACCAGCAAATACTTGTGTTGTGGCTATTTGTAGGAGGCCTTATTGTTCGCAGCGTCCTTAATAAAGGCGTTCGGACATTAAGGAACGGTCGAAAGAGGCCTTAATGTTAGCAATTCTTTTAATGTCCGCAGGTACAAAAACAGAAGTCGTCTAAAAAATACCTGATAATAATAGAATATATTTTCGACTGTTCAGAAATTAAAACTTAACCCTTTTTTCGAAATAGCTTTATAGGTATTTGATATGTTCATGATCTCGTGAAACAAATAAATAATGTTAATAATTTAACAAATCAATAGGTCTTCAAACATTAACTTCTTCGCGGGCATTAAAGGTTTTTATCGATCGTTCCCTAACGTCCGCGGGCATTCAGGAAGACCAGTATAAAAACAAAATATGAACAAACAAAGCAATAAGAAAAGAATAAAAGAAAGAAAGAAAGGATAAATATGAAAAGGCATTAATGTCCGCTAAATACATAATGTCCGCATTTGATTTCATGTCGTATTGTTGTAACTTTTCCTCATCTTTCTTTTCTAGTTTACCTTTCTTTCTTTTTGCTTTTTTTTATTCCTTTTTTGTGTTTCGTTCTTTATTATGTATTTATTTATTTCATGCATCTTCCAATGTTCGCAAACTTCAAGGAACGGTTGAAAAAGACCTTAATGTCCGCGAATCACTTAATCCCCACATACCTATATATATATATATATATATATATATATATATATATATATATATATATATATATATATATATATATATATATATATATATTGTGTGGTTTCTGTTTGTAAGCCAAATTCATTAGTCTGTCTGTCGTCTAGTTGTCTGCTGGAAGGTTTCAGAGTAGCACCATTTTGTTGCAGACTATCAAAAACACTTTGGGTTAGTTCATTAATTCATTTGTCTTCATTTCCATATCAGATCTAACTCTGTCTACGGACTCATTGATGTCCGTAATGTCATGCTTTGTCGGTATGTCATGACAGTGTATTTGCCTTGCAAGTGCTATTATGCTGTTATTGAGTCCTGTCATACATGTATAAAGTCTTACCGTTAGGTTGAATATACATGTTAATTTATATTGACCGTTTCTTTGAACTCATAAATGCTTGATTTAATTGCATCGAGTTCAGACATGAGATCGTTTGCATCTGCAGGCATTCTTCTACAGTTCAGACAAAACCAGAATCCGGCTGTTTCATGTTTTGATCCATTCAGACAAACCTAGAATCCACCTGTTTGAAGTTTGGATACATTCAGACAAACCCGGAATCCAGCTGTTTCGTGTTTGGATACATTCTGACAAACCCGGAATCCAGCTGCTTGATGTCTGAATACATTCAGACATGATGGAATGATATCATGCATAGATTACACCTGATCATGATTTTTCTCTTGCTGGATTTCGAATCTTGAAAACTGTCTGAGTCATATCAAAATGTTTCGCACAGATTGTTATTTGTATTATTGCCAATTGTTTTTGAGTTATTTTGTTTCGTTTATATGACGTTTATCCTGACTTTGTTGATCTGTCAGTTGATGTGTATTACGTTTGTTTCAGCATCGTTATGTTGTAGTCTATTTCTTCTATGGTGTCATGGCCTGCGTACTTATCATTTGCACTCACTCTGCGTACTTATCATTTGCACTCACTCTGCGTACTTATCATTTGCACTCACTCTGCGTATTTATCAGTTGCACTCACTCTGCGTACTTATCAGTTGCACTCACTCTGCGTACTTATCATTTGCACTCACTCTGCGTTCAACACCGGGATCCATGATATGTATTATGACGTTTTCATGGTAATCATCAACTGTGGTAGTGAAGTTTTCAGATGTCATAGGATCACTAAGTGCATATTGCATGCTTTCAGAGTGTACGTCTATTGCTTGGCGTGATGGATAGGTTACCGCAGCTCATGATTTCATTTAGGCTGAGTTTGGAACCGTTTTAATTCTTACAGTCTATGTGCCTCGTTGTTCAGGGCATTTAAAATGAAATGAGCTCTTGTTGATAATTCGTCTTCACTGTAACCTGAGTTAATTTTCTGAAGTCACGACAGACCATATATTATATTAAGCTTTCTTGAATCTTTTCAGTTCATAAGCTGGCAGACGTCGAACAATGTTGAGAAACCTTTCACATATCATATTGTCATTTTCTTGTAGATTGTTACTTGTGGCCACAGCGGTTGCAATTTTGTTACTGTAACTTTTACCACTTTCCATACATCTGACAAGGGAATATAGTAGATTTAGTGAAATAAAGTGAAACCTGTTCACGGTGGGGTCACGTGTCAAATCAAACACTTAATTTTGTTCAGACCTATACAAACAGCGATATGGTGTGTTAACAATAACAGGATTCAACATCAATAGGCCGATTTTAAACAAAACTTATTTGTAATTTGTAACCTACACTGTGTCCATTCTGTGTTTTAATAGTCCAGGTACTGACCTGTAAAAATCAAGTAGAAAATATCTCCTGGTAGTATAAGCACCCTACAAGCATAAATCCCACCAAGTGACTTAAGTATCGCCGGTCATGACCTAGTGCATTATAATATTACGTTCAATTTGACTAATACACTACATTTATCTATAATTGTGTAGATTTTCTCAGCATGAAAAAATTTACTTTTTTATGTTTGCTGCTTATAATATTTCTTAGTATGCGAGCAAAAAGAGAAAAGCAAAGATCGATAGATGGAGAGAACGTTGGACAGACCGGAGGGTAGATTTTGTAGACGCATGAATATGAGGAAGGAAGGAAGATAGAAAGGAACGGGAAGTCTTCAATAGATATATATGAACAGAGTAGCTGAAGTACTAAATTACAGTATGAAGAAGACTGATCAATATTTCTAAATTACTAAATTACAGTCTGAAGAAGACTGATAAATATTTCTAAATTACAGTCTGAAGAAGACTGATAAATATTTCTAAATTACAGTCTGAAGAAGACTGATAAATATTTCTAAATTACTAAATTACAGTCTGAAGAAGACTGATAAATGTTTCTAAATTACTAAATTACAGTCTGAAGAAGACTGATAAATATTTCTAAATTACTAAATTACAGTCTGAAGAAGACTGATAAATATTTCTAAATTACTCAATTACAGTCTGAAGAAGACCGATAAATATTTCTGCTGTAAGTGCTTTCTTTCTGTTTGGAGTATATACATGTACGATACCTATTGGGTATTATATAAAGAAATCAAAAACTACAAACGTATATTGATAGTGTTTTATTTATTTTATCTTTTATCAACTGTATATGTACGACAATCGTACATTTTGACATTCATATAATAAATAAATAAATATTTTACATTTCTAGTGATCATATTTCATATACCCTAGAAACTTTGTGACTAGACGAGACATTCCCAATGCCAGCATATATAGTATCATATTTCTGTTTTATGTTTTTTCATCTGCTTTCAGGGACTGGATTTCGATAGTGATTATATTATACAAGTTTAGAGTAAGAATGCCTCACATTTTGGGGCAATTTTATCGCATGTTATCTGTTCTTTCTTCAAATCTACCATCTATGAATTTTGTCATCATTATTTACATCATATTCTCCTGACATATGCGTTCTGTATTACATTTCCAGGAATGAAATAAATGGTGAGAAAAATCTAGTGGCGCTGTGTTGAACGACAAAAATCGGTCAAAATTAATCCACAAATTTTTTTTTTTTAAACTAGCATAAAGTACCCGCAACATATGTTTAAAAACATTGTCACGAAATTATTCACGAGCTGCAAGATACGAAACAAGTCTGTATACAATATCATTTATAAAACTATTAGTGCAGAACTCGAACAGCCAGATGATGAATCCGGACATGGAAATATGATCGGGTATTTGGAATGTTTATATATATATATATATATATATATATATATATATATATATATATATATATATATATATATATATATATATATATAGCACCTTCAACAGCCTAAGTTCTCTTATCACATCTGACAGTCATATCACAGCCAATAAATAAATTTTGTTTTGGCCTCAGTAATGGTTGGAAATAAATCCACCAAGCCTTGTCACACATGTAATACGAGTATACAATCTTGAAACTCGTTCGTCTTGATTTCTGACACGTCGTATGTTATCTCTTATACATACAGAGTCGTTATATTACGCTTATAAACATAATTTTCGAATCAATCGATTGTGGTGTACCAGTGTTCTTACGTCGAAGACCTAAATAAAGTCAAATATCAACGATCTTTAAAATTAGATTTACTAAATGCTACAAATATACCATGATCACAGTCTTAACCTCTCAGAGAGAACCTCACTGATCAAGGATAACCACAACATTCTGTTTGCAACCAGACTGCAGGACTATCCTGTAACAGTAATTATAACATTACGCAGGAATCCGCGATCGTTCTGTATATCCATGGCGACGATTATTTATCGCTGTGTCACGTGCTACCAAACAATCCTGTAAGGGTACTTATACCAGGAATCCGCGATCGTTCTGTATATCGATGGCGACGATTGGTTATCGCCGTGTCACGGGCTAAAACCTAGTCCTTTGATTGGGTAAATTATCTTGTCACTTGACACTGCACGTGAATATCGCTGGTATTTTCTCGCTTAATGCTAACGCACCCAAGAAACAATTCTGCCAAGGATTTTTTATACGATTTTTTTACTCTGCTTGCGTCTGGAATCAAAGCTTTCTGGTCGTGTGTATCACAAACATGGTAGTTTCTACATCTTTTCTCAGACTGACAAGTGTTCTGTGTAGATACTTCAGTTTCTTGTTGCACATTTGTTTCTGCAATGCTCTTGACGTTGAAGAAGAATTCCTCAGGAGCACGTGCGTTGAGGTCGAATTTGTGTACATCAAGGTTATCATCGATGTGATGCAAATAATAACCTGCAATAAAAAAGGAAGGAAATCTGTCAGGATAGTAAATCACAATTTGAATCTAAATTCCAAATTTTATTTTTCAAACAACAAAGCAAAACATAAACATGAATAACTATTATATGATATAATATAATGACCTTGTACGCATAGGATTAAAATGCAATTAGACTTTAAGTTTATTATTGCATAGATCAAAAAACACTTTGACAATTAGATATTTGAGCTGATTAAATAATCAATGAAGTAAAATCTGGAAACGCTTTTTTTCCGAGAATATGCGGGAGGTTTATTTTTTGGTTTCTTGATTAAATTTGCTTTTTTGCTTTTGTTTTTTTTTTTAAAGTTAAGCAATATTTTATAGTTATCTTTCTTTTTATTCATTTCAAAGAGTAATAAAAATTGGTGTAAACTTTAATAATAATAATAATAATAATAATAATAATAATAATAATGTACACACCGTTGTGCGCATGTGGCTGAATGATAACAGACCCTGCGTTCGGTTCGTACATAATAAACAGCCTTTCATCAGGGTTTTCAAGGGACACGTCTTTTTCTTGATACATCTGGAAGCAATAAAGGAAAAAGGGATGTCATGAATCATGATACGACAAAGAAATACGTATATAAGACATATTGATTTAAATGTGGCTAATGCTAAAATTCTACGATTATCAATTATCTACGGATGTGACCTATAATCTTCGATATTCTTTATTTTATCTCCAAGTGGTTATTTGTGTAAATAATGATGTCGCTAAGCTTTTATCAAAAACACTACCACCCACTCGCACGAAATCGTGACGTATTTCACTGTTAATTATCCATATAAAGTATAAATCTTATCTGGCAACCGCCTTCAGCAGCAGGAGTGGCCTTTGTACGAGCAGTCTGCCTACCTTTTAATCAGATTCGATTAATTTTCGTCGGATGGCGTAAGTGAATCAAAAGACTCCCTTCCTCTCAGTAATAACAAACTGATTTACACAGTATAACCTTCGCTTTGAATCAAATGGATCGTGCTTTAAACTATGCTTACGGTTTGAACTATTTTCAAAATAAAACCTTAGCGACAAGAATCGGAAAAAAGTGATTTGTGAGAAAGTATTACAACTTACATTGATTTCTAATTGCCGGTTTTTTGTTGTTGTGAGGTAGAATTCCGGATCACAATCCAAGTAGAACACAACGTGCTGCGTCTTGCCATTAGGAAGCTCCTCTCTCTTCAATACTTTAGATCGAAAAATGCCTGCAAAATTAAATTGGCGCTATTTTACACAAGCCTGATTGATTCTCATCTAACGTGTGTAAGTTACAGTCATAAAAAAGTTATTACATATCACTGTCAGTATGTTATGTAATTGGCGATAATCAACTCTGCACTGTTTTGAAAGAAGTATTTTAAACTTTTATCATTAATACAATACTTTTATCTTTCTTTTAATCGTACTTGAATTCCATGAAAAATCAGATGGTTACAAAAGAACAATTTTTAGGGCTCGCAAATTTGAACAGCGACATTGCATTCACGAATCGATTCTTACTTATAGACTCATAAACACCTCGCACAAAGTTAAATCAGTACAAGTATTTTACGTTGCATGGCGCCAATTGGAGTTAGATATCTCTGCTTACATGAACTATTAGCACTCTCCAGTCCGCGGAGACATATATGGTAGTACGTGGGATCCACTGAAAGGAAGAGTTCATCAACTGTTTCTATGGTGACTCTCGGACATTTGTCCTCCTGATGAGATATGTCAGATGTTTCGGATGAAAAACTGCTGCCACTGATGTAGCCTAAAAAGTATACATAAAAATAAAACATAAGTTACCCTGACAATTAATAAATCTATCTATTAATCAAATGAACAAACATGCATTAGGAAAAATGATAATGGTCTCAAGTAAGAACTAGGTTACAACACTAGTAGTAATAGTAGTAGTAATAGTAGCAGGAGGAGGAGAAGGAGCAGCAGCAACAACAATATATTGTGATAGTATTAAAAGCAGGAGCACCAGTAGTATTAGTAGTAATAGTAGTATCATTAGTGTCCGACTGAACTATTTTTTAAATTTAATACGATTGAAAATTGTCGGTAACCTAATTAAAAGTTGATATGGAAAATATACTTTCGTTAAATTTTTAGTATCCTGCGCGAAAATATTGCCAAAGCAATACTTGCTTAAAAAATCGCAACCGTGCGAAGTTGTTTTTTTTTTTTAAATTTGGGGTTCTGATAGCAATAGCTGGCTAATGGGCTGCTGTCTTCCGGTGCAATAATGAGTCTATCAACAAATTAACTGTGTTCAACTTACCGGATGTTCTGCTGCTTTCGGTCGTTTCCCGCCTTGACAACTGACATTCAGCTTCCTGTAAACAAAATAGGACTGGTCTATAACAATTGAAATAAGAGGAAGTGCCATCTTAATAATGAGGTGAAGATTTTAATATCGTCATTTTTTTTAAAAAAATTATGATTTGAGTCATTCTATTATATACAAAATACATGACACCGCTTAGTTCATGTGCTGAAAATTAGTTCTAAAATATAAATAAAAGAAACTGGTGCAATCAGGAAAGAGCAAGAAGGGTGGAAGATATCAAAATGTTAAACCAATTTAATCCTGTCTTGATGTATTTGAGCATTTTCGTTCCTGCTTATTTTTAAAGAAAATTAATGTGGATACACTAGACTCGAACTCAACAGTATTAAACCAGGTAGTAAAGAGGCTAAGTTTTCTCTCACAAGATATTTTTTAAAAAATCACATTATTTGCTGTTGTTGTTTTTTTTTTTTTTTTTTTTTTTTTTTTTTATGTGACGGACCCCCCGAGCAGCATGCCAGTGGATCGCCTGGCTTCACAAGATGGTACCCCGCTGCGAATCATTTTTTGGTCCCTGATTTTCGATTGTGTCGGGCGGCTATCGCTTTCTCACTCTAAGTAGAGAACAATGGAATGAAATTCAAGATCCCTTCGATAGACCGTAAGGAAAGAAATATTTACTTTGTGCAAAGAGTAGGAAAAATCTCCTAGTAAGGGTCCTACAGTGCGAATGCAACCCCCTACTAAGCTCCCGTGTGTTGACAGAACAAAAGCAAAGCATACCACGAAAAAAGAACAAAACTATGTGTTATATCAAAGGTACAGTCCTTGTCTCTACTTGTGTGACTCAGTCGCCGTAGAATAAAGAAATTACCATCAAATGGGAGTATGCTCATTCTAGTTACAATACACTTTTAATGCAAATGCTCTTTTGAGCAAAAACCTCGTGCATGATGATAAAATTGTTTTTGTGCAAAATAAAATGGTTTTAGATTTGCTGTTTTTAAAAGATTGGATATCCATGCTATCATTTGGTCTTCTTAAACTTAAAAGAGCAATATTTTATGTACTCAATACTTTAATGGCGATACAATCTAATTGAGGTGCTTCCCTAATTAGTATAATCATCAGATAACTGAATACAACCAGGAAGCTATGATCAAATAGCCATTAAATTGTCCGAAAGTTCTCCATATGAATAGATCTATAATTGATCTATAAGCCATGAATTGATTACTACGAACATACCATGAAGACCACAACTATCCTGAAAAGAGGAATGCTCACTAATTCCAGAAATGATATTCAAAGATAACTTTGTCAAGGATGTCAAAGAGAAGATAGAAAATGAAGCAGACGTAACGTAATCGCGACCTCAACAATGTAGTGCCGCAAATATGTTGTGTCAGTCTACTATCTCCTTATAAGTGCTTTTCAAAGATTTCTTTTTGAAATAACAATCTGAACATAATTTAAAGCCACGATATATGTATATATCCTGATGGGAACATTGTCATTACATTTTTAGTTTTTTTTTTTTTTTTTTAGAGAAATTGAATATTTTTAAAGATAGGCATGATACAATGATAAAAAGCAAAGTATGAAAGAAAATAAGTGATATCATAAAAACACAAAACGATATAACTATAAGAAATATGTGTATATAATTCAAAAGGGAACACAATGGTGAAGTCATTACTACATCCACCACTTAAGATGTGCATACGTATGCAGAGAGAGAGAGAGAGAGAGAGAGAGAGAGAGAGAGAGAGAGAGAGAGAGATGCGTACCTGCTGCTTAATATATTTCTTGCATTGTGGGGTTGAAGTAACGTTTGCCTCCTTCAACGCATTTTTCTGGCCATCTTTTAACTTCCCTCCTTGGCACTTTCCTGATCTAGTCTTAGCTACAAAATTCACAGTACTGAGAATCATGTTTGGTTTATGGCTGTAAATTCAGTGATGGATTCAGTATTAAAAAGGATGTACAGCGTGATGTTAATTATTCTGTGACTATATCACCACGTGAAGGCTTGTTAGAGTTCGATGTTAGTGTGGTAGTTTGACATACAAGCTCTGGTATTTATATGCTTCTGAAGGAACGTGGGGAGGTATGTCAATCAGTTAGCTGAACTACAATTAGGGGCGGAGAAATGGGCGGAGTTCACTTTCCAGTTGTCAGTCGCTTATCGCAGTTTGTGCGGCACGCGACATAATAGTTCTGTAGGTATTGATTTTCATAGATAGTCGCGATGAATGCGGATTTATGGAGCATTATGGAATCACATTAACGGTTCGAGGTCTGTAATTACCAAAATTTTCTCACGTCTGGAATGCTATCCTGCAAGGGAACAGGGGTGGCAGAGTATGATCACCAAAGCTTCATTAAAAAGAAAAATATTTTTCAAAAAAGACCTCTGGCTCTCTAAACGCACATACAATAAAAATGAACATATATCGAAGACGAATACGATTTTCTACAGATGTGTATTGCGCTTAACTTCGGATGAATTAGCGATTCGTGAATTTTGGGTTTTAACGACATTTTTAGTACACGATAGACCATACATGACGGCCAGTATATCTGGTGGAGGAAAAACCCGGGAAGACCGCGGGTAGAACCACCGACCCACGAGAAGCTACTGGCAAGTTTTCTCACATACACACATTGGCCGAGCCAAAACTCGATTCCACGCCGAGAGAGGTGAGATGTGAGTGATTTGTAAAGGCCAACGCCTTAGACCACTCCGCCCCCAGCCCCCCCCCCTCCCCCGGATAAATTAGAGTTTAAGACGGTGTCAGTAATAATGTCACCATACAATTTATTTTTGGTTTAGATCTGTGGTAAAGGCGCACTTGTGGTGATTACCCTTTAAACATTATATGAAAAGGGTTGTGGTATTAGTGGCAAGGATATAATATTGTGTACTAAAACCTTTAGGGACCGACAATTTAATTTCGGGGGGAGGGGTGGGGGAGAGGGGAGGGGGATGTCGAGCTTAAAAAAAGGTGTTCGTTATTTTTTAATACTTATTTTTTCTAAGCGGGGGGGGGGGGGTAAAAAGAGGTGGTTTGTTTTGCACAATGTATCGAAAATTTCTGATTCATAGGGGAAGACGCTATTATATCCAGTATATTAGTTGACAAAATTAAATTAGCTTGATGCAAAAGAAACAAAAATATCCCGGCTCGTCAGAAAATCCCAGCCGCCCCGCCCCCCCCCCCTTACCGAAAATGAAATGGTCACTCGGAAAGGGTATCCATATTGTTTGTATAGGATACGACATTCAAATGCAGCGGACAAGTCGACGATATATAGGGGATGGTTTATACACTATAACAGGATCACCGTACTGAATAGGTATTCTTTGCATCGCATTCCTCCATAAGCGATTCCGAAGCATGTCTTTTTTTTTTTTACATATTTGTATGCCACCAATGCTTGCAGAAGGGGCATCTTGATTTGGTACTGTCCATCTGTCTGTCCGTCTTTCAAAGAAGCTTTTTAGCAAGATTGTGCAAAAACTAATCCATGTCGATGACATGATTAGATCTTTATTCCATACAGATATTTGAACTTTCAGGACTTTTTTCTGAAAACGTTCTTAGCGCATTTAAGCAACATTACTTGAGGTAGACACATTAAATTTGTTGAGCAAATTTATATTTACATGCAGATGAACTGATTGTTTTTTTTATACCATTAAAAAACAAAATTTCATTTTTTTACCATTTATG
Source organism: Margaritifera margaritifera (assembly GCA_029931535.1). Lineage (NCBI taxonomy): Eukaryota > Metazoa > Mollusca > Bivalvia > Unionida > Margaritiferidae > Margaritifera > Margaritifera margaritifera. The sequence goes on from JAQPZY010001351.1 coordinate 2,131,930, forward strand.
AATTTTTGGAACCTAGACTTTTTTAAATGAAACATTATTAGCCCAATTAAGCCAAACACACTTGAAGTAGACAAATTAAAATTGGTAGGCATGTTTGTGTGTATATTTAGAAGACTCGATTAGATTGAAATGTTACTAAACAACATGTTTAAATTCTTCTAAGTTTTTGAACTTTTTGGAGTCAAATTTTTTCGTCTGCAGTGAGGAAATATGTGTTTTACAAACAAAAATCTAGTTTCTTAATTGTTAAATATATTTACATTCAAAACTAGTTTCGTAATTGTTAAATATATTTACAATCAAATCTAGTTACGTAATTGTTAAATATATTTACATTAAAAACTAGTTTCGTAATTGTTAAATATATTTACATTCAATAGAGATGAAGTACATCACCGAAAACAATCCTCTTTTTAATCAACTTGTTCACCTTTGGTTGACAGCGATTCAGCGTGAAGAATGTTTCCATAAAATCAGCTTGAAGACATTTATAATTTTTTTTAACTTATTCTGATGTAATATCAAGCTCGCGGGCATTCAAAGAAAATTGATTGTTTAAAAAAGGAAATAAATATGCTTTAAATAATAGAGTATTAAGAGTAAACACTTATATATATATATATATATATATATATATATATATATATATATATATATATATATATATATATATATATATATATATATATATATATTAGATATTAGCAGTAAAGGTGCAAATGCAAACTATCTCGTGACACTCGCCAGTGCAATGTTGCACATTCGAATAGTTCTTTTCTTTCTTTCTTTTTAATTATCATTTTTATCTGATATCAAGCGAGAATCCGAGCTGCACCGCCCCCCCCCCCCCCCCCCAACCACCACCCGTGTTGAACCCGGGAAAGTCGCGCACGCGGGTGTGATTGCCACACAGATTGTTGTAGTATACGTGTGGCACGACTCCCCACTAAGCTGTACACCCAGTCCACTGATTTAAGCTACTCGAATACCGTAAACACCTAAGTGACAAATACATCTTAACAAATCAAAACCTCGCTATATTTCTTGCGATTGCGAAAATACAAAAAAACAACAACAAAAAATTAGTCATCAAGTAACTGTCATTTATTTGTAAGTGAAGTAAAACAGATATTTTACATGGTAACAAAATCAGACATACAGAGAACAAAGCATTGATGGTAGCAATTTTAATCAGAGGCCTAGAATAGTTAGATAAGGTCTGTGTGGGCAAGATACCAAATTACTTTAGTACGTGTTTATAGGAATCGGTACACGCTTAAATGAAACAGAATATATACCTCTAGGACAGGGGTCTCCAAACTTTATAAGACGAGGGCCATGTTAGATTTTTGAAGGGGGTTTTGCGGGTCGAAGAGACTGTGAAAAATTTAAATATATGCAAAATCGTTTAAAAAAAAAAAGTACAACACTTTGTGGGCCGGACAAATCGAAGCTGCAGGCCGGATCCGGCCCGCGGGCCGTAGTTTGGAGACCCTGCTCTAGGATTGAATCAGGACAACAAACCTGGTTGTTAGTGATCAATTCAATTCGAAAAGTGTTGTGTACTAGCATTCCGGTGTACAGGTCGTGGGTGTCGTGGTAACGAAATGCTAAAAGGTAACGTTCCGAGGAAATAGTTGAGACGATTGCAAGATAAGATCAAATGATTATCAAAACTTATCAAATACATATGGGGATGTAATTTCGGTAGGGGTCAGTGATGGACCGGACTTTGTTATTTTGTATAATTAAATCTTGAAAGACGTTGGAAACTAATGAATCTCTCACAACTGTATACATCATTAGGCCAGTGTGTATAGATATTAAACAATCAGGGGCGGTCAAAGATGTTTTGTATTTATTCTCTAAGGCGGGGAAGGGGGGGGGGGGGTAAAAGAGGTGATTCGTTTTGCACAACATACCGAAACTTTCTTCGTTTTTAAACTGACAAGTCTACGTTTAAGATATCTGTTTCACCTTTTATTGTGCTTGAGATCATGCAGCGCCAAACATAAAAAATAATTATAAAATACAAAACCGTTATAAAATACACAACTGTTATAAAATACACAGCCGTTATAAAATACACAACTGTTATAAAATACACAACCGTTATAAAATACCCAACTGTTATAAAATACTCAACTGTTAAAAAATGCACAACCGTTATAAAATACACAACTGTTATTTCAGTAATCGCTTTGTATTAAAGCGTCCTATTCGGTAAATATTACAGTAACACTTAAAAATGCCAACGCTAAATCGCATATTAAATACAATTAGTGCATATTAAATACAATTATATTAAATACAATTAGTGCATATTAAATACAAGTAGTGCATACTAAATGCAATTAGTGCATATTAAATACAATTAGTGCACATTCAACATATTTTTCTTGTTGACAAATACTTTCATCAATGTGAATACAATAGTCCAACTTTGATTTCTTCTTGAGGGATCGGTTGTATCCTTTGATTAAAATGGCAGATTAGTGTAGCATCCATGTATAGGAATTCCATTATAGTTTTCTGTTATAGTTTGTCCATTAATACTTTTGTCAGTCTGTCTGTCCGCCTATCTTAATGCATACCAATAAATCCATTTAATTTCTTCAATGGTATTAACGCAAACATTCGACTTTTATATCGGTACTTAGTTGTTTAATTTGTCGAATAAAGGTATAATCGTATCTTCTGTTTGCGTTAGTTATGACAAGAAAATGATCTATTACTTTGCTATACTGAATTAACTATCTCTCATCTTTTAGAAAGGCAAATCTGACACACCCATCCAACGTATGGCATCTAGCCCTCTTATATGCCTATATCTAGCACTGAAATGAAGGCACAATACAAATTAAAAATAACACAGTTCTTTATAATTCATTTCTCTTAATACGTTACTTTGGAGAGAAATTACAGTGGCCTACGTTACTTAGTTACAGTGGCATACGTTATTTTGGAGATAAAGTTACAGTGGCATACGTTACTTTGGAGAGAAAGTTACAATGGCCTGCGTTACTTTGAAGAGAAAGTTACAGTGGTATACGTTACTTTGGAGAGAAAGTTACAATGGCCTGCGTTACTTTGGAGAGAAAGTTATAGTGGCATACGTTACTTTGGAGAGAAAGTTACAGTGGCATACTTTACTTTGGAGAGAAAGTTACAGTGGTCTTGTATTTTGATTTTGTATTGTGTCAGCTTGGAATGAGAAGGAAAACAACCAGCTAGGAATTATATGTTTATGCGCATGATTTTGCGAGGGAGACTACGGTCATAAAAACTTTGATGAAAACTGGAATGAGAAAGCATTCCCTTTGTCAAATAATACCTGTTATGGGCTGATTTTTACATGCATTTACAAAAAGCAGTTTTTTTTCTGCAACTGGGATTTGAAGACGAATAATATGTGCATGTCACATTTTTGTTTCAAGTCCCACACATATTGACAAAAGTCACGAACAGAGCCCAACATACACTTATAACGTTAAATTACATCGACCCTATAATGGTTATGACAGTTAATTTTGTATACTAGTTAATAAAAATCCCCATAATTTCTATTTCCTGAGTCTAAGCACTATAAAACAATGCAGTTTCCTTATTGTATCCGGAAGCAAGGGAATCTCCAGTTGTCTATAAATAAGACTTCCATAAATGGTCAGGGAGAAGTGATCGGAAATTCCCCATTGTTTTAAACCATATATAGTAACACGATATAACTGATCTTGAACAGTTTCATGCTCTTTCCATAAACAATTAGAGATTAGTGGTAATTACATCAACCACTGTCTAGTCATCTTTATTTTCAACAAGGAAAAAAAAACCCATAATCATCCGCTATATTTATGTATCTTCAAAATAGTTCATGAGAGTTGAGTCAGCTTAACAAATAAAATAAATTAAATGCGCGTGCAGCTATTGTGAGCCCTTCTTGACAATTACGATTTCGAAAAGAGCCGTACGTGTGCTTTAGGTGTAAAAGAATGTTGTAAATGTTCTCAGACAGTGAGGAAACATGGGATAGTAAGCAAAACCATCAATATGACACAAAATGCACTATTATAAATGACCACGTATCGGAATTTGGGAAAAGATTGGAATCCATAATTGTAACGGGTTAAGATCCCCGTTTCCTGGAGGTGAACACACCTTGTTTCCTTGGACACTATCCAAATCCTGTATTGGTAATCACAATAATTACTAAACTTAAAATAAATTACAGAAACTGGAGGGAAATGGTTTGTATAATGATTAGGATGCAACTCTGATTTTATTTTATTTTTTTATTTTTCAAAACAAAACACAACGCTATTTTAGGATTTGCATTATCGCTAAGTTAAGGGATATTTTAGTTTGACACTTTCCCCCTTAAGAATTAGTGTTCATTTTTTAGTGCATACTGAACATTTCACGAGACAAGGTTGAACATTTCACGAGACAAGGTTGAACATTTCACGAGACAAGGTTGAACATTTCACGAGACAAGGTTGAACATTTCACGAGACAAGGTTGAACATGTTATGACGACTTGAAATTGTATGTGATGTACACAGTGACGGACTTTAGGCCTGAAGGTCCGATAAGCTCTTGTAAATCACACTTTTGCCAGCGTGTCAAAGGTATTGGCACGTGTCATGGTTTGACTGACATTCGTCGATACGTTAAAGAAATGGATTATGTGCCACCACTTACAATGCCAACATAACTGCTGTATTTTTATTATGTCTCTTTTGTGCCACTATTTGCATTATAAAATCACGGTCAATTATATTTACCTTGACTGTCTTATTATATCAAACAAGTAGGTGAATTATATATTACAATTTGTAAGTATTTCTACGCATTTAGCTAGGGAAAAAATCGTGCATCTATTTGAATGTTTCGATGACATCATATTTGTCTCTCCTGCAAAGGACAAATTCATGTCAAAGTCACTACGTCGAGTGGCCAGCTTTGCGTCCAGGGCTTTATATGCTGTACGAGACCTTAATATTTACGTCATACCTTAAAAAATCAACTTTCTAGCCAAAGTAGATAATCGTGACCTAATTGATGACCTATTTTCATGATCTAGTTATCGTGCTATGTCTCTGTGGCAGGTCAATTTTCCAGTAATAGTTGCATGATATCCATTTTCCAGTAATCATTGCTTGGACGGTCAAGATTGTGGCATTATATGCATCTCAAGTAAAACTACATAGTATAACTGTGCTACGTGATAAAGTGGGTCACTGTGACCTATCTTTCACACTTGAATAGAATTCTTAGGTTTTTTTTTGCATCTATGTCCATTTTGTTCAGTCACCACTGCCTACTCTATGATAAGGTTTGATTTGTATCACTCCTACTACTACACCACAGAAACCACACTTGACGTGTATTGCTACAGATACACCTTTATGAGGTTTACGCCGCCAAACTAGGTGACATAAAGTTCTTGTTTTTATAACGATACTCGATATTAAATGAGTTTTCATGTTGCATTGCTCTCGTTTTCAAACTTAAATACTCAATATATGCCTGCATTCTAGGAAAAATGTCAATTTAAAAATAAAATGTCTCCATGTCACAAAACAAGCAAGCAGTAATAAATAGTACTTTGAAGAATTCCGGTTAAATGATGAGAGAAAGTGTTTAAGGTTGAAGTTTTATTCGAAAATGTAACTAAAAATCATAATGTGAAGATGGTTAAAATATAAATTGCTTTTCTACATGCAAGCATTAGGTTCCATGGGACACGAGTTCTTTTATTAATTTTTTGTAATTTGTTGTTTAAATTGCTATTCTGAATATGAAAAAACAGCAATAATGATATTTAACTTATAAGTTTTAGACTGCTCAAATACCCATTTAAAAACAGATATCAACTTATTTCAGAAAGACAATGTATATACATACTCAATCATTTGTAGATTCATTCTGCTATTCTTGACTATTTAAAACAGCTATTTGACTTCAAACAATGACCATGACTATTAGAAACAGCTATTGGACTTCAAACAATGACCTTGACACATATTCGAAATTAGTCCCTTGGACATTTCCAACAAAACCGCTGGCTGCTGCCTCTGCATTGTATGTTCTTATAAGTATTTTACCGAAATCGAAAATCAATGCTCGCGTAGCATCCGTAGCAGAATCTAATGACATGGCCTCCATAAATAGTTGCTTCACTCGTGCGATATATTTACAAACAATGAATTTTGTTTTATATCCAATAACTTAAAGAACTGAGGCGAATGCCGGTATGTTACTAGTACGTAACCTCCCGGTAAATTGATTGAGATCTATAAGAAACTTGACGAATATCATATTACGTCGATACAAATTATTTTCCAGCTTTCATAATTTATCCAAAGCTGTTCTGAATTTCTAAACACTGATCGACTCCTTGTGATAATTGTGATTAAAAAAAATAGATAATAGTTCAACTTTACAGAACCTAAAGCTGACCTTAACATGCAGAGTTCGTTTTGGTGTTCTTTCTACCATTTTGTTTATTGTATTTTAGCTATTTGGGAACTAGTAATACTGACTAGTCATTAGGCAAGTAATTGGTGTTTACAAATTATGGCGTCAAGGGCGAATGTGAATCATATAAATGAGGGAGATCTGATACAAGTCGCACGTATTCAATTCTGGCTTATATGAAAAAGATTAAGAGAAACTGTCTTCACGCACCATTTTTTTTTTTTTTTTTTTGTTCTTTATAAAATTAAAACCATTCTTGATTTCCAAGTTGTACGTTTCTGTGAATCGGTATTTGTAATTATTTCCCCAAGTGTCAACTCATATCAGATGGAATTTCGAATGTGGTCACCGGATCATGCCGTAGGGTATATGATTGTGTCTCCTGGTCCACAACTTGAAAACTATTGAGATTCCAGCCTATTAATCATGTACACCTGCTAGGCATAAAAAGAAAAATTCGGACATACAACTTATTGAGCCTATAAGGATGAATAAGCAGCGAAAGGCGACCCCTTGTTTCATCCTTATCCTCAAGAACTTAGCAGAGCGGCAAACGTTTGGGTGGAGTTAAAGATGGTAAAGTGCAGGGATATATTTTTTAAAGTACACAATTCTAGCTTATTATATGACCTTACAGATTGATGAATACTTAAAGTTTATAATCCCTACGCTTTTTCGAGAAAGGATGGGTATTATGTGATCCTCCTAATCCGTCCATCTGTGCATTCGTGTGTGTGTAATGTCGCTGATCATACACCGTTCAAGATAGAGACTTCAAACTTTGGAATACGATTGGTGATGGTTACTAGATCGGCATAAAGATTGCAGAATATGAAGTGTATATGAAATGTGTAGTTTTTTCACGAGTTCTCTCGCAACTCCTCCTGGGTCGTTTAAGATAGAGACTTAGAAATTTGGGACACGATGGGGGGGGGGGGGGATCAATCCTCTTGGTGGCGGAATCCGTGGGTGCGGCTTGGGGAAACCTGCATATATGTATATTGGATTGTAGTTATACTTGAGAAAAGCGTGGGCATAATGTTGCTTTGCTGCAGACCTATAGTTATTTATTTGCGAATCACAGATTCTGATTCCAAGTTTAATTTTCAGATACTCAGCAATAACAAACAAATATAATCGTCTTAACCATATGCCCATCAGATGAAATGTATTAAGTAGACACATTCATGCTTGTAGGTCTCACACACATATATATATATATATATATATATATATATATATATATATATATATATATATATATATATATATATACACACACACACTAATGAAATAAGACAGTCAAAATCTTTGCTAGCAAAAAAGATAAGAGAAATCAAACACTTTGAAATGAAAATCATGAAAACATCATTCTTGTCTGGTTCCAGGAAGAGTCAAACCATACCTGAAGTTGACATGTATTCATCTGCTAGAAAGACCTGTCATCAGTCATTTCACATTCATGTTTTTAAATAGAATTTGTTGATCTATTAAAATATATAACTTGATTACACCAGACGTGTTCACCAAAATTGCGGAGGCATTTCATTATAAATTGGTACTATTTCTTGACATCAGTTATATGTACTCATATGTGAGACCTAAGGCATTTCCATCAGATTTGTGTGAGACCTAAGGCATTTCCATCAGATATGTGTGAGACCTAAGGCATTTCCATCAGATGATAGAGAGGCGAAATAAGAGATTTGTTCCATGAAACTATTATCCTTGAAATGCTGGATTAGAACACGCGGGTTAAACTTTCATCACAAAGCTGATTCTATTCTTTATAAACTGTAAGCAGGGCAAAATTTTGCTTTTTTGTTATCTGCCCGAAATGAAAAAAAAAAACAAAAAACACACAAAATGTATTACTATATGAACTAGCAACACACTGAATACCCCCATGCTGACAAGAGTTTCGGCAAGAAAGTCTTCTTTAATAATTAACTTCTTTTCCACACGTTGATTTGGAGATGCAGTTTTTTATTTTTTCTTCTTCCTCTTTTCATTGAACACATACAGTAAATGTATCACGTTAAGGAGAGTTGCTAACTTTGTGTTTTGAGCCAATAAAGAACTGGATATAGGTTTGGAAAGTACGATGAACATTACAGCTTAGACCTGTTTTGGAATAGAAAACTAAGAATTTGCCCTTTAAATAGTAAGAAATACTCTATTAGTTAGTATAATCTGAAATGGAGACGGATCTGAGATTATTTAGTGAAAGTGGATGTTAAGCATCATAATACATATATAACGTAAGTTTCAGTCCAATTGATAAAGTGGAAATAAAGACAATATGATATTACTGAACCCTCACGCCACAACCAGTCTGATAAGGGACAGATGTAAAAACAGTCATTTCCTTGCTTATTTTATTTTATCAGGGTCATAACGTATCTTGTGAAGATAAATTATTAGTCCTTTTTTTTTTTCTCTCGCTAACTAGAATTGATATTTATGCTAATACTCGTCGCTTTGTGAAAAGAAAGTAATATAATTTTTCTCCTGCAAAATAAAAATGCAGAAATTCACTGAAACAATGCAGTTTCCTTCCATGAAATGAGCATGGAGGCATAATTTGTTCCATAAAAGGTCCCCCATATGAGGTCAAATCACAAATAGTCCCTTAGTTGGTCTTCTGCAAACGTAGTTCCGATCGCAAATATTCATAAATTTTTCTTCAGTGTTCATTTTAGAGAGGTTTGTGGTGTGTTGAGAGCTACAAACACTCAACAGTAATAGAATATTCCTTTTAGAACAACCGTCATCAAAGGTGAGTGAATTCAGCTGACCAGTTAGAGCTGCACTATACTATTTTTAATGTTAGCGGAACCACACAGATGTGTATTCAGCATGGAAATAACATTGTTTCTGCTTTGCATGGTGGCCAACCTTGGTCGAGGTACAGGACAAATATAGGTGTTGACTATTAGGAGCTAAGCCGATCAATATATATTATTATCACAGTAACGCGATCTTGATTGCTGGATCACGTCGAGTTGTCAGCTTAGAAAATCCGGATAATTACGGATTTTTTCTGCTGACAACGAGACGTGATCTAGCAATCAAAATCGCATTACTGTGATAATGATATTTTTGTTATATACCTATCAATTTTCAGATAATTTAATGTTACTCATTTATAACTTCAAATTCATCCACAATGTGGGAAACTCACTAACGTTGCCATTTATGATCTTCCGTAAATGGGTTGTACTATACAACTGTAATGTTTTGGTACGCGATTTCCGAATTTGATCTTGTTGCAGACAAACCTTTTGGCTATATTTTACTACTTCAAAAGAAAGGAAACCAATGGGTTTTTTAATGTTGTAGTGACAAAAACATGGTTTAGACCTTTCAGATATTTTATATATAACGCAAGGTTTCTTAACTGACGTCGCTGTGAGAGCTTTGTTTACTGCTAGTGTTGGCATTCCGTCGCTAGGGGCGCTGCTACTCTCACCAGGAAACCTCAAGGATAAAATAGTTCCAGCCTCGTTTGAGAGTATGGTAATACCATTTAGAATACGATAGTATTGTTTTCCTGCTTGTAGGAAATGACGGTAAAGTTCTGGCTCTTTCTTGGGTAGAAATTTGCTAGGTATATGATGAAGTGATATATCTCCTGCGCGTCGTCGGTCAAGTTGCTTCCTCAGTTGTTGCAATGTTATACGGCTCCGGGAATAAGAGGGTAGACCCCCCCCCCCCCCCCACTCGTTAAGGGCTGTTGGTAATGCGAATAGGCTTCATAGGTTGGGTGGGTGTGATAATAGCCAAAAATCATGTATAGCACATGATAAGTGGAAATGCATAAATTAGTAACTTAAATGTGCAGGTACAATTTGTTTTGCGGAAAAGGTATTATAAGAGCTAAAATAGACAATTTGATATTGCATTTTACGCGCAATAGATCACGATACTGAGATTGAATTGAGCTATTGCATTGTAATTATCGTGTCACATGAAGACTTAGCAACATGCAACGAGCGTTACATTTTTCATATACATTGAGTCTTGCGTACGCTGCATGTAGCAAACAATACGATGTCATTTAATGGGGCTGCCATTTTAGTCTTTTCCAGTCGAGCCGGTCCATAACTGACAGCCATATTACACGCATACCTGTAACCCGACGGATATCAAACTTTCCATATAGAAAGTACAGTTGTGGTCGGTGCTGCTAATAGCGAAGAGGATTCCTAAACGTTCCTGAAATACACACTATGAAATGATTTATTTGCTTGTTTACATGTCACTTCTTTTCCTCAATTCTTTCACCGCATGTAGTTATATCAATATTAATCTGCTAAAGTGTATATCTTCGGGTATTTTCAGTCCTTTGTTCTTAATACCCATCTAAAGATAATTAAAAGTACTTGACATTAGCTAATTATCCTAAATAAACCTTATATGTATGCATAAATGGGATATATATTGAATTTGGTTGTAAGTATGAGAACTATTGTAGTAATGGTACGTGTTTCCGCTAGTGTGTGAGAAGGCACTTACTCCCCCCCCCCCCCCGCCCCCAAAGCAAGAGTGGTTTGAAATAAGAAAAAGACAAATTTTAACAAAATTACAAACTGATCAGGTAATATATATGAGCAGTTGCATACTTTAGAAGAAGGTATATCACTCAGTTCTGTTGGATGTTACGATTGTCACTAATCGTGAATGTTAAACAAAACGCAACATGCATAGTGACAGTGAATATGACATGTACGCATGTATATATCCATGTGCTTTTGTACAGTGGATTCTATGGTATATCGAATAGGCCAATTGTTGGGTATGAATTGACACTTATTTATATTATTAATTATATACGTATCAGTGGTGATTTAGTGACATGTTTCGGTATTTTGATATATCGTTATTAATATTGTTTTGTGTGTGACATTTGAAGACTGAATAAATTAGTTGTTTTTATCGTTGTACATCGTAGTCATTTGCAAAGACATGGGGTGCTTTGGAAAAGCAGGATAACAGGAGGTGGCTTGTACAGAAAGACATGTGAGCAGAAAATATGAAAATATTCCAGAATGTTCATTTTTGGGATCAACTTAATGTTTGTCACTGAAAATTATGTCATTATTATTATTACCAATATACGTGTATAATTGTGTCATTGTCTTTATCATAAAATGCTGCTTATTGCCAGTGCATGCCTCTCTACCTTTTTAGGAACTACTATCAAACTACTATGCAAACATTATGTCCAGAAAAACAGCTCACGTTCAATATATCCAAGTTTTATACAAACTCCACTTCTCCTTGACACTAAATGGATTATTCATAAGTGTCGGTGACATTTATTTTTCACTACATACAGACTCCATATTGCAGTACACTGCATCAAAGTCTGTGGACAAAAAGGTATGGCATATATTTTATTATAAGTTATTCTTTCACACAGTCACTGCTAAATGTTACAGGATACTTAATTGAAAGAAATGAGACATCACTATTACCATAATTTTTAGCCATTTCTTCAGAATCAGAGTATTATCCCCCACCCACCCATAATGAATTGTGCATTACCAATAGCCCTTAATGCTTTGTATTCGTCGCTTACTATGCGTGCTTGCTATGCATGTGCCTTTATGAATGGGTATATCTTACCGAATAAACTTTTAAAATGTTTTAAATATTAATACAAGCTAGCCGCAGAAATTCTCCAAGCAGCCGAGCGGTTTTTCTTTCCTAAGACGTGCACGTAAAGTCTCCGAGCCACAAGCCCTGAAAAGTGCGTAGCGTGCTTTAAGACCAATACAACACCCCGTGCAAGGTTAAGTTCCACCACCCTTGCGATGTCGCTGTGCATGTACTGTACAGTATTCGTTTTGTCAGCTCTTACCACACTTCTCAGTACTTCCTAATGCAATCCATGCGCAGTCAGCTCTTACCACACTTCTCAGTACTTCCTAATGCAATCCATGTGCAGTCAGCTCTTACCACACTTCTCAGTACTTCCTAATGTAATCCATGCACAGTCAGCTCTTACCACACTTCTCAGTACTTCCTAATGTAATCCATGCGTAGTCAGCTCTTACCACACTTCTCAGTACTTCCTAATGTAATCCATGCGTAGTCAGCTCTTACCACACTTCTCAGTACTTCCTAATGTAATCCATGCGTAGTCAGCTCTTACCACACTTCTCAGTACTTCCTAATGTAATCCATGCGCAGTCAGCTCTTACCACACTTCTCAGTACTTCCTAATATAATCCATGCGCAGTCAGCTCTTACCACACTTCTCAGTTATTTCTAATGTAATCCATGCGCAGTCAGCTCTTACCACACTTCTCAGTACTTCCTAATTTAATCCATGCGCAAATTGTTTTTGCCCCAACACGTCTTAATAGGTATACGTAGTTGGTTAGCGTATCTCTCATTGAAAAATTTTACCAAGTCAAATATTATCCTTAAAATAAGCGTTGTTTTAATTGTTAGCTAAAGTACGTACGCTCTACAGACCCTGACCGGTGAGTGGAGGGGGAGGGAGCCGTCCTTTACACTTTACAGATCTAGGGAGGCTACCAAAGAAATAAGCATCTTTTTCAAACATGCATGTTCTTGTTTTCCACTTGGAAGTCATGGCTGGTCAAAACAGCATTTTTTAAATATATTCTCCAGTTGGGAGGTGCTACATGGCTCTCAAAAGATATATATATATATATATATATATATATATATATATATATATATATATATATATATATATATATATATATATATATATATATATATGGGAGGTCGTTTACATTGGGAGCCATGGCAATCCGTTTTAAAAAGTATATTTGAAGTATAGTTGTGGATGTTGTGTTGGGTCTGAAAGGGTGGTGGGAGGCTCTTTGCTATGTAGTCCGATCACCTACTCCGCTGCTTTTTGACCTAAATCATTCTTTCTATCATTCTATGATGTCACTCGACAGCAATCGAATGTTGATGGCTCTCGATGAACTTTCAAGCATAACTTATATATATATATATATATATATATATATATATATATATATATATATATATATATAATTTGCGACTTTTTGATCTGTTAAGCGGGTTACCAAATAATGATAATATACTAAGTATAAATGTCCATTAAATTGTGGACTGAAATATCTATATGTGCTATTTTAATATATTGCATTATATTTGTATGCTTATTTAATACTGTACTTCACATTTTGTTATATATTCTGCACGTTAAAATAATAATCCGGTTTTCTTTATCAGATTGAATCTTTCATCCCCAGTTAATTAGATATGATATCCTTGGAATTTAATTTTCTTTCTTTTTCATAAATATCATCATAAAACCACAAAAACAGTATCAAGGTTTCATGACTTCTAAGCCGTGTCTGTTATTCAGTTCTTCCCAACACGTTCACGAGAGTCTGTTGTCACGTTGCTCTTTACCTATTCATTCTATGCACAGACTTTAACTATTATTACATATTTGTATATACACATATAAAGGCGCTAAATATCGAATGTAGTAAGATTACTTACTAGACTAAAACTTGGATGTAGGAAGATATTCGAAATGTATCCTCTGTGCTAGTTAAGATATTCAAAGTGTATCCTCTGTGCGAGTTAAGATATTCAAAATGTATCCACTGTGCGAGTTAAGATATTCGAAATGTATCCTCTGTGCGAGTTAGGATATTCGAAATGTATCCTCTGTGCGAGTTAAGATATTCAAAATGTATCCTCTGTGCGAGTTAAGATATTCGAAATGTATCCCCTGTGCGAGTTAAGATATTCGAAATGTATCCTCCGTGCGAGTTAAGATATTCAAAATGTATCCTCTGTGCGAGTTAAGATATTCGAAATGTATCCTCTGTGCCAGTTAAGATATTCAAAACGTATCCTCTGTGCTAGATAAGATATTCATAATGTATCCTCTGTGCGAGTCAAGATATTCAAAATGTATCCTCTGTGCGAGTTAAAATATTCGAAATGTATCCTCTGTGCGAGTAAAGACATGTCGTTATGTGTGGCAGGTACATTACTAAAAGAGCATTAGGTATCAAGTAAGATTCCATCTAAATGTCACAAGATTTCAAAGGTTCACCTGATCAAAAAAACATCCTTTGGAAATTGCAAGTTAACCTTTGTGTTTCGTTATCATCGATTCCTCATAAAATGTCCTTGTTATTGTATTTCAATATATCTGCAAATCTTTAAGATTTTTAACGTATACATTTCTTATGCCGTAAATACCGACAAATTGCACATATAAGGATCTCTCTTTTCTCAAATCATAAAGCTATTTTAATTCAAAAATATCATAAGATTAATATTTGATCGACCGAAAATATTTTGTAATTATCCGTTTTCTGTAGTAAACATCAATACACAAAGAAGGTACCACTTAATCTCATTATCCCTCCTCCTCCTTCCCCCCCCCCCCACACACACACAATAATGCTGACAGCTCGAGTCTCTTATGTGTGTTTGCTTGGAGTATAAAACAGCGAATAGTTTCAGGCAACGTTCACATCTTTTTTTCTGAAAATTCCTCATAATCATTGTAAGTATCCATATGAAATCGACGAACCTTTACCAATACCTGATAGCCAGGTTAGTCTTGAACGTGTGATATTTTGTAATTCTCTATTTTTTTTTAAAAAAATTCGGTTAGTTCTATTTGCAGCAAGATAAACGAGCACTTTGCGAGTGTAGAACAAATAAATGGAAACTTCATTACGTTTCAGTCATGGAATTATTTTCTTCCGAAGAAATTTGACTTGATTCCTTTCGATTCTCTCCTAAGTTATTTCGCCTGTACTACCGTAACAAGAAATGTTGATGGACTCATGGTACTAATCATTGAAAAAATGGGAACCAGTCTAGAAACGGTTGAATATAAATTAGAGCATATACGAGTTTGACATTGAAAACCCAATGTGCTGCATTGTTGAATCGGACTTGCTTTGTGGTCAGATGGGGTAAAAAATAGTTTACAAAACGTCAAAAATTTAATTTATTGCAACAGATTAGGTCATCCCAAACAAACCGCTCTCCTAAGTCCCTGATATTTTTTTTATTATCAGCCTATGAATAAGATTGAAAGTGAGACGAACTTAGAAAAAGGAGGGTTGGGACGGTATGGTGAAGAGTGAGTACAATCTTCTTCGATTCATAATCAATTTGATATATAATCAAAAGGAAAATACCGACACACACAAAGAAACGATATATTTAAACTTCTGACTTCGCCATTCATTCAAATAGAACTTTTTTTTTGTTTAACCAAGAATGCAAATACGGCGCAGCTCCAAAACAAAACTACAATCGTTTGGAGCTACTCAAGCTCTTCGTCTGGGTAAAAATCAAACTACAAAACAAAACAGGCACATGAGCATTAAAGTGGAGTGAAACTAGCACATGACCATTAAAGTAGAGTGAAACTAGCACATGACCATTAAAGTGGTGTGAAAATAGCACGGTTCTGTTCCACACACGTTCACGAGAGTCTGATGTCACGTGGCTTTCAACACGTCCAGCTTAAGTACAGGTAGGAACTGTTCAGAAATAATTGTATACACACGGGCAAATGGGAATATTTGTATACACACGGGCAAATGGGTTATAAGTAGAATGTAGTAGGATAACCCGGTAAATAGCTTCTTGGATGCAAAGACAATATATATATATATATATATATATATATATATATATATATATATATATATATATATATATATATATATATATATATATATATCCTCTTAGTTATATCAATTGAAATATGTCATTACTAATGGCAGCAGCATGAATTAAAGAGCTTATATATCACGTCAGGTCACATTCACCTCTATCACTAGATTGAAAATGTGTTTTTTTTAACATGTAATATAATAAATATTAGAATATTAGATGTTATTATTATTGATTCATCGTCATCTGTCTTTATTCTGTTCTTTCAGTTAATCTGCAAAAAAAAAATTATTTTTTATTTTTGCGGGGGAGTTTAAACTCACTCTTAAACCTAGATTCAGATCATTATGATATCCAGGGTTCAAAAGCCTCAATGTGGTTCGAACCTTTCCTCACGCGAGCACGAGAGTCAGATGACATGCTGTGGGCAGGAAATTAAGAGCAAAGTCTGTAGTTTAGAATATCCGACAGCAGTACCTTGAATTAGTCCGCAGTTTGAATGATAATGAACTAAAGAATTTGAACAAAAACAAGTCTATGCTCATAAGTGACATGATTCAGATGCTTCCGAGCGACACGACAGCACATAAGTGACATGATTCAGATGCTCTCGAACGACACAGCAGCTCATAAGTGACATGATTCAGATGCTCCCGAACGACAGACACAACAGCTCATAAGTGACATGATTCAGATGCTCCCGAAAGACACAACAGCTCATAAGTGACATGATTCAGATGCTCACGAACGACACGGCAGCTCATAAGTGACATGATTCAGATGCTCCCGAACGACACAACAGCAAGTATACAATCTGCTTCGCGTTTCAATGAAGCGCAAGAAAACAAGACATAATAGGCCGAATAGAAACAAAGCCTCAAGCTGCAGCTTCAAATCCAACTGTTTCTCCAGAGCCAATAGCTGCTGATATTAACAATTTACAAGAACTATATGAGAGCGTTAATCCTAATTCACTAGGGTCTGTATCTTGCCTGTTTGAGTCTCAACTTACATATGCAAGTACTCAAGTGAGCACCCAGGTAACTAACCAACGCCGTCTCAAAACGCGCTTTACAAATTTCTTCTTTCTGATTATGCCATAGCACAAAGAAATTGAGATACTTAACTTGGTTACCAACATGTATGTTTTTATCTAATGTGTGTATGTATGTGCGTATATATATTTTATGATTGCATGTGAGTGTGTCAGACTCTGTGGTAAGTAAGAGTTTTATTTGTATATATACCTTGCATTTATAGTTTTAATATTCTAGAAACTACACCCAAGACTGATTGATTGATTCAGAACCAAATGTACTATCCCCAGAAAATAAAGTTATTATTATTATTATTATTATTATTATTGTTGTTGTTGTTATTGTTTACTCAGTTTACTACTTGAGTACAAATATGTGATGATTTGCAACCACAACATCACTATTTATCTGCAGTGTTTAAATATTAATTAGCACATCCATATATCAGGACTGCACATTTTTCCTGACTGATTTTGCCTTTCAGATTCGTAAGGTAAATAAACGTTTCATATTGTAATATACTGATTCATTGTAAGCATCTTTATCCGTTTATTTCAATTTATTTTATGCTAGGCAGTGAAATACTGGATTTTCCGAGAGATATAATTGTGATATTTCACTGCAGTAAAAAAATATCATGATATTTTTTCACTGGCAGTCAATAGCTCGCGTGGTGTACTGGTAAAGATGACCACTTCGCATCCCGGCGAACAGGTAGCAACAAACATAAAAAAAAATTTGTTTCATTTTCTTTTTATCTGATATTTTACCTTGAATTGGGAAGAAGCATTATGTAACTACTGATATTTTATGTGCAAATATACACAAAACAGAGCAAATCATAAACGGTAAACCGCTAACATTATCGCGCGGGATGCAGTAAGAAATCAGCTACTTCAGTGTGTTATACAAATTGCTAGACAATACGCTTGAGCATAAAATAAAAAGAATATTTGCTTTCTCCGAGTGAATAACGGATATATTTCATCTCGTGGGTGAAAAACTTAAGTATTTTCACTCGTGGCTTCGCCACTCGTGAAAATACTGAGTTTTTCACCCACTCGATGAAATATATCAGTTATTCACTCGTTTCAAGCAAATATCCTCTATATATCTTCCTATCTTATAATTACTTTTCTTTCAATTCCACCCTATGTATGACACTGTTTTTACATATGAAAATACCATGTGGGATGAGTCTGTCCTACATGAGTGCTCTCAGTGACACTGAAAATGCCATGTAGGATGAATCTGTCCTACATGAGGGCTCTCAGAGACACTGAAAATGACGTCATAATGCTTAGGTTTATAGCGGTTTTAATATTTAAGAGACAAATTATGGCCGTTTTGATTGTAAACTAAAAGTTTTCTGTTCTATGTAATGATTTAAAATGTTTAGAAAAATGCTTTTGTATTTCCATAGCTTCGTCCATAACGATGATCCAGCATCTTTCTTCCACCAGTCTTTTCTGATTAGAAATGAGAGAAAAATAATCCATCATATGCGTTGGTGTATATTAGGGAAATCCCATAAAAAATCAAATGCGTTGGGGTGTATTAGGAAAATCCCATAATCCATCATATGCGTTGGTGTATATTAGGGAAATCCCACCATCAGAATCAGAATTGTGCGTAGGAGCTCCACAAAGACTCGTTCATGACCACAAATTCTTACTGACGGAAGGGATTGCCTATCCCACACCATATTGTATGATGGATTATATTAATTTCCTGACAAGGACGGAAGGTGTTGGCATATTATACATAAATTGCTATGACGGCCTATCTTATATTAGCAATAATACCATCCACTAAAAATAACATTTTCACGTGTCATATTTTGCCGTCCGAAGATATTTGCGAAATTTCCGGTTTTCTGCGGCGTTTAAGCCTCTGTTGCGTCATTAGTGAGTGCTTGAGTGTTTCATCCTTGCACATTTCAGCCTTATTGCGTCATTAGTCAGTGCTTGAGTGTTTCATCCTTGCACATTTCAGCCTTATTGGATCACTAATCAGCGCTTGAGTGTTTCATCTTTGCACATTTCAGTCTTATTGCATCATTAGTCAGCGCTTGAGTGTTTCATCCTTGCACATTTCAGTCTTATTGCATCATTAGTCAGCGCTTGAGTGTTTCATCCTTGTACATTTCAGCCTGTTTAAGTCCTTATTCCATAATTAGTCTGTGTTGGAGCGTTTGATCCTTGCACATTTCATTCTGTTTAAGCACTATTCTATCATTAGTCAGTGCTTGAGCGTTTGATCCTTGCACATTTCAGCTTAATTTAACCAGTTTTACTAATTTAATTTCAACTGTTGACCATTTGTTCCTGTGTAAGGGTCAGAGGAAGAAACGATCAATATTTTAGCCGATTTTATCGATGTCATATCTTCATCATTCAAACAGAGGATAGCGATTTTATCGATATCATATCCTTCATCATCCAAACAGAGGATAGCGATTTTATCGATATCATATCCTTCATCATCCAAACAGAGGATAGCGATTTTATCGATATCATATCCTTCATCATCAAAACAGAGGATAGCGATAGCTGACCATAATAAAGAAGGTGCAAGAAAGTATTTACAAAACAATCTACATGAGGTGAAGGTAATTCTTTTGAGTGGAAATAAATATACATATACATACAAATGCGTCTTGTGAAATGGACAAGTATTTAGTGCTACCGGACTATCTTCAGCAACCGATATATACGGTAACGTAATGAGAACTAAAGGATGCATGGCGTTCGTTTCCTTCACCTTCTTCTGACTCAATACTTCACGAATGTCACTTGGCAGGTCACACTTACCAAGTTAATCTTGGATATAGGAGCAATGCCGTTGATATGATATATGTATAATTATAAATCGACAAGCTATATATTGGATGTGTTTAAAGTATCATACCTAACCGTTTCTAAATCTGTTTACAAACATAGAACATCATATATAGTGACCAGCATCCACAGTATCACTTATAAATTACCATTAGTTATCCTTGATCTATCATTTTTATGTAACTATTATTTTGAAGAATCTGATGTGGTGAGAGTTCTTTGAAACTGTTTATATCCTTCATGTATGAAAATAAGGCTGGGAATGGAGAGTAAATGTCTTGTGTTATTTATATTGACTATCTATTTATGTGACATCTAAGTCAGGAACGGAGACTGGGGGAAAAGGGTGTTATTGATAAAATGATGCAGGTTCGATAGAAACTTGACAAAGGCTTGATCTAGTAGTGCCTGGGCAAAAACTTGATCCAGTGCCTGGACAAAGAGGCTTAATCTAGTAGTGCCTGGTCAAATGCTTGATCCAGTGCCTGGACAAAGAGGCTTAATATTTTCAGGGAAGATTTGTATCTAATAATTAAGCATATTTTACAATTAAACATTTAAATCAGAATGCAAACGTACTCATAACCAAGTTGATTTGCGCAGTTCCCATTTTCCTTAAGCTCCACGTCTTCAAGTTAGTGTACATAATTTGAAGTATAGCTGCCTGTAAAAAGTAGTATTTCTTACAAAGACACACAAAGACGAGATTCAGAGAAGAGATCTGATTACGAATTGTTGCACCTGAAGCATTTGCTTATTTATAAGTTTAAATATTAATGAGTTTAGAAGTTATGGAGCTTAATATATCCCGCGTCTCCATAATCATTACTTTTGCACTTTGATCTAAACAAGCAGAATCATAATAAGTGAAACTTTATGATAAAAGCAGTTTCGTCAACCAATAAAGCCTAATATTTTGAACATTGAAATGACAATTAAGATATGGTGTTTAAAATAATAATCAATCCAAACGTCCGTTATTATCTGATGACATGTAATCCTTTATGAAGGCATAATTGAACAGGAAGGCTGCACAAAAAATAATTTTAAAAAATTAAAAAAATAACAGCAGGAAAATATTTTGTGAAGGAAAACTTCTTGTTTCTAAACAAAACTATAAAATATAACCCTAAAAAGGTCATAGTACAACTTGACTGTACATTCTGTTAGGAGCATGTACATCATTATTTGTTGATTTATTCCATAAGCTGTAATTGTATTAGGTAAGGATGATAAAACTGTATAAATATATGCTATCCCAGCCTATATAGTCTTTAATTGGGAGCACACTTTTACATACCAGCCGTTCCTATTATTGTATACAAGTATGACAGGAGAAAAAGCACTGCATGTTTGCCAATCAAACATTTTTCATTAATATGCATTTTGTGCATAATAGTATCAAAATAAATCATATGGGTTATGTTTAATAAATCATTACAATAGTATCCATCTTCATTTGTAGTTGAATTTACAGTAGTATCCATCTCCAGTTGTAGTTGAATTTACAGTAGTATCCATCTTCATTTGTAGTTGAATTTACAGTAGTATCCATCTTCATTTGTAGTTGAATTTACAGTAGTATCCATCTTCATTTGTAGTTGAATTTACAGTAGTATCCATCTCCAGTTGTAGTTGAATTTACAGTAGTATCCATCTTCATTTGTAGTTGAATTTACAGTAGTATCCATCTCATTTGTAGTTGAATTTACAGTAGTATCAATCCTCATTTGTAGTTGAATTTACAGTAGTATCCATCTTCAGTTGTAGTTGAATTTACAGTAGTATCCATCTTCATTTGTAGTTGAATTTACAGTAGTATCCATCTCCAGTTGTAGTTGAATTTACAGTAGTATCCATCTTCATTTGTAGTTGAATTTACAGTAGTATCAATCCTCATTTATAGTTGAATTTACAGTAGTATCCATCTTCAGTTGTAGTTGAATTTACAGTAGTATCCATCTTCATTTGTAGTTGAATTTACAGTAGTATCAATCATCATTTGTAGTTGAATTTACAGTAGTATCCATCTTCATTTGTAGTTGAATTTACAGTAGTATCCATCTTCATTTGTAGTTGAATTTACAGTAGTATCCATCTTCAGTTGTAGTTGAATTTACAGTAGTATCCATCTTCATTTGTAGTTGAATGTACAGTAGTATCCATCTTCAGTTGTAGTTGAATTTACAGTAGTATCCATCTTCATTTGTAGTTGAATTTACAGTAGTATCCATCTTCATTTGTAGTTGAATTTACAGTAGTATCCATCTCATTTGTAGTTGAATTTACAGTAGTATCAATCCTCATTTGTAGTTGAATTTACAGTAGTATCCATCTTCAGTTGTAGTTGAATTTACAGTAGTATCCATCTTCAGTTGTAGTTGAATTTACAGTAGTATCCATCTTCAGTTGTAGTTGAATTTACAGTAGTATCCATCTTCATTTGTAGTTGAATGTACAGTAGTATCCATCTTCATTTGTAGTTGAATTTACAGTAGTATCCATCTTCATTTGTAGTTGAATTTACAGTAGTATCCATCTTCATTTGTAGTTGAATTTACAGTAGTATCCATCTTCATTTGTAGCTGAATTTACAGTAGTATCCATCTTCATTTGTAGTTGAATTTACAGTAGTATCCATCTTCATTTGTAGTTGAATTTACAGTAGTATCCATCTCCAGTTGTAGTTGAATTTACAGTAGTATCCATCTTCATTTGTAGTTGAATTTACAGTAGTATCCATCTTCAGTTGTAGTTGAATTTACAGTAGTATCCATCTTCAGTTGTAGTTGAATTTACAGTAGTATCCATCTTCAGTTGTAGTTGAATTTACAGTAGTATCCATCTTCAGTTGTAGTTGAATTTTACCCTTACACATGTTTACTGCGTTGTGTCTCATAAGGTCGTTAAGAAAATTCAGCATTCTAACGAACTTTTCTGTTGCACGCAATCAAACTTGATTCAACTTTTCATTTAAATTACAGTCATTTTCCAAGGGCTCCGGCGTCAGTCAATTCTGCATATTCTTCATCTTCCTACCGTATGTCATAAACCGTTATTTGTTTTACGTACTGGAAAGCTTCTCCATCAGATATGTCGAAACAATATGGCTTTGGGTTGTTACGACTCTATGACCTAAAAATATGTAACAGAAAGAAAGTGAAGCCAATAAAATTAAGTAAAATCAACAAGCAATTTATTTCTCGACAACTAAAGTGAAAATTCAAAAAATACTTACAATAATGTGAATTAAAGTCCAAATAATTCTAAGTGTCCTAATCACAAGTCCCAAAATATATCATGTTCCGAATGAATTCTAATAGCCTTGAATGTTCTGATGTACCACAAGTCTTGAATGTCCTAATGTACCACAATGATGTAATTCGGAATGTTTTGAATGAATTCACATAACCCCAACAAGTCCTAAAATCTATGAGCACTTTAGTATTTCCATTGAATATTTTAAATAAGTAATTCCTCTCTCTGAATTACATCTGGTTTTAACAAGACAACTAAAATAGATTCCTTACAGACTGATCTTTTAGAATCGAAATTCTAGAATAGAAACGAATTTGTTTACCAAAATCTGTATATAAATACACATGCCTAAATGAGAAATTCTAATGGGAATAAATACTGGCCTACCTGACAATTCTCACTTCAGAATACGATTAATATTTATGGAAAATTACTTTGTTTACCTGACTTTTGTCACAATAAGACATGGAAATAACAGTCTAGCTACTAACAAAACCGGCCTTGAACTCAAATGCTATGTAAACATGTTGTTTACAAAATGACCATAATCTGACTAAAGTACAACTTACAATCATGGACACATATTATAAATTTAATATACGTCACAGGGTCCTTTAGCTTTCCTCAATACATATACGTCACGAGGATCAAGTGGCACTGCAGACTTACCAAGTTAACCTGAATGTAGGAAAGAAGCCACTAATTCAGTAGGGTTATACTATAGATCAACAATGTACATCCCGAGCATCACGTGTCGCTGCAGTTCAGTAGGTTTAAAATATATGTGAACAATGAACATCACAAGCATCCCGTGAGTAGTAATATGTGGGACTTGGGCCCCTTACAGGAATTAACATTATGCCGTAGGTTTACATTGGGGGTCTCTCTGGGAATGGTAATGTTGAAAATCTCCATACGTTTAACATGAGGGGGCTAGAGAGTCCCACGCATGTACTGTTAAAAGGTTTACATACAATCCAACACGCACGTTTTGAGTACTATCCAGTACCCACTTTTGGATTACCATCCAACACCCGATACATACTATCCAACACGTTGTGTGTAGTGACTAAAAACCCCACACTTACTAACCAATGAAAAGGGTAGGAGTGCTTACACACATTACACTTACAGACACAAACATTCTATCACACAAGAGAGGCAGCATGTAAAATAAGGGGGATGAAATATACACACACACAAGCAAAGGTAGGAGTGTTTATAGACACACTATACCCAGACATATACTATCACACACAAGAATGGGTAGAAGGGGTATAGACATACACAAACATAGAAACATAAAACACATAGAGTTGCAATGATTGACTAGTCTCTCTTTTCTAGAGAACTGGGTGGCCCTGAAAAGGGCAGGTGGGGTTGTTAAGCAACACGGGTAAAAACATAACACACCGCTTCGCAGTTCTTCTCCACAAACTACTCCTCCCAGCTGGTCCGTTGAGTAAACCTTGATTCAGGTATCATTGCCTCTCCACATAGATTCGTCTCTTCCAAATAGCTGTATCTGGGATCATGGTAACGGCCGACGATGCTTTGACATATACCAAGAAGTCTAGATTAAGCAGCATACTGGAAACGATGGCTCCAGTTTTACACACATTTTGTCGGGTTGCCTTGCTAACAGATGACACAATGGATCAACGCACCTCTATATATAGTCTAGGTCTGGATCGAAACGGACTGGAATCCTTCACCAATCAGAATGCGTGTAACATAATTCAGTCAGAGTGTGTTGTCTCTCTTCCAATAAGAAGACAGCGGATGCGTGACGTCACTGTTTATATATATATATATATATATATATATATATATATATATATATATATATATATATATATATAGAGAGAGAGAGAGAGAGAGAGAGAGAGAGAGAGAGAGAGAATTACAAATATACAAATATACATCAACCAGAGAGAAATTGATATTACATAATTTTTAGATATGAATAAATAATATTATCATACAGATTAGAGAATTTTAATTCTTACTCTACGGAGATTCGAACCCGGATCCGCGGGTTACGGTACCCATCGCCTTGCCTGTGAGCACCAACCACTATACCATCTTTACCATGCACACATCACCAAAAAATTATGCTACAAAGACGGTGGTATAGCCATTTGTGTGTAGCAGACATACCCGAATATCGATACAGTAATTATTTCTCATCCAAATACACAGTGTGTATATATATATATATATATATATATATATATATATATATATATATATATATATATACATATATATATATATATATATATATATATATAGAGAGAGAGAGAGAGAGAGAGAGAGAGAGAGAGAGAGAGAGAGAGAGAGGAGAGACCTCTGAAATATAAAACCTTGAAAACGAACAAACGCGTCCCCTTCGTGGTTACTTTCCACCCCGATGCCCCAGACTTACAACCGATCATTGGGAAGCATTGGCACCAGATTTATTCCTCCGAAAGTCTGAAGGGCATATTTCAAGAAGTTCCTTTGGCTGCGTACCTTAGACCTAAAAATCTGAAGGACCACCTGATAATTGACAAGGTAACTTCAAACAAGACCACAGATTCAGGCACATATTGCTAGACAAGCGTTGTCTAATTTGTAAACATTTGTCCCAGACCAAATCGTTCAGAAGTTTGACAACAGAAGTTAGCTTCACAATCAATCAGAAGCTATGATGTATAACCAAAAATGTAATCTATATTCTAACATGCAAGATCTGTGCCAGTCAATATGTAAAAGAAACCTTTGATTTCAGAAAACGAATGAATAATTACAAGAACTGCATTTGCAACAAAATCAACACGAAACTCGCCAACTACTACAACTCGACTGGGCATTTCTTGGAAAAAGAAAATGTGAATCAGTCAAAAGAAGAAAGCGCTCGTTTAACGAGGAGAATTTCTACCCGTGCTGATAGGACCATTATTAAACGCTGCTTCTTTATTAGGATCGATTGCTGGACCTCTTTTGGTAGTAGTGATGAAATGATGAAGAATAAGATAAAAAAGGGCACACTGTTCTGGAAAGACACCGCACTTTTTACCCTTGGATCTTATGGAAGGACGAAAATTAACTTTAGTTCCTTACAATCGCTGGATGGAACCCCAGCGTTGGTACGAACAACAAATACAACATTTACCTCCTAATCCTAATCTTACCGAGGTGTCAGATTTACAACAAGAATTTGAATCATTGATGGATCCAACAGATTTGTCAGAATAGAAACATCACACCGGTATGGACAATTATTGCAACGTCTTCAACTGTTTCACAAGAAAGCTTTAGACAAGACGGCTAAACCAACTCTGAGATATTTCAAGAATATCATGAAAAAGCAACAAAGACGATGACAGAAACAGCCACAGGAGTGGAAGAAGAGAAAAAACAAAAGAAGTGTTTCAAACTCCGTCGGTTTTTTCCTCCTCCTCCTAGTATGACAACCTTGTTAACACCTTACATTACTCCCAGACGAGAAAAAATGACAGCTTTGGCCAAAGATCTCATGCTGACACCATCTTCATTAGAAGAAAAGAAAGAAAAAGACAGAAGGAAAGACAGAAGTGAAAAAGGAAATTAAGAACAAAGTGTCCAAAGAACCGATCATTACTCCTACTTCTATTGCTCGTCAGGCACGTCAAGCTTCACAATCCAAAATATCACACGAACAAAGTAAGATCAGTATCAAACAGTGAGTGCCTTATTGAACAGCAGTAACAAGAGCAACCACATGGATACACTTTTACCAGCATTTACTACAATCCTGTTCATACTGTTGGCTACAGAGGACTTCAAAAATTGTATCGTGCAGCCAAATCTAAAATCAAAAATGTATATCTGCGAGATGTACGACAATGGTTAAAAAAAAACAATCGACGTACACGTTACACAAACCGCTTCGACGAAAATTTTCCTGAAGTCAAACGAAAGTAGCTGGAATCGATCATCAATGGCAAGCAGATTTAGCGGATGTCTCTCGTTTATGGTCGTACAATCGAGGTTACAAATATTTGTTTTGTGTCATTGATGTGTTTTCAAAATCAGCGTGGGTAGTTCATTCTTTTCGCAAAAAATGACAAGTCATGAGTTCACACCTGACTTTTGCCTTGAAAATATCTGTCAAGCAAGTCGATGAACGGGAAGTCTGGGTACTCTGTTGCAAGAGAGCTTCAATGGGTTTTGTTTAAAAAAGAAATCAACGGAGGTAAGGAATGGCCACTCATGTCTTTATACCTCTTTTTAAACGTCTTCTCTTGTGAGATGAGAGTCCGTGCATCTTCCATATACTCTTCCAACTTTCCTTCTTGACTCATCATCAAACAGTTGTCGTGTTGTTTCTGACAAGGATGATCGATCTGACAACTCATTTGGACGCAAATCAGGAGACTCATTGCCTATGGATAATTCACCGAAAATAACGGCATAATAATAGGGTTTTATAAAATTGCCTTGAAAGTGTAGCACACTGAAATAATTTGTCCAAATTTTATGATAAACCCTTAAATGTTACGAGTTTACCACATTGTGTTTCTATTTTTCAGTCCAAACGTTTTGAAGTTTCACTCAGACGTAGGCAAACAATAAAATATATTCTTAAAAATGTGCGTCCGTTTGATTTATTGAAAGTGACAAACAGTGCTGTATTTGCATGTAAATTCATCATAAAAATATGGCTTCCGAAATGCACATTTCTTACTTTCCTTTTCCTCATGTTCATGACAAAATGAGCTCTTCTCAACTCTCTGCCGACGTGCACAACATTCAGATATTTGTACAATTACTCTGTATTCAACAATTAAATATACAGTATCATATAAGTGGGATATAATGTCAGAGATCCGAATGAATACACTTATCTGAATAATGTTATCATATAAATAGGATAAATATCAGAGATCCGAATGAATATTCTTATCTGAATAAGTATGTATTATAAGTTGAAAAAAGATCAGAAATCCTAATAAAAAGACGTATCAGAATAATTATGTCATATAAATAGGATAAATATCAGAGATCCGAATGAATAGACTTATCCGAATAATTATATCATATAAATAGGATAAATATCGGAGATCCGAATGAATAGACTTATCTGAATAATTATATCATATAAATAGGATAAACATCGAAGATCCGAATGAATAGACTTATCCAAATAATTATATCATATAAATAGGATAAATATCAGAGATCCGAAAAAATAGACATATCTCATTAAGTTTAGCATCATAACACATTTCTGGAATATCTTCTATGATTTGACTCATCTGTACTCCACTACTCAACTACACCGTAGACCACATCTGTACTCCACTACTCAACTACACCGTAGACTACATTTGTACTTCACTACTCAACTACACCGTAGACTACATCTGTACTCCACTACTCAACTACACCGTAGACACCATCTGTACTCCACTACTAAACTACACCGTAGACTACATTTGTACTCCACTACTAAACTACACCGTAGACTATATCTGTACTCCACTACTAAACTACACCGTAGACTACGTCTGTATTCCACTACTCAACTACACCGTAGACACCATCCGTACTCCACTACTCAACTACACCGTAGACTACATCTGTACTCCACTACTCAACTACACCGTAGACTACATCTGTACTCCACTACTCAACTACACCGTAGACTACATCTGTACTCCACTACTCAACTACACCGTAGACACCATCTGTACTCCACTACTCAACTACACTGTAGACACCATCTGTACTCCACTACTCCACTACACCGTATACACCATCTGTACTCCACTACTAAACTACACCGTAGACACCATCTGTACTCCACTACTCAACTACACCGTAGACACCATCTGTACTCCACTACTCAACTACACCATATACTACATCTGTACTTCACTGCTTAACTACACCGTAGACTACATCTATACTCCACTACTCAACTACACCGTATACACCCTCTGTACTCCACTACTTAACTACACCGTAGACTCAATATGTACTGTACTGCTTAACTACACCGTAGACTACATCTGTACTGCACTACCTAACAACACCGTAGACTCCATCTGTACTCCACTGCTTAACTACTACATAGACTAGATCTGTATTCCACTACTCAATTACACCGTAGACTCCATCTGTACTCCACTACTTAACCACACCGTAGACTAAAGTTGTACTCCACTACTCAACCACACCATAGATTCCATCGGATCAATAAAAAAAAAATTTGTTTTGAGGTGTGTGTGTGCGTCTGGTTATGGTGTTTTGTTTTCTATCCGGAATCAGCCATGCAGAAATATAAATAAAGAATCTGAAGCCAATAACCTTTAACCATTAATATTTTTTTAAAGTTATGACCTTGTTCTTTCGCCTTCATCATTGCACCTCAGCTTATGTCAGTCATGTACACTTCTTTTATGTATGTTTTTTTTTCTTTTTTTTTTTTTTGTTTTTTTTTTTGTTTTTTTGTTTACCCAGGCTTGTACCATTCTCGCTTTGAACGGAAGGTTTAATACATACAAAACGGGTTGTCGTTAAATGTCACTGCTTCAACAGAGTTAGCATCAAGGTAAACAAAGATTAAATGAAACCAGATATTGATATATCACTAGGAACGAACCGATCAATTAATTTTCGGAGGTTGGCGGTGGGTGGGGCAGGGCTTTTCTTTCGAACCGGGATATTTTTTTTCACTTTACCTCAAGATAAGTTCTTTTCAGCTAATATAATGGATGTAATTAGATCTTCTTTCCTAAAAATCAGAACAAGAATATTTATTTTCAAGCTATTTGGGGACCGGACATTATTTTTTCAACCCATACTCCACCCCTTTCCAGAATATTAAATGATCGGTCTCTGAAAGAAAAAACAAACACGGTCATATTGTCATTATCGTGTCAAAAGATATATGGTTGTCGATGTAAGAAAAATGTCCACCTTTCATGGCAGAGTAACAATCATAAGGACCCAAATGGTCTTAATTTAGATTCTAAATTAATTGATAATTTTATCTATTAATGTCGGCAACTACCGAAACAACAAAAATATCATCATTATCAAGAACCAATATAATAACAGGAACAACACACTTATTATTATTATTATTATTATTATTATTATTGTTGTTATTGTTGTTGTTGTTGTTGTTGTTGTTGTTGCTATTATTATTATTATTATTATTATTATTATTATTATTATTATTATTGTTATTATTATTGTGTTGTTATTGTTATTATTGTTGTTATTATTATTATTATTATTATTATTATTATTATTATTATTATTATATAACAGATCCAAGAAGCAAACATTAATCAAACTCAAAATCTTTATATATTATATGATACATTAGAAGTCTATATGTCCTTTGCAATAAGTGGGTTCTCGCAAGAGCATTTGGTTTTGTGTGAATGTTAGTATGGACTTAGCTTATATTAATCATCCTGCAGCTTATATTAATCATCCTGTAGCTTATATTAATCATCGTGTAGCTTATATTAATCATCCTGAAGTAGCATAAACACTGGTAAATTATTGTCTTACGTTTTGGCTGGCATGTCGACAGTCCAACTTAGTGTGAAACTCGACTCTGATTGCCCGACAAAAGCATTTACGCAAGCCATCTTTTAGCCCAACCAAACCAAAATGTTGTTGTTCATATCTGATACACAACACATAATTCAGTATAGGGGTTGCGGGCGTTGAACTTAGACGCTGAAAGCGATGGCTCTTGAGACGCAGCATTGTTCTATAATTGCTGTCGTAAAAGGCAGATCCATACTTCGTTGTGCAGAAGTTAGAATCGTCCTTCACGGCGAGCAATAGGGTTGCACTGGGCGTAGCAGATATCTTCTGTGCAGTTTCCAGCTCTGTTGGCCCTACTTTACACACTGAAAGGTCATCGCTTATTTAGGAATCCATATAGCGCTCTCCATCATTGCGGAGAGAGAGAGAGAGAGAGAGAGAGAGAGAGAGAGAGAGAGAGAGAGAGAGAGAGAGAGAGAGAGAGAGAGAGAGAGAGAGTTATGGAGATCGATAATACTGACTTATATGGTATACAGTTAAATGAAGCTCATTAACTTGATACAGAGGTCAGACATGGTAGATGCACGGGCCACTGTTTTGCAAGCTATCTCAGGCTTTCGTTACATTGAAAATACAGTGTCGGTATCACCAGCTCCATGCCTTGTTCGACATCAGTCTTGAACAGTTAACAATTTGTATCGGACAGTAGGGCTTTTGAAGAGTCAAGACAGTAAAATCAGTTTGCAAAATACTCTGCAAGCCGTATGAATTAGTCTGGCCATAAAGTTGGGGCATAATGTTAGTTCGTTTATGTATCAGGGTTTTACCGTCAACATAGGTGACTTAATGTGATTCGACTCTTCGCCGCAGGAAGACAGCAAGTCACATGAAACAGTTAATAGAGAAATAGGTTTCCATACAAGAAACTGAAGTAGGGTCTCGACATATGTGTGATTTTACACTGATATGGACAGATTACCATTTGCATTAGACGGTGTAAATAGTGTTAGCCAATATTAAGGAAGAATACAACCCTCCAGTCATAGTAACTGTTATATATGGAAGCTGCATTTTTTAATAATCGACCCGAAGACAACTCGCAAACGATTTACACCATTTCTTTGCTCAATCCTGGTGTGAATCTGGAGTCCACTTTCCCCGTTACTGACCACTACAATGATCTGTATAAGATCACTGGTTGGTAACAACCGCATCAAAGCTAATACAAATATTTTTTTACGACAATAACCAACATGCTGCTGACAGATTCGAAAAAAATTGTATTTCCTTACAGATTCAGTGCAATCGTTGAAACGTAAAATTGTCTTTATTTTTTAAATTGTATTTATTTATTTGTGGGAAGGCAGGGTATGGGAGGGTGTGTCACAACCGAGATAGTACACATATACATGTTTACCTCCTTGGAAGCAAGTTTTTGACCTTTCTTTGTAATTTTTGACAAGACTTGGTTGAGACTCTGCCCAGAGTACCCATCTAGTACCAGGGGATCTGTGGATATTTAAAGCGTTAATATATATATATATATATATATATATATATATATATATATATATATATATATATATATATATATATATATATATATATATATATATATATATATATATATCCAGAGCTGGGATAAGACAAAGATGTGTACTGTTCCATTTTGGCCAAGATAAAAAAACTAATACCATAAACATTAGTGTGAAACAGCAACAAATTAAATTGGAAAACTGTGATTATAAATTCTGCAGACAAGAAGATATGAAGACGAGTATCGAAAGTAATTATTTAAAAAATCCAAACAGCCGAGCTATTTTATATATTTAAAGGCTCAGTGTTGTCTATCTGTGAAAGAATGGAATTGTAATTAATCGAATTTTTGATGACAGGAAAGGAAGTAGATTTAATGTTGTTAGAAAAAAGGGGTTAACACTGGTTATCATGGGAATCCAAAATATAGACTGAAAATAATACAAAATAGAATAATATTGAAGGAATTTTAAAATAAATAAAATGTTTCCGCTTCAAAGGCGTTATTATTTCCTTTAAAAGGAAAAAACAATAAGCAATGAGTGAAACCGCATTAAATACACAAATTATTCTGAGCTATTTTAATATATAAAACAAAGATTGATACGAAACAGAAATCTTGAAGTAACTGTTTGTTTTCACAAATCCTGTGTTAAAGAAGTTTGCCATTATCCAATTAAAGCCTGTACGGGGATTGACAAAATGCTTTTACGTTTTAATGGCGATAAAAACAAACATCTTGAGAATTTCCTGTCATGTTGTTGAAAAAAAACATGTTGGGATGAGTCAGTGGTAAATTTTAATGAGACACATTATGTTATTTCAGAGCGGAAAGATGGGTGTGGGTTATGGCAGTTTTGTCCGCTGAAATAGTTTACTTACGTAATATTTTTGCAGAATCCACTTTACATAGTGAAGAGAATCTGAAGAGTTAGCTGGGCTGTGGTTATCACAGTTGAAGCTAGTATAACTGTTATGAGAAGACTGTTGACATTAAATCCCATGTATTAGGTTTATTATGTGAGTGCTCATTTTGTTATGTTTTGATTGGTTAAATCGCTGGAAGCTGTCTTTTCTAAACTTTATATAACCCTCACGTGCGCACATGTTCTAAGTTTAAATATATAGTTCGTAATTACCAGCCTTGCTGTCAAACATGTGATGATAATAACATTTAATGGCATATTGAGAACACATGGCTGTGGGTGGACGCTCCCTTAACGACAAAACAGTGACAGCTAGTGTAGTTATTCAGTATTCTCTTTACATTACATTTTTTTTAAATACATAAAATACTGTCAGTTTATAAACTTAAACATCTCCATTGATATTGAAAATATATTTGTCTTTACTATGGCCTATTCAAAGATTTACTATGGCCTATTCAAAGATTTACTATGGCCTATTCAAGATTTACTATGGCCTATTCAAAGATTTAATATGGCCTATTCAAAGATTTACTTTGGCCTATGACCTATTCCAAGATTTACTATGGCCTATTCAAAGATTTATCTTCAGTCTCTCTAAAGAGCTGCAATTGTTACAAATGAATTAAAGTAAAGTATGTACATATGGTAAATGTAAGCCATTTGTAACGTTTTCCAGTTGTAATATTTTATAGTGGCCATCTTTGTAAGATTGAAACGGAAACTAAATCGGAAACATGTTGTTTTTTTTTTGTTTTTGTTTTTTTTTTTATTCATTTGGGGTACAAGAAATTGTAACAATTCTCGTCATATGTAATCTTTGCATGCAAATAATGAAAAACGGCTGCCTCGGTGTGTCATTTTGAAAGGCACTTAGATCCCATTTCCTCGGTATGATATAGCCAATAGTGTGTTGAAAGTGCCCTTAGAAACCAACTAACCAACCAACCAAAACACATTCACTTTCGCCAGATTAAGTTTTCGCAATTTGTGACCAGGTTGTGAGAGATACGAAAATAAGTCACGTAAAAATTTGTCCAAATACGGTATTTCAATCTTAGTAAGGAACTCAAAGCAGACATATTTAAAAATACCATCGGCTTTTACATCCTCTTTAATATGTTAGCGTTGTAAATTTCGAGTTTCTCGCAAAATAAATACCATTTAAGGCAGGCTAGGCATATCCTCCCCCACCCCCCGAAAAAAAAATCATATACATGTAACTCCTTTTTTATCTGCTTCTTAACACAGTTGCACGAATAAAATGCGCAAGTATGTATTAAATATACTATACCATATATGTAGGTGCTCGTTAATAAATGAACAGTTTACACAATTCTTGTTAATTTATATTGATATTTCAAATTCAACAGAAAAAAAATGTAAATGAGGCATCTTGGCATTTTCAAGTAGATTTTAAACCCATTGTAAACTATATCTTGATTACATATCGAGATTTCGTTAATTATTTTATTGCTACCTAAATCAATGAAAATCTAATTCCTGGATTATTTATATGCATACTGATCAAGATGACATTAGCCAAGAAACGTCAATGCTTACTGAAAAATAATCTTACTAACTATTATGGTTGTATTGTCATATGAGTGTTTCATTTTCTTGTTTGCTTTTGTTTATTCTTATAGATCTGCACGCTTCGTGGATATGTTGACATCCTCATTCCAACCGTCTACTCGGTGGACATACGGCTGATTCATGCATGCTGCAAACGTTTCTGATTAGTTGCCTGCAAAGCGTGGGGCGTAATAGAGTTGCTGTTTATATTTGTTCAGATATGAAAACATAACTTTGAATAATTTTCATTAGAACTAAATTCAGGTGCGAAATGCAGACAAAACGTACGGACATTTTAATTTCAGGACTTATAATATTTGTTTTGGTTCTTTGTCTATAAGTACAATATAGATTGATAGTATAGATAGGGTTTCTTGGTCTGAAAGTATATCAGAATCACACGGAACAAACTTGTTTTCCTTGCAATTGGTCATTCACTTTAAATCGTCACTGTATTACAGTTGTTAGCATATAATTTACCTTTTATTAAACATTTATCTTGATTTCTATTGCTCCATGCTACCGAAATAAAATATTGATATTATTTTTGATAAAAATCATCATTTTCAGATTGGTTCTAAAATATTGGCTGAGAGCCATCAGTTAAAATCCACCTGTGTTTTGATACATTCATCTTTATTATTTTCTAATCTCCTGCAAGATACATTATTCAACATGAGTGAGTGATTCTTTAATAAATGCCGTTCGTGAAAGTCGTTCGCTCGAGATAAAGTATTGAAAAAAGTTATTATGTTAAAAAGCGTTACAACTGGGTTGAAAGATTCATTAAGTTCATTTGCTATCGATCTAATGCCATTTGCAATTTGCTGTGTTCCCTCTTAAATTACCTTAGTTCTCTTCATGCTCGGTAGTACTTGTGCTATCTGCAAAAGACACCACCTGCTATTGATTTCAAAGTCGAATAGAAGAAGCAGGTAAATTTTGTTTCCAATATTCTGAAAAGCTACTTTACCAATTAAACAATAATGATTATTGATATTAGCAACAAGAGATTTCTATTATTATTATTATTATTATTATTATTATTATTATTATTATTATTATTATTATTATTATTATTATTTGTGAGGAAAGGAAATAGGAATTAATTTCGATTTGGGTTAGAAGTTTAATTTCAAGCATAACCACATACCAGTTATTAGTTTTGGTGTTAGGTGTTTAACAGCACATCAACAAATGAAATGTTATAGTCGAGAGGCAATTGGAATGAAATGCATTGCCCAGAGACACATCGCAGCGGCCTTTCTGGCCTGGTCTGGGTAAGATTGGACCCCACACACTGTTGGTCGCGAGTCTCGCACGCTAACCACTGAGACACTGTGGCTTTTTATGGCAGTTATAGCAGTCATACAGACAATGCAGTGCGGAAAATTACCTACAATGACTTGCAAAAATGACGCCGATCTGTTCAGGAATTTCTGTTTCATTAGCCGTTTTCTATTCAAAATTAAAATTCTGATCCGAATTGTAAATTACTTAACTCCAAAAAGGATTGAAATCTTTTATTAACATCCATAATCATCATCTTTTAGTGTGGTAAGGTGATTTTTAGAGCAAAGTGAAAGAATGTATCTATGTACCTACTCTTCTTTTTTTAAATCGACTTTACCCCTATTTAGTGCCATAGTCTCTCTCTCTCTGTGTCTCCCTGTCTCTGTCTCTCTCTGTCTGTCTCTCTCTCTGTCTCTGTCTCTGTCTCTCTCTCGCGCGTTTTTTTTTTTTTTTTTTTTTTTTTATAGTGTTTAATGCCAGGTGGTCTTTGGCTTTTCTTCTTTTTCATCCATTGTGGTGTCAAAAATGTTGCTTCTCCTTTCAGGGTAGATGTCACAACAGCCTCCATATTTCTGCGCCAGTTTCCAGTAATATGTCCTCCTCAGTGGTTCCTTTCCGATAGCTGTGCTAGTAATTTTCTGTATACTTATTACTTTAATCATCCCTAAAACAGGGTGTTTAACAAAATACAACTGGAAGCTCAGGAAAAGATGCATCTCGAATCAGATACGTTTGCATTGCAAGTAGGTGACATTAGTGTTAGGCGAGTCGTTTTCGCTACCAAGTTTTGAACACGTTTTACATTTTTTGGTGAGACACATTAAAATAAAGCTGACCAAATAACTTTATTTTAGAAGTATTTTTGCAACTTGTTACTCTGCACCGTCGCCTCTAAGTAAGCGCCTCTGCTATGGGACGTTTTACTGTACAATATAATCCCTACTACAACCAGTTCGGCGGACACATATGCATGTTAAAAGTCAAATAAAATAGTATAATACACATTATCCGTTTTTTTCTTAGCTTTTTGTGATGACTTGCTAAAGTCAATCGAATTATGTCTTGATTTGCATTTGAAAAATGTAACATTCTTCGCAAACATTTGTTAACGTGTTTTTGTAAAAAGTAAAATCGAACATGCTCACTGGATCACTTCAGTTGTCAAAATCTTCCGTTTTAAAGGTGATTAGTTCTTGCGCGTTGTCAAGCTCTTCACTTTCGAAGGTTAGTAGTTCTTGCGTGTAGTCTGCAATCACATAATGCCTAAATTGAAGTGATCGGTTTTGATAAACAATGAAACGTTTGAAATTTGGATCACTTGCATATAAGAATTTAGCTTTCGTACTGGCACTGTTCAATCAGGTTACAATAAAGTTATCGACTAAAAACGTCTGCAGAAACGTATTTCAATTTTTTTTTGGGGGGGGGAGGGGGCGGGGGTCAATCATCGCCTAGTTATTTGAAACATAATTTCATGATTGTAAACATAACTAAAACACTAGAAAAGAAAGAAAGGAAGAACAGGAAAGAAAACAACGAGAGTAGGTTTGATTGCCTTTATACAAATTACACAGGCAAATTCACTCTAAGTTATTGTAAACTATTAAAAGTATTTTTAATTGGTAACACTAAAAGTTGTTTTTCATGCTCTTTTTAGTTCATTTAATTCCTTTTGACTCAATTTTTGCTAATTTTCGTTCAGTTTGGGAACGTAGGCACAGCGTCTGAAGTATGGTGATGGCAGTTACTAGTTACTATTAGTAGATTGCACGTTTAATAATGATAATTGGTTGTCATTTCATGAATAGTCACAGCATGTTCATGTGAAGTTTTACGACACAGATCAGCAATTTTGGTGGCTTTCTCTGTTGTCAACCGAACAGTCATGCCCTGGGGAAAAAAAAAAAAAAAAAAACAACAACAAAAATTATGCACTGCGTTGGGACCAAGACAGATTTCTCTTGGTGAATGGTAAAGCTTAAATCATCAAGCAAAGTTACCGTTTCAAGAACATTTTGTTCACAAGCACTATATGTATCACTCAAAAGCAA
Source organism: Margaritifera margaritifera (assembly GCA_029931535.1). Lineage (NCBI taxonomy): Eukaryota > Metazoa > Mollusca > Bivalvia > Unionida > Margaritiferidae > Margaritifera > Margaritifera margaritifera. Next base: position 2,170,134 of record JAQPZY010001351.1, read on the forward strand.
GCAATCATATATGTAAACCACATTACTGTGCCCTATTTTCCGAATGGTCAAAAAACTGGTTTAAGAAGTTTTGTAAATATACTTGGAACAGTTGCAAGACCATTTGGAAGGAAAGTAAGCTGGTACCGTTGACCACGCCAAATAAACTTCAGATCCTTTCTGTATTGTAGGACTACTCGGAGAGAAAAGTATTAATCCTTCAAATATATAGAAGCAAATCAGAAATTCTTCTTCATTATGTTAAGAGTAGATTTTAAAGATTCTATTTTGAAGTGATAATATTCAACATTATCATTGAGGTTTTTGAGATTCAAAATCAGTATGTAAGTTATATCTCTTTTTAGGACGAATAAAAATTGGAGAAATAAATTCTCCTACCGTGTAATCAGTTTCCTCAATCACTTTATTGTGTAACAATTTCCCAAGTTCATAACTGATAATGTTAGTTTCATGAGGGTTATAATATAAATCCCTATGAGGCACATGCTGTAATTGTTATTCAGAAAATTAAATTTAAGATCCTTTGACAATATTGAGTATGGTCCTGTCAGGAATAATATTTTTCCAGTAATGAAGAAACTAAAAAAGTTCCCCCCAGCAAAATTGGTAGGTACATTTTGAAAATCCCAGTTCTGGTGGGTATTGATGGCTAAGTTACTCTTCAGAATATTGCAAGTACTTACAGAATCCACAGATAATATTGCTGTGTCCCGTAACTAGTCGATGCCTTGTTCTGTCTCAGGTTTTTCGCAAATGATTAGTATCTCTCTTTTCTAGAGATCTGGGTGACCCCGAAAAGGGACGTTTTGGGGTTTGTTAATCAAAGTCGGTTAATACAAGTGGCATCGCTTCACTGTTCTTTTTATTCTCAAACTTCGTCTCACTGCGGGTCCGTAGACTAATACCCGCTTCTGACACCCTTTTCTCTCCACATACACTCTTCTCTTCCATATCGCTGTGTCTGTGATGCGTGTGATCGCCCGCGATGCTTTCGCATACATCGGGTAGTCCGGGGTAAACAGCATGCCCGAAACAATGGTTTCGGACTCTTCGTTTGTCCACATCTTGCTTGAGTTGTCTTGACAACAGTTGTACATATAGCCTAAGACCGGATAGAAACGGATTGAGATGTTCCGCCAATCAAACCGCGTGTTACAAAATTCAGCAGGAGCGTGTGATCTGTCTTCCACTCAGAAGAGAGCGGACGCGTGACGTCACTTTCAATATATAGGCGCACGAGCGTTCCTACGGTTTTAGCATTGCGGAAAAGTTTGAGTACAATACCTATGTCGGAAAAAACGAAGACAATGTATTGGGTGCGCCTGCTGCGCATACACTGTATACTCGGAGTGACAGTACGATGAGTACGACTACTAATGTAGCTGTAGCCAGTATTCTTCTTCCAAAAGAGGATGACTTCAATTCAGCTTTAGCTGATTTCCTATCGTCTCCGCAAGAATATATTCCTGCGACGGTAGTAGTACCTTAATCTCCTTCTCCGTCGTTACCATGGGTGGATGATTTTAGATAGAAATAGAAGAAAGAATTGGAGCGTTTTTTTGTAACGTCAGAAAGAAGCAGAAAAAGTATTTATTCAACAACAACAAGAAGTAGGAAAAATGAAAGCGAGAAGAAGAAGAGAAGAGGAAAGCTTTGACTTGTGAACGGTAGAAGCAAGGGAGTGAAAACGAAACGGTAAAAAAGGAGTGAAAACGAAACGGTAAGTGTGTTACAAGACATTTTGAGAGAAATCTATCAAACTTCTTTAGCTCAACCTAAGAGAAAGAGACCTTCACGATGCAAGATTTCTAAACAACCTTCCATCACTACATCGACGTTCACCGCCACTGAGACGCCAGCAGCAGCAGAAACAGCAGTTACTACTAATGAATCATCAACAGCAGCAGGAGAAGTAGGACTTGGCCGTAGAAAAGGATTAAGACAGATAAAGATGACGATGTCAAGTCCATAAGTTTTTTTGTTTTTTTTATTCAAATAAAACAACGCCAACGGTCCTTTTCAGGACCAAACTATATCTCTTAGAAAAGAGATACTACTCAATGATTGCCAAATCAAGTAAGACTTAAATCCCTCCATGATTCAATTGTGTGAGTGTGTTTAAGTATCTTATCTATACGAAAAGAAAAAAATTAAGACAAAGAAACACTTAGTTTCTTTTCTTTGGTATATTCTCTTTGAATAAGGATCAAAATGACATTGCATAACACATCACAAGAGTCTATTTTTTGCTTGTTTCTTTCTTTCTCTGTCTGTCTGTCTTTTTAATTTCTTTACTGGTATGGGTACTTTCTCTTCAGTCCATTCTAGTTGTCTTCTTGAATTTCTTGATGGGTATGAGTTCTACTTCTCCTGTTTCTGAAAAAAGCTTCTCCTCATGTGTCTCCTCCTACTCCTTGCTCTCTTTTTTTCTTGGGACACTCTGGAGACCTGTTTCCTTTTTCCTGGCAATGATAACATGTATCTTCATCTTTGTCTCACTTTTCTCCTGTCTTTCCTTTTCTTTGACGATGTGGACATTCTGGAGCTGTGTCCTTTCTCATGACAGACATAGCAAGAATCTTGATTTTTATCTTGAGTGGAGCAGTCCGTAGTCTTATTGGAAGTGGTGTACTTTCGATTGACCCTCTGTAAATCTCTGACGGGAAGGGGAATCTGTTTTGACTCTTAAATCTTCTTCACAGTCTGAAATCTTAATGAATATATTCTCTTAGGGTGAGAAGCGCTCTCTCTCTCTCTCTCTCTCTGTTTATATATATATATATATATATATATATATATATATATATATATATATATATATATATATATATATATATATAGGGAGAGAGTGTGTAAAACGAAGTCAAAAAAATGTTTGAATCAAGATGAAGCGAGAACACTATTCCAGCGAGAAACCAGAAGAAACCAAGAGACGACGACGCCTGAAGTGTTAGCACAAGTGCATGCCAGCGATTTTGAAGATGATATGAGTAAACCTGAATCAACACTCTCTACCTCTACCATAAGACCAACAGAGTCAAGATCCACCAAAAAAGAAAGTCGTTCAGTAGCTCCAGAAGATTATTTTCACATTCGAGAGTGCCAAAAAGTGACTTCCAGAAAATTTAGAACTACCGCTTACACGGTTAAATTCAAAGAGTTCAAGTCTCAACTGCCACCAGAGAAAGCAGCAGGTTTCATTACAAGATTTATGGGATTCATTGTTAGAGACATTGAAACGACAAAGCCAAGCAAAGGATGACGATCGTTTGAGACTCCCCATCAATCACGACAGTGTGAAGTCTCTTGTCTGGATCGAGTTTGGCACACCGGCAGAATTAACACCGTCCAAAATTATCGACAAAATTCAACACGTCCAACAATCTAATGACGAGTTTGACATGACCGATTTAAAAGCCACTCTACACATAACCCACGTTTCACCTCCCAGAGGTAGCGGACGCATAAAAGTGTTATTGGCGGATGAAATTCGGTGTACCAAACGCAGTATCGTCCACATTTACAAGTCACAACATCAGACGTGCTTAACCCGGGCTATCGTCGTGGGTCGAACGTGTGCTGAGAAGAACGATACAGCAGAATGGAAAAGATCCGGGGCGTCTATTGAAAAATCGGAAAGACCCCAACAGCGAGAGAAAAAGAACTCCTTTTGCAGCAAGCAGGCATCTCCAAAGAGACCGTGTGTGGCATTCCTGAATGCAGAAACTTCAAGACGTCTTGACTCCTCGTTACACTTTGAAAGTATACCATCAAGCCGTTCGCGGAGCTCTCGTGTTTCGAAGACCAGATTTCCCAGACGGAAAATACATTTATGTGTATCATCATCAAGAGCATTTCGATGCCATTACTAGTATCACATGATTTCACGGATATGGATATTATTGTGAGAAATGTGACCATGGATTTAGCAATCGGGAGCGACATATTCATTGCGGAGAGAGATGCCTTAGGTGTTTAGCATCCAGACCATGCATTCTGAAGGAAAAGAACGAATTCATTGCTCGACTTGCAAGCGGACCTTTGTAAGTCCATCTTGTTACGAACAACAGCGCACTAAACACTTTGAACAACAGAAATATGCTTGCGAATTATTGAGACTGTGCTCCACTTGTGAAAATTTTATTCGAACCAATAACTCAAAGGCACACGTTTGTCCAGGAAAGAAAAGATGTCGTTTTTGTGAGCAAATTGTGGACTTCGAGCATCAATGTTACATTCAAAAATATGGCAATGAACTCGAGGAAGAATTAAAGGAGGTTCAGAACAAAAACAACAACAACAACAACAAAACAAGTGGATTTTTTCTTTTTTGACTTCGAACGTACACAGGAGACTGGTATTCACATCCCTAATTTTTGAGAAGGGAATTCAAGAATCTATATTTTTTCACTGTCCCAATTGTAGTAAGATTCCAGGAGAACGAGAAAAATATATTTCGAGGCTCTCGTACTCTTGCTGATTTGGCCCAATGAATTTTAGATCCTACCGATTACATTTGGAGCGAAAAGGACATCCAGCGTTAAGGAGAATGCCGCCGATATGCTACAGTCATGGCTCACAGTTTCTTGGGATACGACAGACAATATCTTTTGAAATAGTATTCAGAACAGGGCTCCGAATGTCCCACAGTCACTACGATGGAGCCAAACTCATCTACATGAGAGTGTGACAAGTATAGTTTAAAGATTCCATGAGTTATTTGGCGATGCCTTTGAGTAGAATGCCTAAAACGTTTCGAATGATAGAAATTGCTAAAGGTTTTTTCCACACTTTTCAGTACCGGAGTAAATCAACACGTTGTGCTTCCACGTTTAAATAACGTTCACTACTAAGACTCCGATGATATGCACACGAGAACGTGAAGCATTTTATGCTTGGTACCAAACTCACTCTTCAAACCCGTTTGACTTTCAAGAAGAAATGTTGAAATATTGCCGATCCGATGTGGACATTTTGCGGAAAATGAATTCCACAGAGACTAGAAAAACACCAGAGCCTGAAGAGAGATTTAACGTGACACAAATAGATCGACAATATTGTACACTTACTTGTTTACATGCAGCTGTAGTGATTTTCATTTGTGATACTTTGATGTACGGAGTCATTTATGTTTTATGTGTTTTCGTGTTTTAATTCGTGTACACTGAAATGTAAATATATTTTTGTTGTTACACTTTTTGAAAACATTAAACGTCTAAAAATGTATACAATGTCTTGTGTCGCTGATGGCAATCTCAGAATTCTCAATACCATCGTTATGGCTGCATCCTCATCCTCCTCCGTTCTCAAAGTGATTGACAAAAAGTTAGATCGTCGAACTTGGGAGGCATTGTATCTTCGCGATCCCTTTAACATGTTGATTGCTGGACACAGTCGTTCAGGCAAAACCGAATTTGTCAAACGTTTGATCAAACACAAATCACAATTGTTTGTTCGTCCACCACAATGTATCGTGTGGTGTTACAAAGAATGGCAATCGGCTTACACATTACTCCAAGAAAGTCAAGGAGAATTCATTTCATTTTTAGAAGACGTTCCTCACGAAGACGATGGGAACGTGTCTGACTTTAGTCAAACACATCTTGTCATCTTCTATGGCAGGTTAGGAGAAGACGAAGAGGAAATTAAACTTTGGTTTACACGAAAAGGACATCATCGTAATGCTAGTATTATTTACATTATTCAAAATTTATTTCAGCAAAGTAAAGCACATCGCACCATCAATCTCAATGCCCATTATGTGGTATTGTTTAAAAGTCCAAGAGATAAATCTCAAGTGCAAGTGTTAGCCAACCAGTTAAAACACCTTGTCTGAATTATGCGTATGACGAATCCACTCGAACACCCCATGCGTATTTATTTATCGATTTAGATCCGACCACTGCCGATTATTTGAGATTTCGTACCAATTTGTTTCACAATTTGTGTCAAGAAGGAGCTCCTGTCATTTGCACATCACCTTTGGCGTCTGTCTAAAAAACAACCGTAAAACATCCTTCACTTCTTTTCTTTCTAGCAGTATTCAACATGACATCCTTTTAATCTCATCCTCATGCTAAATTGGTTCGTGTACTGTATGCCAACAAACGCACAAGTACGGTCACATTTGTTAGAAGCGAGTCTCAAAGAAGTGTTACGATGGTTTATTTGACAGCACGTCAATTACTTCTAGGGATCATTCACATACCCCATCAAACAAAACGTTTTTTTTTTGTTTTTTTGTTTTTGAAAAATATAAAGTAGCATTGTCACATCTGTCAGATCCAAGAATCGATACTCAAACCAAAAGACAAATCATTTTGAAACCTGATGGAAATGGATCTTTGGGAGGTGTTATTATTCCTTCACTTATTCCTTATTCCGGCGACAACTTCATCTGCTGCTTTAGCAACTGCTGCATGCTGCAGCTAAAAAGGTGGCCTCACCAAAGACAAAAGTACAGGACAGAACAGGTGTATTACAAAGTTTACTGGATTTATCCAAACAAGAACTGTCACGATTTTTTCCGTTGAAAACACATCATCGTCGAGTGTTGCCCATAGTGAAGTTGATACGACGTGCACACGATCAGAAGAGACGGATTCCAGTATAAAAAGAAGTTTGTGATAAGATTCATTTAAGTGTTTTTGCTATGAAACAAACAACCCTTCTCCTTCCAAGAAACAACCTTCCTCCAAAAAAAGGCAATAGAATGGGACTCCCTCCTCGTTTTGCAAAACATTGGGATGTTTTGTTTCTACTGACCACATCCAATCCTCCGATGCGAAAACAAATCATTCAAAAAGCACCCAAAGAAATCATCGATTCCTTGTGTGAATGTTGTTTGAACGTTTGGAAAGGAACGGTACCTTTCTTCATGATACAGAAACAATGATCAGGAAAACATCGGAGCGTTCTTCGCCAAATAGAAAATAAACGAAAATACCCATGAGTCAAAATAAACAACGATGCTCGTTCAATTTTGGAGAATTTCGACCCATGCTGATGGGACCCTTGTTAAAAGTGGTTGCTCCTTTGTTAGGATCGATTGCTTGACCTCTTTTAATAGAAGTGATAAAAGAAGATAAAAAAGGACACCCTTTTCTGGAAAGACATTACATTTATACCTTTGGATCTTATGGAAGGACGTAAACTCATTGTAGTTCCATCGTTCGTACGAACAAAGGATACCTCATTTCAGTCCTAATCCTAATCTCAACGAGATGTCTCAGTTACATTAAGATTTATAATGCTGATGGATCGACTCAGTTTGTCCGAAACAGAAACATCGCAACGGTACTGACAATTATTGCAACGACTTCAACGGTTTCGCCAGAAAGCTTTAGACGAGACAGCTAAACCTACCCTGAGAGATTTCAAGACTGTCATGAAAAGCGAATACAAAGTCACAAAGACAGCCACAGCCACAGGGATGAAACAAGAAGACACAAGAGAAGTGTTTCATACTCCGTCTGCTCCAATACCTAGTAAGATTGCAGCCTCCTCGTTAACACTGTCCCCTACTCCTAGACGAGAAGAAATGAAAGCTTGGGTCCAAAAGATGATGTAGACACATTCTACAGCAAAAGAAAACGAAAGAAGGGAAGACAGAATTGAAAAAAGAAATCAAGAAAAAAGTTATCCAACAACGGATGACAACTACTCCTACTGCTCGTCAATCACGTCAAGCCGCGTCGCAATCCAAACCAATACCACACGTACATCAATCTAAGAGCAGTATCGAACAGTGGGTAACTTACTGAAGAGTAGCAACAACAAAAACAGTCCACCCATCATGGAGACACTTTTAGCTAGCAGTTACCACAATCATGATCTTACTGCTGGTTACGGAGGAGTTAAAAAAAATTGTATCGTGCTGCTAAAACCAAACTCAGAAGTGTACGTCTGGCAGAAGTGCAACATTGGTTACAGGAACAATTGACCTACACGTTACACAAACCAACCAATCATCCATGATGAGAGACATCAGATTTAGCTGATGTCTCTCATTTGGCAGCGTACAATCGTGGTAACAAATATTTGTTTTGTATTCAAAATCAGCTTCGGTAATTGATTTGAGTGTATTCAAAATCAGCTTGGGTAGTTCATTTGACTACTAAAACAAGTTCCGAGTTAGTGCAAGCTTTAAAACTGGTTTTGAAACAAAGTGGTCGACATCCTCTACCATGGCAAACAGACAAAAGCACCAAATTTCTGAACCAAGCTTTTCAAAAAGAATTGAAAAAAGGACACATTCATTTTTTCACTACTGAAAATTCTGAAACAAAAGCGAGTGTCGTTGAACGTTTTCAAAGAACTTTGAAAGAACGTATGTGGAAATATTTTACACATCAACGCACTCTCAAATATATTGACGTGTTACCACGTTTAGTCATAACTTACAATAACTCGTACCATCGTAGTATCAGGCGTGCACCCGACGAAGTGACCCCTGAAAACGAAGTCATGGTATTTTGATCAATTGTTTGGAACGTCATTTACCACCAAAAAGAAAGAAGTGTTAAAGACTGGAGATTGGGTTCGCAAAGGTTATTTACATGACTGGACAACTGAATTGATTCGTGTCACTGGAAGTGTGTGTGGAAGTGATCTTCCTGTCTATAAATTGGAAGATATGAACGGAAACGTGTTACAAGGAACTTTTTACTTGCCTGAGTGACCAAAAAAAAAAAAAAAAAAAAAAAGACGACGAGTACGATATCGAAAGCATTCTTAATCGAAGAACACGTAATGTGGACACACGTTGACTTGAAGAAGTGAAAGTGTTTTAGAAAGGATATCCACCTAGTTTTGATTCTTGGATTGCCGCTTCACAAGTCATCAACTATAAAAAGAAGTGACCATTATGCCGTTAACCAGAGCAGCTACCCTTCCTTCTCAGAGCTCCTCTCTTCAAGAACTACATAAACAACCTCTATAGGTGTGGTGTGGAGAACGTGTTCCTAAAACTCAATTCGTCTTTTTCTGTCAAATCGCTGTGGTGTATTGTGTCATCGGAGTAGCAATTGCTAATTTAGGTTTGCAACACGGAGACAAACAATTGTGGACCCTTTTACTCAGCAGTTGTATTGGTTATCTTCTTCCCAGTCCTTCCTTGAAATAGACTACCAACAGTAAAAACAACAACACTAGCCTTGCGGCCAGCGCCAGTGACAATTCTTCAAGTCACAACAACAGCAGCCCTCTTTTGAAACATTTAGAAAATCATTATCCATTGACATTAAGTGACTCATCGGAAACATGAACCATCGAACTCTGAATAACCAATTTTATTTAACCTTCGGAGTGACAGTTCTAATGATGTGTTTCCCAACAATAAATTATGTTGCTTTACAGCCAAATTACCTCAAGCCATACAATTGGATCACGAAGTTCATTGGAAAGCAGTTTTGGTAGAACTCATTCATCCTACGTAAACCCTCAATATAAGCGAAGGTCAAAACACTTTCATCGTTGATATTCTGAAAAAACAAGTTGAAGAACAGTTGGACAGAAGTTGCGCCCATCTTAAAACCGATGGTGACTCGAGGATTGCATGCTTTAAATGATGCAGCTTTAACGCAAGGGAAAGAATTTCTTCAAAATGTCCTCATCGACAAAATCCAAAACAAGCCTTCATCCGAGCAGGAACAAATGTGTTGATTCAAACTGGAAAAGACATCCCTATAAATTTGTTTTAAACTTCTGATCAAGGCATTACTTCTTCCTCTAAAGAAGTTATGGATTTCAAATCGATCATCATAGTCAGAAACAACACGACACATGTTTGATGATGAGTTCAGAAGAAAAGTTTGAAGAGTATCTGGAGGAGTCATGGACAGTCATCTCAGAAGAGACAATTTTGAGGAAGTGGTATGAAGACTTGCTTGACCATTCCTTACCTACATTGACTTCTCTGGAGACCAAAAGATCGAAGCATTCTTGCAACAGTACAGAGACTACCCGTGGTTTATCGACTTACTTGACAGACATTTTCAAGAAAAAAGTCAGGTGTGAATTAATGACTTACCATTACCTGTGAAGAAATAAATTCGATATCTGGGAATTTCATTACCTTCTGACTCACAGTTCGTACACAGCTTCTTGAAATCCTGTGTTGTGTGCTAACGATGAACTTCCTTATCGAAAACCTAAAAATGTTCAAACCTATGTCATCAGCACAGACGACAGTAATCGACCAGGAACCCATTGCGTAGCCGTCTACTTCTCCAACGATCACAGTGTGGAATATTTTGATTCTTATGGATGACCTTCTCTGGAAGACAACATCATTGACTTTATGAGAAGAAATGCTGTATCTACTCGATTCAACAATGTGAGATTACAAGGATCAGATTCCATTGTGTGTGGAAAATATTGTGTGTATTTTCTTCATCAACGCAGTCTTGGATTCCCTTAGAACATTTAGCTACTTGTTTTGATCGTGAGTACTCTACAACTGATGATAAAAAGGAAAGATGGTTTTGTGAGCATTATGGTTATCTCTTTTCTTTAGCTCAGAAACGTAGGGTACATCGATGACAAAATTACAGTGCCTTAGATCACTGCAAGTCAAGTTTGACTTATTATTAAACTTCTTGATTTTGAAAAGAAATGGTATTGTCTTGTTTTTGTTATTGAAAACAAATTGTAGTGACATGTTCTTTCAAGTCCGCGTACCGATTTGAAGGAATGTTTTCCTTCACGTCCGTGTTTCTCCCATATAAAGCCGTGCGTTCACCAGTCTGCGTGCCGTATTGAGTCGAGTGGGTTTTCAGCCCGGTAACCCACTCGACGAACAATTAAATAGTGTGCGGTGCATACACCTTAATCCCCACTATGGGGTGTATACTCGTACATGGCAAACTTGCCGCACACGAGTCTAATTCAAATCAAATCAAGTCAGTCTGCCCACCCATCGTTGACTCGTCAACCAAACGAAATGTCTTCGAAGATTGTCAGATTGAGTGAAGTCATGGTGCACATGCACTGGGTTAGGCAGCGCCTGATCCAGAAGAGCACGGATAGGAAGATGACCATCTTCCTAAATATGGCGCATTACTTAATATAAAATGTCCTGCGTGAAGAGATCATCAAGGAGAAAGAAGGGAGGAGAGACAGAGACAGCAGAAGAGACAGCAAAAACAACAACAGCAACAACAACATGAGGGATGAGAAGAGATGGAGTGTAGAATGGAGACGGAGGACTTCTCGTTCTCCTTTAGAAAAAAAGACCCTTTGCTGTGGATAATTGGGGAGTGTGTCTTGATTGTAATCACAAAGTGGTTCCTGGATAGTAGGGGTGTGTGTTTTAATTGTAGAGGTGTGTTTTGGATTGTATATAGCAATTGTATCATTACCATTCCCGTTTGTCACCATAAACTTCGACCCTTAGTCCCAATAAACTTTCCTTCCCATAATACCATCCACATGTTAAACCTACGGACAATTTTAACATATGATTTCCCGTTTGTCCCCCAAGTGTCATTTCAATGTAAACCTACGGGCTAATGTTCATTCCCGTATGTCCCCCAAGTACCACATACAACTACTATTGTGTTTTAAAGTTTCATCGGTATTCAAAATACACCATTTTGATTTTAACCAGTTCACTTAGGATTGTGATACAAATAATCCTTTATTATGCATCGTTGTTAAATAAGATCATTCCACCATCGGGATCAAAATTTTGCATCAGCCCCGTGTCAGACACAAAAGTTTGACCTACGGGTAAAATGTTCCTATCCTACACCGATGCATATAAAGGATTTTGTGAATCTGTATGATATGTTTACTTTTCTTTAATTGTCCTTTCTAACATTATTCAATAATTAAGCACTGTAGTTAATTATCACAACAACATATACTAGACAAAAACAACAAAACCCTCAAAACCCTATATATCGATAGACAGATAATTATGAATGGAATTTTACCGATGGCCAGGGGCAGATCGCGAAGGGGGAGGGGTGGAGCCGGCGCAAGTGCCCATAAGCCCTACCCCACCCCCAAATGACCGCGAAACAACCAGAACGTTTCCTACAGTAATCTTTCTTAACAGTTAGATGGTTAAAATTATGCCCTAGAAACGCCTAAAATACACGAGCTTCCGGGGATTTCGCCCCCTGGGACCCCGTAGGTGGTTTCGTCCCGCAGACTCCTTTCCTACTTGTTTACGCTTGCCCCCCTAGCTCTCCCATCCAAATGATATTTCTGGATCCGCCACTAATTGCAGTCGATTTTCTGATGCTTCACGTGTGTACTGGAATGAAGGATATGTCACTTGGATATTGTTAACTTTTAAATTTACAAGGTTGAGGAAATGTAAGCCTCAGATTAGCACAGAAACGTTTCCGGCACTGGGAATCAGAATGAAAAGTAAAGTGTTATACAATCTGTTGCATAATCGAATGCAGAATTTATACTTGGTCACAAAATTTAAATTGATCACAATGTGTCATATGAAGGAATACAACATCAGTTTATACCACAAACGGAAACAATCGGCTGTTTCTGTTTAAGTTCAGATCTGACCTATTCATGCTCTCATATTACCGGAAGCTGACGTCATTCTGCTGTAAAACATTCATGTTATCATTTATTTGCCTGCAGTTTAATTTACACGATGCCATCCATGAACAAGCCATATATCAGCTTTGAAGTAAATTTGCCTCCGTGGGAGAAATGAAAGTATACACATAGAAATGTTATTTAGCTTATATTTTGTCGCTTTCCCCAATTAAGGAGTTCAATCGAGAAATATTAACGATCTACTATTGTATATTGTCTTATTTTATGTCATTATCCACATGCTTTGTGATTTTTAACCTTATTTCTTGTCCATACTTACGCAAACGCTAAAAGTTAGCCAAGTTGGTTTACAAATATTTGCAGTGTGATCAGGTAATTTCTGTGTAATTAAATCTAGACGGCCATATGGTTATACGGGAGATAGGGAAGTTAGTTTTGTTTGTAAGGGATTTAAATTCAATAAGGGGATCATTGGGTGGTAGGGGGTTATGGAAGGTACTTTTATTTATGCATCTTTTACATTCTACCCTGTGTGATCAGTAAATGACTTATTGTTTTTCATTCCTAAAGGCATTTTAAATATATAGTGGAGTTTTATCATTACATTTTTTATTACAGGCCAAAGAACCCTACATATGATAAATCTATATTCATTTCAGTCAGAGGGTCGACAAAATCTAACCTATTACAATTTTCCATCCAAAATAGAACCAACATATTACACACAGACAGACTCATCCTGTGAAACGTATGACGTAATACGGCATTTCATTTACAGTGCAGACAAACTCACATTTTCCGCCAAAATAGAATTAACATGTTACAAACAGAACGACTCCTTGTGTGAAATGTATTTAATACGGCATTTAATTTACAGTGTAGACAAACTCACATTTGCCGCCAAACATATCTAACATTCTTACCATTTCTAACCAGACAGGCTCATCATGTGAAGAAAAACAAACATATGAATCAATTTTGCAATTACATTTCCAGCCCAAACAAACATCTTACATTGTTACCATTTCGAACCAAACAGGGTCACCACACATGAAAAACCTATGAATCAATTTTGAAACAATACATTTTTTTCCTGTCTAATGTAAAAATCCCGTTATGACCAGAAACTTTTGACCCTATTTAGCACAAGACTTTCCATGGGGCTCAAGTTCCACACTATACTATTACCTATCCGGAAACCTACACAACTACTTACCTAGCTAGTAGGGGTGAAACGATACACCTGTGCCACGTATCGATACGATTCTCGATACACAGCCTACGATACGATACATTATCGATACCCATATCAACATGATGGTCTTTTCATCTTTAGAAGGTCTGTCAATGGTAGGGTGGTGCCATTTTTTATGTGTTGACATATTGGTTGTACTTTCAGTATGCAAATTACAAACAAACATAGACTTATCATCTGTTCATATGGCTTTCTCATCCTTGACAAGATAAAAAAGTAAACAAAATACTTCCAAACAGACTACCTGTTAGCTGTTAGTGATTTTTATTCAACCTTTTGGGCCATTTCAGGCTGCTCCATTCGACCAGATGCATGATTCATCCTGGTCACCACGCCCTTTGTTTTGCATTGAATGAATGTTTTTAAAACATCTTATTACCAATTTCATGTCTTCACTTAAATTTTGAAGCATTACAGTGTTATCTTCAAAACAGAAGAAGCAGTGCAATTTCCTTGTGCAAGGAAATTCTTACCCAGAACAAATCCGAGTGTGGGGGCGGAGATGACTAACAACCAAATCCTTCACATTGTACTTCCTGCAGATGCAAAACAACTGCCGGGGCCACAAGCACTTGTTCCTGTCAGTGAAAATGGAAATTATTCACAACACCCACTTCCCTTCTACAAATTAACAAGGTGGTTATAACTCGCGCGGTTTGGAATCTGTCCCCTTGCTGATTCTGTGCTAAAAAAAACATTTTTGGTTTTATCCCATCGGCACGTTCGGTCGCTGATTGCATATATCAACTTAAATGGAGACATTCCAAACTTATTCCCCATGTACGATTTAAGTACTTTACAGATCATTTAATAGTCACTTTTGTGTGAAGTTTTTATGTTGCTTAGAATCTCTTTGGATAGAGTTTGGATGCCAATATTTCCGGTATGTCACGCAGCGAACACGCTGCAGTTAGTTATGATTGGTGGTTATTGTTTTACCCTGGACTTGAACAAACAATAAGCACTAATCAGAACTGCATGTAACATATTTCACTGCGTGACACACCGGAAGTGTAGCCTTCAATTCGATCCACGTAGACAAGATGCAATGCAACATATAAATTTCGAGTAAACAAGATGCGATGCAACAGATAAATTTCGCGTAAAAGTGGTTATTAAATTATCAGTAAAGTACTTAAATCATACATGGGGAACAAATCTGCAATGTCTTCTTTCCGTTGATTTATCTTATCAGTGGCTGAAGATGCAGACCTGATAAACTAATTAGCATGGAATTGGGGCGAGGAAAGGGGGCAGATTTCGAATTAAAAATTGTTAATTTGTAAAAGGCTAGTGGGTGTTGTCAATAGTTTTTATTTTTTACTGACTGAAATGAGTGCATGTAATTGCTACGGCTGTCTCAAATGAATTCTCAATTATAAGAATGAAAAAGCCAATGACTAATAATTATTCACGACTGCTGAAGATTAGAGTAACTTGTATAGAGTAAGTATCGTTTTGTATCGATTCTTCCTCTCTTGTATCGATATGGGTATCGATATAAAAAGGTATCGATACATCGATATATCGATTAATCGTTTCACCCCTACTAGCTAGCTAGCTGTAATTATCATATTTAATAAATACTAATATATAATAATACCTCTTTCCATGAATTAGATTAATAACTATAGAAAGATGCAAGTTAGATATTAGATTTCAACCTTGACTAGCATGGCCGTTTTCAATAAGAATTCAAACAAAAGTGCAGGTTTAACATACGACAGTTTTTCCCGCATACCTTGTTCAGTTACACATAATGTCCTTAACCATATACACATTATTATTAAATACTGCTTACCAGCAATTAATTCAATTCTGCAACAATTTCCATTATAGGTCATGGTCACACATTGATTTCTAAAGGAAATATGTGTGTCACAATATGTTCAACCCTGCAACAGTTTGTATCGTTGAGTCTGCGGAAGATACAACCAACCTGTATGTTTCTCACAACTTTCATAAATCATTATTGGGGTGACAGGTATGCATTAATGAAAAAAAACCTCTTAGATCTATCCTCTTATCAACGTCTCTGCTTTATGAGTCTAAGAATTAAACAGTTTATTTCAGGGGATGATACATGTGTGTATGTACGTAGCAAAGAAGTATATACATATACCTATTTCAGTGTCTTTCATTAGTATGGACGAAAGTTTAGTTTACTTCAGAGGTTAACTATGAAATCTATGACAGAATGTAATGGACAAACAACTGGCCTATCTTTTTTTATCCTACAAGTAAAAATGTACTGGACAAACAACTAGGATACGTTTTCTTTGTCTACACGTAAAATGTATTGGACAAACGAATAGGATACCTTTTCTTAATCTACAAGTAAAATGTATTGGACAAACAACTAGGATACTTTTTCTTAGTATACAAGTAAAATGTACTGGACAAACGAATAGGATACATTTACTTAATCTACAAGTAAAATGTACTGGACAAACAACTAGGATACTTTTACTTAATCTACAAGTAAAATGTATTGGACAAACAAATTTGATACTTTTTCTTAGTATATAAGTAAATATGAAAACAAATTTCAAGGAGTTACAGTAGACAAATATCCGAGAAAGATTTTCTTTATTTATTATTCAAAAAATTCATACGAATAATCACAGACAATGTCCATCCATGAAAATAAAATGGCCATATGATCAATATCAACATTTAAGAAGAAATTCAGTGCTAAAAAAAATGAAAGTTGCTAAACTCCTAAAACCAAACAACTTTTATTGACGTATATATAACATGGCACGGATTTATAATGCAATATGTCTTGTACATTGTGCAAGAAAGTAAAAAAAAATATGACAAAACACAAACCCAATTATCACAAGCTATGAACACGAACATTACAAAGATTTCTCATAAGTCTGATCATTAATTTAAGCTATCAACGAATCGAGACCAATATACATGTAACATACATACGTTAAAATGCGCAATATACATGTACCGTACATACGTTAAAATGCGCAATATGCATGTACCGTGCATACCTTATTATGCACAGTATCAGTATACATGTACCGTGCATACGTTCATATACACAAGAACATGTCATCAAAAACATGCAACTTTTGCAATTTATTAAATCGTCTTAAATAACGCAATGATTCAAGTACCAAAGTAGAATGGACTGAGTATATGATAATTTATCGATACTGTCAAACCTAACTTTTGCAATGGATAACCCACAAGGACAAATTCATACCTATACTTACCTACGTGGTGACATTAGTATATTTTAGAATATACATTTTTATGGAATATATCAAAAACTTAAGCAGGTTAGCGATCTCTTCATACGAAATCGTCAGCTGGCAATGACGTGACCACCGGCCTCAATTAGTGAAATAAACATGATAAATTGAAATGCAAATTTGAAACTGTCTAGCCAAACTATTATTTAGTATCGAATTTCCAAAGCTAATCATTGTGAAAGTTTGATCCTGTTATTTTCCTCAATAACATGTCCGATGGTCTCAATACTGGCTTTTGTGACAGCAGGATATGAAGCAGGGGAAAAGAGTTGAAAATTCTTGTCTGAGTATTTGTTTATTCACTCCGTAACACGCGAAAAGAGTTGAAAATTCATGTCTGAGTATTTGTTTATTCACTCCTTAGCACGCGAAAAGAGTTGAAAATTCATGTCTGATTACTTGTTTATTCACTCCTTAGCACGCGAAAAGAGTTGAAAATTCATGTCTGATTACTTGTTTATTCTCTCCGTAGCACGGGAAAAGAGATGAAAGTTCATGTATGTGTACTTGTTTTTTCACTCCCTCAATACAATGATGACTTTTTATATTTTTATCTTGTGCTACAGTCACATAAAGTACGTATGGGGGGAGTCAACTCTATTTTTTTTCTTTTCAGGTTTCAAACGAAACATTAGACATACATTAATTAATTGCAGCATAGTATACCCTGCAATGATTCATTGAATAAGAATTGTAATGAACGTAAAGGATACTAGTATCTTCTGAGAAGTTACTATGGTTTACAATGTTTGAGCCAAATATTCCTCTCTTTCAAACAGTTTGGGAAAAATTCATGCGTGACCATGAACATTGAATATAACAACTTGATGGTAACCACAGTATCAATCGAAAAGCCGTCTTAGTAAATAAAATGAATTGCATCTAATGCTTTATGCCAAAAAGCCAGGATTTCATGAGATAAAATAGCGTCTTTTTCTTTATATGTATTCCTACACCTATATATATATATATATATATATATGCAACTTTGTACAAATGTTCACAAAACAGAAAGTAAGTAAGCAAATGTAAATAAATATGTATGTATGTATATGTTTTTCCTCTAGTTTGGTTTCGCCTTTTCATCAGCTTCTTAATAAATCAAAGAGAGACATATTGGCAGTATTCTTTTTTTTTTTTTTTTTTTTTTTTTTTTTTTTTTTTTTTTGTTGCTCGTTTTCCCAATTCAGTGAACAAAAGAAAGATTGGCGAAATAGAAATTAGTTTACATCTTTTAACAGGAAGAATATCGCACCGAAAAGTTAATATGGACTTAACTTCACCCCAAAAGAGAAACTGTAATTATTTCCATAGTTTACACTTTGACCATGTTAATAGCATGAGCTTAAATTTCTAGACGCTTCAAGCTTCACTGTCTCATTCATTTCCGTGATATCGCTATGCACAGAACAGTCTCCGTTATGGGTCAGTGATTGATTTATAACATGTAAGCTGCTTTTTCATCCGCCTTTATATATGAAAGTATGCACAGATTGCACCATCTGCTGTGAAACAATTGCTCATGCTTATGCATAAACATAAATGGAAATATTAGAATTAAAAGTTGTTAAAAATCAAATGATTTCCAGCCACTACGTACAATCTATCTAGTTTAGGCCTACAGGTAGGTACAATTATTACATGATTTCCAGCCACTAAGTACAATCTATCTAGTTAAGGCCTACGGGTATGTACAATTATTACCAAATGATTTCCAGCCACTACGTACAATCTATCTAGTTTAGGCCTACAGGTAGGTACAATTATTACCAAATCATTTCCAGCCACTACGTACAATCTATCTAGTTTAGGCCTACGGGTATGTATACTTATTACCAAATGATGTCCAGCCACTACGTACAATCTATCTAGTTTAGGCCTACGGGTAGGTAAAATTATTCCAGCTACTACGTACAATCTATCTAGTTTAGGCCTACGGGTAGGTACAATTATTACCAAATGATTTCCAGTCACTACGTACAATCTATCTAGTTTAGGCCTACAAGTATGTACAATTATTACCAAATGATTTCCAGCCACTAAGTACAATCTATCTAGTTAAGGCCTACGGGTAGGTACAATTATTACCAAATGATTTCCAGCCACTACGTACAATCTATCTAGTTAAGGCCTACGGGTAGGTACAATTATTACCAAATGATTTCCAGTCACTACGTACAATCTATCTAGTTAAGGCCTACGGGTAGGTACAATTATTACCAAATGATTTCCAGTCACTACGTACAATCTATCTAGTTAAGGCCTACGGGTAGGTACAATTATTACCAAATGATTTCCAGTCACTACGTACAATCTATCTTGTTAAGGCCTACGGGTAGGTACAATTATTACCGAATGATTTCCAGCCACCACGTACAATCTATCTAGTTAAGGCCTACGGTAGGTACAATTATTACCAAATGATTTCCAGCCACTACGTACAATCTATCTAGTTAAGGCCTACGGGTAGGTACAATTATTAACAAATGATTTCCAGCCACCACGTACAATCTATCTAGTTTAGGTATGTATACTTATTACCAAATGATTTCCAGCCACTACGTACAATCTATCTAGTTTAGGCTTACGGGTATCTACAATTATTACCAAATGATTTCCAGCCACTAAGTACAATCTATCTAGTTTAGGTATGTATACTTATTACCAAATGATGTCCATCCACTGCGTACAATCTATCTAGTTTAGGCCTACGGGTATGTACAATTATTACCAAATGATTTCCAGCTACTACGTACAATCTATCTAGTTAAGGCCTACGGGTAAGTACAATTATTACCAAATGATTTCCAGCCACTAAGTACAATCTATCTAGTTAAGGCCTACAAGTATGTACAATTATTACCAAATGATTTCCAGTCACTAAGTACAATCTATCTAGTTAAGGCCTACGGGTATGTACAATTATTACCAAATGATTTCCAGCCACTACGTACAATCTATCTAGTTAAGGCCTACGGGTAGGTACAATTATTACCAAATGATTTCCAGTCACTACGTACAATCTATCTAGTTAAGGCCTACGGGTATGTACAATTATTACCAAATGATTTCCAGCCACTAAGTACAATCTATCTAGTTAAGGCCTACGGGTAGGTACAATTATTACCAAATGATTTCCAGCCACTAAGTACAATCTATCTAGTTAAGGCCTACGGGTATGTACAATTATTACCAAATGATTTCTAGTCACTAAGTACAATCTATCTAGTTAAGGCCTACGGGTAGGTACAATTATTACCAAATGATTTCCAGCCACTAAGTACAATCTATCTAGTTAAGGCCTACGGGTAGGTACAATTATTACCAAATGATTTCCAGCCACTACGTACAATCTATCTAGTTAAGGCCTGCGGGTAGGTACAATTGTTACCAAATGATTTCCAGTCACTACGTACAATCTATCTAGTTAAGGCCTACGGGTATGTACAATTATTACCAAATGATTTCCAGCCACTAAGTACAATCTATCTAGTTAAGGCCTACGGGTAGGTACAATTATTACCAAATGATTTCCAGTCACCACGTACAATCTATCTAGTTAAGGCCTACGGGTAGGTACAATTATTACCAAATGATTTCCAGTCACTACGTACAATCTATCTAGTTAAGGCCTACGGGTAGGTACAATTATTACCAAATGATTTCCAGCCACTAAGTACAATCTATCTAGTTAAGGCCTACGGGTATGTACAATTATTACCAAATGATTTCCAGCCACTAAGTACAATCTATCTAGTTAAGGCCTACGGGTATGTACAATTATTACCAAATGATTTCTAGTCACTAAGTACAATCTATCTAGTTAAGGCCTACGGGTATGTACAATTATTACCAAATGATTTCCAGCCACTAAGTACAATCTATCTAGTTAAGGCCTACGGGTAGGTACAATTATTACCAAATGATTTCCAGCCACTACGTACAATCTATCTAGTTAAGGCCTCCGGGTAGGTACAGTTGTTACCAAATGATTTCCAGTCACTACGTACAATCTATCTAGTTAAGGCCTACGGGTATGTACAATTATTACCAAATGATTTCCAGCCACTAAGTACAATCTATCTAGTTAAGGCCTACGGGTAGGTACACTTATTACCAATTGATTTCCAGTCACTAAGTACAATCTATCTAGTTAAGGCCTACTGGTATGTACAATTATTACCAAACGATTTCCAGCCACTAAGTACAATCTATCTAGTTAAGGCCTACGGGTAGGTACAATTATTACCAAATGATTTCCAGCCACTACGTGCAATCTATCTATTCTAGGCCTACGGGTATGTACAATTATTACCAAATGATTTCCAGCCACTACGTACAATCTATCTATTTTAGGCCTACGGGTATGTACAATTATTACCTAATGATTTCCAGCCAATACGTACAATTTATCTAGTTTAGGCCTACGGGTATGTACAATTATTACCAAATGAATCAGACTAATAATTAGTAATTTATCTTTCAAGTAAAATGTATTTATTGTCCGTTTTTCACAACCTTAACATAAGTTCTATTCTGAGCTTGTATCGTGAAATTGTTATTTGACTCAAACATAAACCATGCCGAAAATTGAAAATGCAAACCATGCATACAAACATTAAAACACATAGCATTGCAAAACTCATGCAACATTAAGAAATGACAAATTTCGTGGATAAAATACTTGACTCGTGCAACATGAAGACTTGACATATCACAATATATACGTTGTTGAAATTGTGGCTCCCTTACACCAGCTTACGAATAGAATGCCCAGCACCAAAAATACGTGACACTACTATATACAAGTTCATAACCTGGGACGATGAAATAAATTAAAGACATAACATTTGACATATCTCATTTGTGTGACATTACAGCATACGTATACATGCAGACATTTGAAACGGGAAGAATACAAAAACCTTCTTTGGAATACTTATTTACATTAACATCTAGCAGAAACATAAAGCAATAAGTATAACTTATAATTAACTGAGGCAGGAGTATCATAGTTTTTAACTTATAATGCTTATTAACATAACTGGGTTTTTTTTGTATTGGTATGTCATATATGTACTGAAAGCAGAGTGCATAACATAGCTATTTATTGTATTGGTATGGCATACCTTTACTTGAAGCAGAAAGCATACTATACCATACATATGAAATAACTGTTCATTGTATTGGTATGGCATACATTTACTGGAAGCAAAAAGCATACTGTAACATTCACATAACATGATACATTTACTTGAATCATGAGGCATACTGTAATTACATAGTAGTGTACAAGCAACAACGGGTATGCACGGCAGCTAGAGCATGGACCATTCCACTATTCCTGGTATTTATTAGGCTGTGAAATTCACATAGAGGCATTTCTTCCATGAAGCTGTTTGATAGTGAGTTCCACAGGTCTTCGCCAATATGTTCAAAATAATTGATACCATACCTTGATATTCACACCCCGAGTAATTCCACTGTATTTCTATATCTAAAGAAGTGAGAATTAATACCATACCCTGATGTTCTCACCCTGGGTAGTTCTAATGTATTCCTACATCTAAAGATGTAAGAATACCATACCCTGATGTTCTTACCCTTGGGAAGTTCTACTGTATTTCCATATCTAAAGAAGTGAGAATTAATACCATACCCTGATGTTCTCACCCTAGGTAGTGCTACTGTATTCCTATATCTAAAGATGTAAGAATTAATACCATGTTTAATATATATAGGAGAATGTGTAATATGCATATGACCATGGTTAATATATATATATATATATATATATATATATATATATATATATATATATATATATATATATATATGATCATGTTTAATATATACAGGACAATGTTTAATATGTATAGGACAATGTTTAATATATATATGACCAAGTTTAATATGTATAAGACCATGTTTAATATGTATAGGACCATGTTTAATATATATATATAGGACCATTCTTAATATGTATAAGACCATGTTCAATATGTATAGGACCATGTTTAATATGTATAGGACCATGTTTAATATGTATAAGACCATGTTTAATATGTATAGGACCATGTTTAATATGTATAGAGCCATGTTTAATATGTATAAGACCATGTTTAATTTGTATATGACCATGTTTAATATATAGGACTATGTTTAATATGTATATGACCATGTTTAATATGTATAGAACTATGTTTAATAAGTGTAGAACTATGTTTAATATGTATAGGACCATGTTTAATATGTATAATACATTGTTTAATATGAATAGAACCATGTTTAATATGTATAAGACCATGTTTAATATGTATAGTACCATATTTCATTTATATAGGACCATGTTTAATGTGTATAGTACCATGTTTAATATGTATAGGACAATGTTTAATATGTATAGAACAATGTTTAATATGTATAGGAGCATGTTGAATTTATATAGGACCATGTTTAATATGTATATGGCCATGTTTAATATATATAGGACCATGTTCAATATGTATAGGACATTGTTTAATATAGGACCATGTTTAATAGGTATATGACATAGGACCATGTTTAATATGTATATGACCATGGTTAAGACCACGTTTAATATGTATAGGACCATGTTTAAGACCATGTTTAATATGTATAGGACCATGTTTAATATGTATAGGACCATGTTTAATATGTATAGAACCATGTTAAATATGTATAGGACCATCTTTAATATATATGGGACCATGTTTAATATGTATAGGGCCATGTTTAATATGTATTAGACCATGTTTAATATAGGATCATATTTAATAGGTATAGGACATAGGACCATGTTTAATATGTATAGGATCATGTTTAATATAGGATCATGTTTAATAGGTATAGGACATTGGACCATGTTTAATATGTAAAGGACCATGTTTAATGTGTATAGGACCATGTTTAATGTGTATAGGACCATGTTTAATATGTATTGGACATTGTTTAATATGTATAGGACCATGTTTAATAGGTATAGGACCATGTTTAATATGTATTAGACATTGTTTAATATGTATAGGACCATGTTTAATAGGTATAGGACCATGTTTAATGTGTATAGGACCATGTTTAATATGTATTGGACATTGTTTAATATGTATAGGACCATGTTTAATATGTATTGGACATTGTTTAATATGTATAGGACCATGTTTAATATGTATTGGACATTGTTTAATATGTATAGGACCATGTTTAATAGGTATAGGACCATGTTTAATATATATAGGACCATGTTTAATATGTATAGGACCATGCAAATAAATTGGAGATTTCCGACGTATAATCTTATAAATCTCAAATGCAGTTATCTTATCCTTCCTAATTTTAATGATGGTAAATTTGATCATGCTAACAGATCTTCATATGAACTTGTATATAGTCTGTATTAATAAACCTAAAAGCTCTTTCCATAATTTTCTCCATTTCGCACAAAAATTTAATGCTAATGGACAATAGTTCAAGTTGGACATAATGAGTGATTTAGGTACTAGCCTATCCATTTTAGAACATTAAGTTGTTTTAATAATAATAATAATAATTATAATAACAGCAGCAACAACAACAACAACAACAATAATAATAATAGAAATAATTATAGTAATTATTATTAATAATAATAATAATAATAATAATTATTATTATTATTATTATTATTATTATTATTATTATATAATAACCGCAACAATGATGATAATAATAATAACAGCAATAATAATAATAACAAAAACAACAATAACAATAATAATAGCAATGTCTTCATTCTAAGAGGATGACATATTTAGCACTAATACTAATCTCCCATATGGTCCCCATAAAGACGTATACAAGCTACATACGTACATACATCAGTGAAAATGAGTAATCCTACTTACAAAAAACTAACAAAATGGCATGTAAAATAATACAGGATGATTGTTAATAATTTTAAAAAATCAAAAAAGAGGAAAATATGTGCATACAATACAATCGGAGTATAAGTCTGGACATCATTAGCGGTGAGTCAAAAGTTAGTCATTATACAATGACTTGATTTTACATAAATAAGTTGTATTTCATATGTTCAATAGGAATATGATTCCATATTTTTGATACCTTTACAGAGATAGATTCTTCGAAATTGGAACAGCTAAACATTGGTTAATAAAGAGATACTCTTCGGAAAAGAGTCACAGTCATATATTAGTGGGTTTGGTGAGATAAGATAATCAGGTACTAGGTTATGGACAATCTTGTACATTTGCAACCTATAATGCAACACGTTATCATAATGTCTACAGATAATCAGGTACTAGGTTATGGACAATCTTGTACATTTGCAACCTATAATGCAACACCTTATCAAAATGTCTACATGAAAAATTCTTGTATATACGTATAAAATTTAAGTTGAGTGTGCGCAGTAATTTCCAAGAGTTTAACTTATGTTTCATATTCCCTCTGCACTAACCTATATTTGTTTGCGAGAAAGAGTTTAATTGTTGGCCAGAAATCTTTTAATTTCTTGCCCCCCTACACACTTCTCAATTTAGTTAACCAGATTTATCTGTCTTCTATATATTTCTCGATTTTGTTTACGTTTGTTTTATTTTCTACTTGTTATGTTGCTGTCTTCAGTAACCTATTCATTAATGGAGCAAGCTGTACAACAGGCTTTCGTCTTTTGATTGGCGCATGCTTTTTTTTGGGGGTGGAGGGGTGGGGGGGGGGTGAGGGAGTCAATACCAGTTTATAAATTGTCCTAAAATAGATCATATTTAAGCATCATTACTTCAGGCTGTCTAATTTATCTTATCCTAGAAATTATCCAATTTCCGAATATTTTATAAATTTATTCCTATCAAAATTCTTGTACTCCCATACGTAGTCCAGTTTTCTCTTTGTATGGGTACTTTACATTTCATCTGAAATAGATCATGAATTGTATACATCGCTTTATTCACTGTCCAAATTACAGATGTTTTGGGCTAGAGTAAGGTCTATCAGTGAGAATTACATTGTTTAGGCTAAGTGTGGCCTCCTTTGTAAAACATCGAGGTTCTTTGACCAAATTTTTCAGACATTACAATCATATATTAAGGCTGTCTTTCATCAATTAAACAATTATAATTTAAATCACACATTATAAACATATTATCATAATATATAGTGACTTTATCCATTGTCTTACAGAGGCCATTGTTAAAAGTATAATTGGTCACAGATGGAGGTATGCAGTTTCCTATAATCATCCACATCTTTTCAATATGATTTGTACCCATATAGATTCTGTTACTTGAATTCTAATTTGATTTCCCTGTCCCCTCCTATGTCAGATTGCAGATATATTGCATGTCCTCCTCATTCTGCCTGCTCTCCAAAACAAACAATTCTCAGTATAGATTTGAGCGTCCACAAATGTCTCAACAGTGTTGGTCTCTGCTAAAAACAACATATCCACTACATTTCCGGTTAAGCTCTGAATGTACCGGAAACTTTTAATATTTAGATATGCACATGAAAAGCGATTTGGATTTTTTGGATCGTGCTTATTTTAATTGTTAGAAACTTTTAACTTCATTGCTCAGATCATCTGAATCATTAATGTATGAGAGACTGGTATCATCCAGAGTACTTACATTACGCCAGTCGCGACTTGGGCCGTCACAGGCTCTGAAAGGAATTAACTGTACTGTTGAAAATGAGCCTGGAAAGTCTCGTTGGCTTTCATCACTGCCAAAGCAAAAAAAACGGGTCATAGATGGAATCAGGTCACAATTAATATTTCCGGTTCAGTACCCACGAATGTAGTCCCAGTCTATTTTTAGATCATTTTTCCTCTCTCATTTTGGTGGTGATGTATGTATTAGATTTAGACATCCTTAGTAATGATTTAAAGGAAATTGATTATTGTTTAGAATATGAGCATTGTAGTGTGGTTGTCTGTGTGTATTTTGGCGACAGTGCACAGTGAGTAATAAGGCATTGGTGCTGATCCGGAAGTGAAATCTGTGACCCATTGCACGTTGCCTTGTTTACTGTCCAGTCTCTCAGAAGAATGCCGGTTAACCTATGACAAGAACTTCAGCGTTAGTTCATCTTTGAAGATACTTTATAGCAACATATGATTTATTAGGAATTGGACACAGTGCAAAGTTCAGTACTGACAAACAAATGTAGAGACTATATAGGAAAATTAATTGTGGTCTGAGGCCTGTCAGTTTGCGAAGTCAATATTCTGTGGGGAGTTTATTCTCGTACGTTTTCTATTAGTCAGTTATTACTGTGTCTTTGTACAGAAGGATTAGATATCGAACAGGTCGAACCACGTTTATTCAAGCGTCATTTTGTATCATAATGGTGATGCCCTCGAAAGGAGCACGTACACCGGTAATGGAAAACTGTTTTGATATATGCCTAACGCCCGAAGTGCAATAGGCAAATGGCATCAAAGAGAACGAAAAACAAATTGCACGTGCCAGATAACTCACTGAAAATTGGTCAGGTTGTAAAATAAGTGTCAATACCGTCTAGACTCGCTTATAAGTCGAGTCCAACTGCAGAAAACATTGATCCTGATCTACCGTCGCATAATACGCTGGAAGGTCTATGTTGTTTGTTCTACTGATTACTCCTAACAAACTGCATATACCCAGATCTGCCAACGCATTATGCAATGGGAGATCTGGATCTGTACAGTTTGCAGTTGGGCGCGATTTATAAGCAAATACATACGGTTTCCAATCCCCCTCCAGTCTCCCGTACGATGGAGGTGAATAGGATGCTAACATGCTAAAATACACACACACACACACACAGATATATATATATATATATATATATATATATATATATATATATATATATATATATATATATATATATGTACACTACCAGTGAAAGGATATACACTCTAATAGTGAATTTTCTGCATATCTGTATATTTGACAGACATAAGCTGTCTTTCTGTAGGTCTCTCCTGATATATGTCTTTCTGTAGGTTAGATACAAAGATTGCAACACTCAGAAACCGGTCCATTTTGTTGTTTACTGATATATATCCGCTGTAAAGTAATATAGTGTTCTTGAAATTATTAATTTATTTTTATATTGTAAAAATTAAGGAAAAGGCTGTGCTGGTATTTACGTGTAAATGTACATTAATGGATTTACAGATTGCATATTAAGCATTACATTCTTTCTGAGAACGATTTCTAATTATCGACATGGAAGGTATTTTTAACACAACTAGAAAAAATGCAACATTTTTCTAAAATATCAAATACCCAAAAAGATTGATATATTAATAAACTGAATATCGTAGAAACTAATATTTGATATATCAGAAGATGGAAAATGTTGAGACATTGTTTTCTGATTTAAAACGACAACAACAAAATATTCAACATAATAATTATACAATCGTGTTTCCGTAGTATGTACAAGTTTCACATATTTATGCAATCGTTGTTTCCGTAGTATGTACAAGTTTCACATATTTATGCAATCGTTGTTTCCGTAGTATGTACAAGTTTCACATATTTATGCAATCGTTGTTTCCGTAGTATGTACAAGTTTCACATACTTATGCAGTCGTGTTTCCCTAACTATTTTTCAGTTAATGTTTTGAGCAGCATCTATAGGAGGTTCCATATTTGGCGTGACGGTGTCACACAGCCAGTTGACAAAAGGACGAAAGAAAATGGCAAAACGTTTTTCACGGGGAGAAGGCACTACGTTGGAACTCCTATTTAATACTGCCTTTTTATTGATCATGGAAATAGTCACTTAAGTCGTGTGAGGTGAGTACTTCAAAGCAAATTACAGCACATACAAATAGGTTCAGAGACCGGTAATAATTTTTAAAAATATATTTTTATGCCATCTGATGTGAGCAGGCCTAGCCAAATATTTTCAACTGATTTGTTCTTTATAAACAATATATAAAATTTGATAAAAATAGCAACAGTAGACATTGAATATATGTGTCTGTATGTAGCGCATAATTTGCACACCTAATACATAAGAGCAGAATCTTTGAGCTAAATTTGCATCATGTAATTACATGTCGGGATGCGAAAGGAGATAATTAAATAAATAATATCTGTTACAAGTACGTATATCAGTATGTTCCATCCTATGATTCCATCTATCTATCTATCTATCTATCTATCTATCTATCTATCTATCTATCTATCTATCTATCTATCTATCTATCTATCCATCCACCTTTCTATCTGTCTATATATCTATCTATTTGCATTGATGGTCTGGAGTAATTGTACTAAAGCTGAACGTAAGTTATTAGTAAGTGTTCAAATTAAATCATAGAAACTTATTACAGGACTTCTTTATAAAGAAACTAGGTTAGGAATCACTGTCAAAACATGGCCAAAATCATAAACTGGTGTTTGCATATAAAATTCTAAATAAGGAAGCACCTCATTACTTGCAGGAAGTGATAGCTGGTTATTGTAATCATAGTAATCCCTATAGTAATCATAGTAATCCCTATAATATTCATAGTAATCCCTATAATAATCATAGTAATTCATATAATATTCATAGTAATCACTATAGTAATCATAGTAATCCCTATAATACTCACAGTAATCCCATAGTAATCATAATAATCCCTATAATACTCATAGTAATCCCTATAGTAATCATAGTAATCCCTATAATAATCAGAGTAATCCTCATAATACTCATAGTAATCGCTATAGTAATCATAGTACTCCCTATAGTAATCATAGTAATCCCTATAATACAAGATACAATTACTTGAATTACCGTGTATTAAGGACTTGATGATACAAAGATAGCCTTTTCGGATGTACGATAGAAGTGTGGCATAATTTCGAAGATGAGGTGTTGCATTTTACTTCATTAAATAGTTTTAAGAAATCTCTCCCACCCACACCCACACCCCAAAAAATTGACTAAACCCATGCAAAATTGTAGTTTGGAGACACAAAACTTTATATGTTCTATTGTCAAATGCGTAATTAAAAAAGCAATTGAAATTATTACTTAGTGAGAATCTATGTTGCCTGTATGCAGCTGCGTACACATACATCTAAAATGTTTACATGGGAATCCTGCTTCTTGATATAATATGCACATCTTTTTAATATGTAGTGTATACACATCATCACTACCCTAGCTACACCACTGTCCAGAATGCTATTGTGGTGCTCAGGCTAAAACTGGTTTTCATTTGAGTGTTCTAATTATACAAATATCCAGTGTGACAATGTTTCCAAGTCTTCAAGCAAATTAATGAGCCGCGGAAGCTCAGGTGGTGCAGCGACAGATTCGTAATCCAGATTCGAGGGTTCGATACCCACCCAAATAATCTCAGGTCCGTTGCCTTGGTTTGTTCTTGAGAAAGACACCTAGCTTCCATTTCCTCGGCATGAATGATCCTGTGCTCAACGTGCCTTTAAAAACCAACGAACATAGCTTACGGGTTTAAACCTTGAGGACTTGCTGTGCGGTAATGAGAGGGGTTTAAACCTTGAGGACTTGCTCTGCGGTAATGAGAGGGATTTAAACCTTGAGAACTTGCTGTGCGATAATGAGAGGGGTTTAAACCTTGAGGACTTGCTGTGTGGTAATGAGAGATTCAATGACTAGAAAAGGAGTAACGCATGCAAAGCTGTGCATACATGTAGTGTATACGTTTACAGAAATTTAAAAAAAAATCATGCCTGCAATAATATAATATTTGCACAACTGAAAATTAGAGTATTATCTCTTGTAATTGCATCGATGTCATGCAGAACCCTACCCCCTCCCCCTCTCTCTCTCTCTCTCTCTCTCTCTCTCTCTCTCTCTCTCTCTCTCACACACACACACACACACACACACACAAACACACACAAACACATACACATATCTTGTACTAACCATTATCAGTTTTAAAAGATTCTACTTATATGTTGTTGTTTTTTTTTTCAAGACAAAAAAGTATATATCTAATTTGGAGATGGTATTTATATGGTTTATAGCCCACCTACCGATCCCCTTTTGGCTAAATATACAGGTATTGATCTGTTAAAATTTGTATCTAATGTATTTGATTTTGTTGCCAAGAAAATATATAACAGCTGTAAAGGAAGCACTAGGAAGATGAGAAACAAATATTTTGAAGAAGAATATACCGTCTATACTCGCGTATAAAGAAATGCCAACTGCAAACTGCATAGACCCAGATCTGCCGTCGCATAATGCACCGGCAGATCTGGATCTACGCAGTTTGTAAGGAGTAATCAGTAGAACAAACAACATAGACCCTGACCTACCGGCACATCATGCGACGGCAGATCAGGGTTTATGTTGTTTGCATTAGGACCCGACTTATACCCGATCACAGTCGGTACTAAAAGGTGACTTGGTGCAAGTCAGCAGATAGTTCACTAATAGTTTATTGATACAGTGATAATTACAAAAAGCTTTATTAGTATTTAACTGAGTTGCCATCACTTGTGCAAAGCGTTTACGTTTTTCTTTTCTTGTCGTGGAGTGAAATATTTGAAATAAAGAAGAACAACCTCATTAAACAAGGTAATTTCTGGGTCGGATGTATGTCTAACAGAACGTTAAATGCATTGTTAGTTAGGACTAAAATATATCTCTGATCCAAACTAAACGTTAATTTTAGAGACCAGACGATCGCTTATGTAGAATTTTTCTTTTTGTGTATATGTATGTGCAAATAGATACCTTTTTGTTTCTTTGTTTGCTACTTGTATCAGTCATTTCTTGAATTATTATTTTTTTTCTTGTTTGCTCACGTACAAAATATTTCATACATCATTGAGAATAACAATAAGGCATTTATATACTGTAGGTAGGTTAAGGTATTCACACAATACATATATACACTGTCATACAACATTGAGTGTGTATTCGAAAATATTAAATTTTTTCATGATTATTTCAAATTTAGAGAGGGTCAGGTCATGATGTGAACTGCATTCTATATCATAGGCAATATTAAAG
The DNA here is from genome assembly GCA_029931535.1 of Margaritifera margaritifera. Taxonomy (NCBI): domain Eukaryota; kingdom Metazoa; phylum Mollusca; class Bivalvia; order Unionida; family Margaritiferidae; genus Margaritifera; species Margaritifera margaritifera. Next base: position 2,202,207 of record JAQPZY010001351.1, read on the forward strand.
GCTAATATGGTTCCAGCTAATGAAGGAATATACCTATTTGAACATATATATATATATATATATATATATATATATATATATATATATATATATATATATATATATATATATATGCCGTTTTCAAGTTTTGTGTCTATATATCTTTTAGCTATTAAGCAAATATTATTAAATTCTAATGCATACTTTGAATCCACAAAAATCAGTATGACTTCCTCGGCTTTGAATTGGATGATATATTTTCTTTGATAATATTTTCTATGCCTCTCCAAATTATCTGTACATATTGACACTGCAACAGAAAATGTATAATTGACTCTGGATTTGCCTTACAAAAACTGCAAGAATATGATGAATCCCTTCTTCGTGTAATAAACATAGGATATGTGATATTTGTATTTGCGTCTCCGTTCATAGCTTTGTTAGATTTTAGTGATTATTTGTTGATTGTTGGGAGTCGGTGTTGCGAAGATATTTATCAAATCGAGTAATTAGCCAATTTTTACGACCAGACGTCATAATATACATTATTCACGAGACTTTATGGTAGCATGGATTAGTTTGTAAAATGGACCCTCCCTAATTTCTTAACATAAGGAATTCTCGGGATATTTTGAACGTATAAGTGTTTTGTAATTTGAGATAGGAACAATTATTTGTATTCAGTGTTTGGGTCGTGTTTCGTGGCGCATGGCGTAAAGTACGGCTTGGAAAGGCTTACTGATGGGTCTACAAATGTGAAGCAAAATTAAACCCATGCAAGCGTGAAATTAGGGTTTCGTGATGTGTGATCATTAGCTGATTAGAGGACAATTACTTATAGTGTTTGCGCGTTTAAGAACCAATTCAGTTGACAACGACTATTGTCTTAAGGTTCTTGGAAATAGGGGAAACATGGACCTCAAGCCAGACTCACGCAGTAGTTGTTTGATTTGCTCTGTAGTGAGACCCCCTTGCGTGTTACAAGAAAGATTTTTTGTTGGCGGCAGTGCCATTTTGGATAGCTTTATGATATTTATTTTTCGATTATGTTTTGTTTTTTAACTTAAGTCAGGCTATTGACATGACAACTGGAAGGAAAACGCGTACTCGCGCCTTGCAACATTTATTGCATAAAAGAAGATATATTTCTTTTGTTTTAATTTCCATTTAAATGTGAACAAATATAGTACTTTATGAGCCAATGCTGTTATCGGTAGGATATAATTTAACGGAGAATAGAGTATGTTTTTAATTAAGGGGCGATTCTGATTCTTAAAAGTGAGTCGTTGAAAAACGGGGGTAGGGGGGATTCTTGACCAGGCATTAGGCCAGTTGAACTGCGTTTTCAGTAGAAAAGAAGTGACTGAAATATCAGAATTTCTCATAGGTGAATTAAAATGACCAAAATGATTTTGTAATGAGTTCCTTCTCATTCCGGCGTCAGGAATAGATAGTTTAGTATGTTTGATTTACAAAAGAATAACTTTGCGAAGACTTAGTAACTTACCCCCACCTCCAGCTCGGATTTCACTAAGAGAAACTTGATATCGTTTCTATTAACTTTCCAAACTGTGGAGTGTTCATAAAAATCGCTCGCTCTGTGTGGCAATCATTAGCAGGCAAAATTGATTAGACAATAATAATCATTTTATGTCGCAATAGAAAAAAGAAAGGACTGAAGTGTAATTCATTATAAATCCATTGTTTGGTTATTATAATGGCCACTGGATGGAGAACAAAAAGCGCGCTTATCGATAAGCCAGTACCGCGGGCTGTTCAGAGGCGACTCTTACAGCCAATAGGACCTATTGCCGCGAAACGCAAGACATTGATGGTGATGTTCAGTTCATTGACACTTCTACTCATGAGAGCAAGAATTTTGACACAAATGCACATGCATTCGGTGTTAGGTCTGAAGATTCGGGTTTAATGACTATTACGGAAAAGGCACCTGACGGGGAGAGGTCTGATAGTTATGATTGAAACACCTCACAAATTCCTGGGTGGGTGGTTAGTTCGCAGACCTATAGTCTTGTCAAAACCATAGACACCCTGATAACAGAGAAATTTGAAAAGTTAAGCACAACCATGGACCATTTATAAAAACAATTTTGGTCGAGAGCTTCAGCGAAGTCAAGATAAGAGAGAGAAGCCACGCTCGCAACTGACCAAGGCTGTTGACACTAGAAAAAAGAGTTTGATTCTTCTCCGGCTTGAAGTAAGGAGATTAACACGGCAGATACTTATGATGGTTCACAGCCATTTCTTGATTATATGGCCCATTTTGAGCATGGTGTAATGATCAACAATTGGAACGAAATCTAAAAGATGTTGCGCTAAGCCGTATGCTTAAGGAAGGATGTCCTCCAAGTCTTGACAGATCTTCAAGTTCAGCCCTGTCAAGTCTAGTTTGGTAAGTTAAAAGCTTCATTGGAAGCTTGCTTTGCGCCTCGCAACTAAGACTAATACCACAAGGTGCAGTTTCAAAGCGTTTCAAAAGAAGGGGCGAAACACTTCCCGAGTTAGGGCAAACTATGCAAAGACTTGTTTCGCTGGTATGGATGCCAAATGTTGGATGTGAGAGACTGTCTGCAGGTCGTTACTAGAGCCTCTATCGCTCTGCCAGTGTAGCACTGTGGACGCAATATGTCTAGTGTTTCATCAAATATTTGAACGGCAGTCTGCCTTTAGCGTGAGTTATTCGAGAGATCAAGCAGCCATTTGACACCTGATCAAGCTGGTGCTCTTAGTACCCAGCTGAACAAATTTTGCACAGTTTTTTCTAAAGATGATGACGAACAAATTTGATCAAACACTCTGTCAAGACAGGGAATACCATACCGGCAGGAGATTGACACACAAGTCGACGATATGTTGAAGAAGGGAGTCATAAAACCGTCAGTAAGCCCTTGGGCTGCTTCGGTAGTATTGGTCAAGAAAGATGGGAAGAAGAAATTTTATGTGGACTATAAAACTCTGAATTCAGTTACCGAGAAAGATGCACACTCTCTTCCCGAATCGATGATAGTCTCGATTTGCCGTCGGCATGAGCTGGATCTCGACATTAGATCTGATGTCGGGGTACTGACAAGTGGATATCGAACAGGTTGATCGATCTAAGACGGCTTTCGCATCCAAACTGATGTCGTTTGGTTTATGCAACGCGCCCGGGACATTTGAGCATCAGATGGAAGCCGTCCTAGTCAGGCTGCCATATGAAGTTTACCTGATCAATCTCGACGACATGATAGTGTTCGGAAGCACGTTCGAGCAGTTGCTTAAGAGACAAGCACGTGTCTTCAAAGAGCCGGTCTGAAGCTGAAACCCAGCAAAATGTATGCTCTGTGCGCAAGAGGAACGGTATCTTGGTCGTACCATATCAGCTGCAAGAGTTGGCACCGATCCTGAAAAAGTAGATGTGGTAAGGAAATGGCCCACCCCAAAATCAATTACTGCGGTACGGAGATTCCTTGGGTTTTGTAGTTATTATCGGCGGTTCGTAGGTCATGTTGTTGAAATTGGGGCTCCCTTACACCAGGTTACGAAAAAGAATGCCGTTTCTCCTAGACAGATAAGCATCAAGTGGCATTCGAAGTGTTACGTAAAGCTCTTTCCCCAGCACCAGTGTTGGCTGTACCCGACTGTAATCGTCCCTTCATACTAGATACAGATGCGAGTGGTGAAGCAATAGGAGCTGTCCTTTCCCACGAAATTAACGGAAACGAAAGGGTGGTAACTTACGCTAGTCGGTGCCTGGACAAGACGGAACGCCATTATTGTGTCACTCGTTGTGACCTGTTGGCCGTCGTATATTTTATTCGTATTGCAAGACCTCTCTTTACGGCAGAAAATTCAAAGTGTGCACTGATCACAGTAGCCTGCGGTGGCTCATGAACTTCAAAGAGCCCGAGGGACAATTGGTCCGTTGGTTGGAACAACTATCATTATATGACTTCATGATAGAGCACCGCCCTAGAACTCGCCATGCCAATGCCAATGGTTTGAGTCGTTTGCCCTGCACAGGTTGCAAATACTGTAGCAAACATACTGTGAAATTCTCCGCTATACGGCTTGACAATGGTGTTCATTTTGGAGAGACGCAGGGACAAAACACAATTTTGTCCAGGTTGATCGGTGAGGTTGAGGCTTTGCAGCGCTCTTCTTGGGAATAAGTATTTGGAGACAGCAGTGAAACCAAGGCCTTATAAGGAGCATACAAGTTATTGGAAATGTCTCAAGAGATGTTCGTGAGAATTTGGCTTGATCGTTCTGACAAGCCAGTTAAACGTTTTAACATCGTACCGTACAGCTGGCGGTGGGAATTCTTAAAGCAGTGCCATAGTGGAGCCGCCAGAAGGGATTTAGGGGTCGACAAAACCATAAGACAAGTAAGACAACGTTACTACTGGCTTGGTATGAGGGATGATATTCGAGTTTTGTGCGACGTGCTCCGTTTACGCTTAGTACAAGAACCCCAACCAGAAGCGCCGAGCGAAATTTCAGGATATCACGGCTGGTGAAGAAGGAGAACTAGTAGCCCTCGATATATTAGGACCTCTTACAAAGACGGAGGAGGGAAACGCGTACATTCTTGTGACTGGATATCATTTCACCAAGTGGATTGAGGCGGTGCCTTTGCCTAATATTGAGGACACCGCGGTTGCAGGAGCGTTGCTTGACAATTTTATTTGTAGATTTGACGTGCTTCATGTGCTGTTGTCTGACCAAGGCCGACAGTTTGAAAGTGATATATTTAAAGAATTGCGTGTCATGTAAGGAATTAAGAAGACGCGAAACTCTCCCTATCAACCGCAGTGCAATGGGATGGTGGAACGATACAATCAAACTTTGTGCCAGACGCTAGCGATGTACGTTGAAGATAAACCAGTAAACAAAGACCAGTACCTTCCTCTTACAAGCATGGCCTATCGTGCATCTGAACACGCTTCTTCTGGATTAACCCCGAACAAGCTGATGCTAGGTCGAGAATTGAATCTTCCTACGGATCGTTTCCTTGGCAAAACACCAGACGAGGCCCAGAAGAATCTGTCGCAGTTCGTGCTAGATTATAAGAAGGCAATATGGGCGGTCAACGAGGAAGCACGCGAGACATTAGCACCGCTATTCGGCATCAGAAGGCCTCCTATGATATTAAGGTTCATGGTGGGTCTTTCGGTGATGATAACCTTGTGTGGTTACACCATACTCTGAGAAAGATAAGGAAGCTGCAAATCAAGTGGATTGGACCTAGGCGCATTGTTAAGAAAATAACGAATGCAACGTACCTTATTGCAAGAAATGATCATAAGACGATTGTTCACTTCAATCGATTGAAACCATGCTTGCTACGATCTGAGAGTGAACATGAACCTTCAAACAGCCAGAAAGAGTCATATGATAAGGGTGATGAGACTGAGGAGGAAGAGGAAATGTTGCCATACTCCATTACGGATCAAAGAGCTAAGGTTGTGACAAGGTGGAGGGCACGCCGTGAGTCGACGAGAAACAAATATGAGACCTGTAGCAATGGGAGTACCGAGGAGTCGCTGGCCGATTATACCTCTGCTCAGAGAACCAAATTAATTGAATGTTGGAAGGCGCGCTGAGGCTAAGGCATGTCTTTTGATAAAATTTGAATCGCAAGTTTCTTACGCAGCCTTACGTTTCTTTCAATTTTTTTTTCTTTTGTTTTACTATCAATGTTTAAAGGAGTTACCAAAGTTGAATACATTTGTTTTATACGAATCATCATTCTAAAGAATCAGATTCTTTTTCAAAATCAATTAAAAAAAGAAGACCTCAACGTCATCCTCTTCTGCTGTGTGTAAGATGTCGTATATAAGTCACACACAATCGACAGTATGCCTGTCTGATAGAAATCTGCATTGTGTCTATAGTTTTTAAAATAGTCTTAATGTGATTCCCAATAGCAGATGATGCAGTTTTATAGAATACATTAAGCAAGGAAATTGGCTGCCAATTACTTACAATGTTTTCGTCTTATCTTTTGGTATGCAAGTAATAATTCATTGTCTTTGTGTAATGGATATTTTTTATTGGCTGTAAGCCTGATTAAGCGATCTAAGAAGAAAAGGGCTAATATCATTTTTTAAAAATTGTTTATCTATAATTCTATATCAAGAGAATTTCCTTTGAGAAACAAACATAATTTTCATTTCGTGTTTCAGAAGAAATCAATGTTGACCCAAATATTCCTTTGGTTTTTTTTTTTTGTTTTGGTTTTTGTTTTTTTTTTTTGTTTTTTTTTTTTTGGGGGGGGCTTTATTATTTATCTTAACTATTGATTTTTCCGTCACTACATTAAAGTTTAAACTATTTCAAACTCAATATTTTGGATGGTGAGGGGGGATGGGAGGTGTTCTTCTCCAACGGGGGATAAAAGGAACTGGTGAAATGGATTTGTACTTTTTATGCTTGTCGACAAAATTAAGATCGCAGTGAAACTGTTACAAAAAAATTTCCAAAAGAAATATATTTTAAAAAATATGTCTATTATGTTGAAAATCAACATATGCTGCGCTGGTCCCTAATTCATACAAAAAGTGGCATACGTATGGTCAGAATGTGAATGTAAAGTTTTGAAAGAACACAATCAGTTATTTAGTTTTAAATTTATATTTGACATCGTTATAAAAAAGGTCCTGAAAAAGATTGTAACGGGTATTTCATTTTCTAAATTAATTTATATTAAATACTGATGATAGACACTGAAATACATTCGTACATCATTTATTCATATTTGGTTGTATATATGTTGTAATTTTTTTACTAAATGTGTTTTTTTTTTCCAAGCATGAAATAGAAAGAACGTTCTACTAATTAATTATGTAAAACTTTCTAAAATCAGAAAATGACCATCAAACACTAGTTACAGTACTTGTAAAGTCTTTCTCAAAAACTTCTGAGTACCGTTTCGTAATGTTTCTGGTCGTTTTAATCGCTTACCGTTGCCGTTTTGAACCGTCTATATATGTTCACCAATCGCATCTTGCTATAATTTCTAAACATTGAAAACGACTGTTTAAATCGCTTCTATGATACGGGGTCCGTGTACTGTTTTGTACAGTATCTAACAGTTCTTAATGGTCTTACAAATCGTACCGTCTCTTCTTTGTGCTGTTTCCAATCGTTTTCGTACTCTACCGTACCGTTTGCGTACCGTACCGTCTTCGTACCGTTTCCAATGTTGCAAAAAGACGTTACAATGCTGTATCCATGATGCTTAATTTTCCACAAACTTTTCACTGTGATCAAAATTCTTGTTATTTTTATTATAATATAATTCCTATCAAAAGGATGTCTGTTTCATCTGCACAGTTTTCTCTTCGATACCTATATTATAGATGTCTATTTCATCTGCACAGTTTTTGTTTTGTTTTTTCGACACCTATATTAAAGATGAAAAGGATGCTCTTTCTTTTCAATAAACGAACTCTGAAAGGCGTTTTTGCATTCTATTTAGTAAACAATAAACTAACCTTGAAACCTGCGGCTAACAATCATGTCACTGCGTTTTCTCCACACTTCAATCTAATCATTGATGTCCCTACATTAAAACCATCATGTCACTGCGTTTTCTCCACACTTCAATCTAATTATGGACGCCCCAACATTTTAACTATCATGTCACTGCGTTTTTTCTACACTTCGATCTAATCATTGATCTCCCCACATTAAAACCTGATACCATGGCATAAATAATTTTAAAAATCTAAAACAAAAATAAAAAGTCAGTGCACAACTAAATAGACACTTTTCCAGGCTACTTTAAGCCACATTAGCCATAAAGTTACTTAATTGCAGTACAAGCTGTCTGTTAATATAGGATGAGTCAACCAAATTTTGCTATTTTCAGCGAGTAATACTGAGACAAAATCAACACTCAAAAATTACCAATACATACACTAACAGAAAGCTTGCAGCCTGCTATTTTTACTTTTGTGAGAATTGAATTAGCAAAAGGTTGAAAGAATGTATTTGAATCGTCATTCTTCTTATATTCTCATTAGTTAAACCCCTTAGTTGTAATCCGAACTAGTTATTCTGAACACTATCAAGGCTTGTTCCGACCTTGTCCTTGTTCCGACCCTGTCCTTGTTCCGATCCTGTCCTTGTTCCGACCCTGTCCTTGTTCCGACCTTGTCCCTCTGCATGAAGTTTCTATCTCTGATGATATATGACAAATTACCTGACCTGGTAATTATACAAAGTGCCGGTTTAATCCTCGTGGATTTAAGATGCATATCAGAGGTACAATTAGTAACACTGTAGCATGAAAATCACCAACATTACGCACAAACGCATGCAAATTATGATTTTAAAAATTATCCGAGTTTGCAAACCGGGCCTTTCAGACAACGGCGAAGAAATACACCTCCAGTTTAATACAGGTATCGCCATATTGAAATTTCATGTACATGGAATCACGTGCCTAAAAAGTCCTCACCCAAAACGACTACACCCTAAGCAGAAACGTCATATTGTTTAGTTGGAATGGCCCAAAATGTTTGGTTTTGGTTTTGTGGATTTAATGTCGTTTTTTAGCACATGATAGGCTATACATGGCGGCCAGTTTGTTTGGTGGAGGAAGAACCCGGGAAAAAAAACCGGGAAGAGCCACCAACCCGGGGGAAGCTACTGACAAACTTTCTCATATATCCACACTGGCCAAGCCGAGACTCGAACTCACGCGGACAGAAATAAGATATCTATGATCTGTACAATTGTGGCGACTTGCAGACAGTCGCAGACGAATACTAATCAAACACTAATACAATTAAGTACCCCATAACAACATCCTAACTGAGAGGATGACCATAATTGATGTGAAATGGCATTATTCCTTTAAGCATTAGACTTTTATCAAAACATATCAAAAACAAATTGTACATGCTGAGGAAGGTTACTATATTTTTCTATTTCTTACCACATCTATCTGATTGCCAATGACAATTTTTCGATGCCACAGTTGTATTTAAATACTGATATCAGTTATCTTCGTAATCGTATATTTTTCTTCGTGGTTTTGTAAAATGTATAGTTTCTTTGGAAAGAAATCTAATGTATATTCCGCTGTGACATTTATAACTATTTCAAGTGCAGCAACCATGAATTTCACGAAAATTGGTTCCTCACGAATAAAAGTGAATACAAAGTAGTTAACGGTAATATGTACAGTGAACTTCACATACAACGGTAATATTACAGTGAACTTCACATATAACGTTAATATGTACAGTAAACTTCACATATAATGATATTAATTCTTGCGAAATGCCGTTTGTAGCGAAGTCTCTTTAACAGACCCTCTGCTGTAGCTCAGTTGGCTATAGCGTCGGACTCGTAATTAAAAAATACTGTGTTCGATACCCGCGCAGGCCAGCCCGAGTCGGCTGCGCCTGTGTGTCCTTGGGAAAGGCACTTAGCTCCTATTTTCTGGTCATAATATAGTCAATAATGTATTAAAAGTGCCGTTAAAACAAACAAAACCCTCCAGTGTGCCTCTAATAAAATCCATAATGTGTTGTATATTGTTGCAATATTTGATACTTCAAGAAAATCAACAAAATAGTTTAAGTGCCCAGTCTAGCTTACTGACTGAAAATGCTTTCTCGCATAATTCATCCAGATAAAGTTTACTATTTCGGTCGTCCAACAAGATTGTTTTGACTGTTTTTTCACCAGCTGTTGTCACGTTTTAGTTCGAATTACGACGTAACATACTGCTGTTCAAACATATATCCTATTTTCAAGAATCCATTTATGGAAGGGGTTGACAAGCCGCAAAATAAGCTACTGCTCAGAAATAATCGAGTATCCTGCCAGCTTGAGTAAGACTGATACTAATGTGACACAACAACATCGACAAAAAGAACTATTTGCTGAGAAAATGCATTAGTAACGATTTATAAGTGTTGATTTCTATCGGGGACATATAAGCCGTTGTTAGATTGTCGACCTGTATTATGCCTTAACTGTTATTTCTATGACGCAAAGTTTATTTGTCCGCATTAAAGAATCATTGTACAGTTATATTTTTTTTTAAAATAGAAGCTAGATAACTTTATACGAGTCTGTCTAAAAAACAAACAAAACATTCAAATATGTATACTGATTGAAAGACACAGACATTGATACAAGACATTGATGCAAAACACTCAAATATGTACACTGATTGAAAGACACATACATTGATACAAAACATTCAAATATGTATGCTGATTGAAAGACACAGACATTGATACAAAACATTCAAATATGTATACTTATTGAAAGACACAGACATTGATACATAGCATTGATTCAAGACATTGATACAAAACACTCAAATATGTACACTGATTGAAAGACACAGACATTGATACATAACATTGATACAAGACATTGATACAAAACATTGATACAAGACATAGATACAAAACACTCAAATATGTACACTGATTGAAAGACACAGACATTGATACAAAACTATCAAATATGTATACTGATTGAAAGACACAGACATTGATACAAAACATTCAAATATGTATACTGATTTAAAGACACAAACATTGATACAAAACATTGATACAAGACACTTCAAATTCAAATATGTATACTGAATGAAAGACACAGACATTGATGCAAAACACTAAAATATGTATATTGATTGAAAGACACAGACATTGATACAAAACATTCAAATATGGATACTGATTGAAAGACACAGATATTGATACAAACATATCAGTATATATGTATTTGCGCACACACAGACATATTTGAAAACCTAAAAGGATCGAGATAGGAAAATGTATTACAAAGGTGTACATTTGGCCATACAAACAACAAACATGTATACCAACAAATATATATATATATATATATATATATATATATATATATATATATATATATATATATATATATATATAATATTTTCGTACATTCCTACGTCCTTTTGAAAGGACGGACGGACTGTCAGATATACAGATTAGGGTGTTTTTGACTGAATGGTTAACCTTGTAATGTAATTCTGAAGCCTTTGCTCGCAAATTGAACAACAATTTAGCTATCTAAGAGTAGTTTCCACTCTCTATATCTATGTAAACGATTTATTGATTTTGGGATAAACGACGTGTGCTGCCATTCCGCCATGTACATCTAAAACCGACTCATTTCTCTTTGATTTATTCCTCGTACAGAGCCATGAGGTCAGTGCTTTAACTTCGGTGTAATGCTTAATTTAGCTTCGGATGTTTGCCAAGCAACCTAATTATCCTAGCTTAAGTCCAGGCTTATGTTCCATTGGTGACATCAAGGCCTGGTCGCTTTTCCTCTAATATTCAACGCAATTAGCCTTGCTTATGTCCAGGCTTGTGTTCTATTGGTGAAATCAAAGCCTGATTGCTTTTCCTCTGATATTCAATCAAAAGTTGCTATGCAATAACATTTACTGTAATAAAGATTTGCTGTTGTCAGCAAGGAGAGGTACTTGCGTTCTCAGTCTTCCGGTTGCTCTTGTCAGCAAGGAAGGGATAATGGCGTTCTCAGTCTTCCGGTTGCTCTTGTCAGCAAGGAAGGGATAATGGCGTTCTCAGTCTTGCGAAATAATATGCTGCCGTTAATGCATAATTTCACGATGAAGCTTATTTTGTGGGAGTTTAATAGCTAACTCATTTAGGTGAAACTCAGACAAAAAATGTTTTAAAATGCATCCCTCTGCCAGAAACAGAACATTAAACTTAGACGCACTACAACGTCCTTGATTTAAACAATATTTTTTCCAGCTGAGGTATCAAGACAAATGCGTAAATATCAATTAAATATTAATTAAATATTAATCATTTTAAAGATTAAGAAGTTAATATTTTTTCCTAGTATTGACCGCGTGAAACCAATCGTGACCGACAATCACATGACATGATGGATCCTTCTGCTAAAAACAGAATGATGAACTTAGACGAACCACAAGTCCCTTATTAAGATTAATACTTTTCTAGATAATCTATTGACACAATTACGTCAGTTGTTATATTTTATACAGTAAGTTACACAAAGTTACGGTAAGATACCAATTTTTTCTGTTGAAAATTATTTGGGATGATATACCAATCCTTACATTGATGGACCAATCCTTACACCAATATACCAATCCTTGCACTTTTATTTGATCTCATGTTGACTGATAAATAGCATTCAATGACTGCTATAAAAAATGCTCTGTTTGTACCTACCTGTTCTCCCCAACATTGATAATACCTATTCTCTCCATCACTGAAAATACCTATTCTCTCCATCACTGAAAATACCTATTCTCTCCATCACTGAAAATACCTTTTCTCCCCAACACTGAAAATACCTATTCTCTCCATCACTGAAAATACCTATTCTCTCCATCACTGAAAATACCTATTCTCCCCAACACTGAAAATACCTATTCTCCCCAACACTGATAATACCTATTCTCCCCAACACTGATAATACCTATTCTCCCCAACACTGATAATACCTATTCTCTCCATCACTGATAATACCTATTCTCCCCATCACCTATTATCCCTATCACTGATAATACCTGTTCTCCCCATCAGTGATAATACCTATTCTCCACATCACTGATAATACCTATTCTCCCTATCACTGATAATACCTATTCTCCCTGTTACTGATAATATATGTTCCCCCTATCACTGATAATACCTGTTCTCCCTGTCATTGATAATACCTGTTACCCCTATCACTGATAATACCTGTTCTACCTATCACTGATAATACCTTTTCCCCTATTACTCATAACACGTTCTCCCTATCACTGATAATGCCTGTTCTCCCTATCACTGATAATACCTGTTCTCCCTATCACTGCTAATACCTGTTCTCCCTATCACTGATAATGCCTGTTCTCCCTATCATTGATAATACCTGTTCTCCCTATCACTGCTAATACCTGTTCTCCCTATCACTGATAATGCCTGTTCTCCCTATAACTGATAATACCTGTTCTCCCTATCACTGATAATACATGTTCTCCCTATCACTGATAATACCTGTTCCCCATATTACTGATAATACATGTTCCCCCTATCACTGATAATACCCGTTCTCCCTGTCATTGATAATACATGTTACCCCTATCACTGATAATACCTGTTCCCCTATCGCTCATAATACATGTACTCCCTATCACTCATAACACATGTTTTCCCTATCACTGATAATACCTGTTCTCCCTATAACTGATAATACCTGTTCTCCCTATCACTCATACTACCTGTTCCCCCAATCATTCATAATACCTGTTCCCCCATCACTGATAATACCTGTTTCCCCTATCACTCATTATACTCGTTCTCCCTACCACTCGTAATAGCTGTTCCCCTATCACTCATAATACATGTTCTTACTATCTCTGATAATACATGTTCTCCCCATCGCTGATAATGCATGTTCTCCCCATCGCTGATAATGCATGTTCTCCCTATCGCTGATAATACCTATTTTCCCTGTCCCTGATAATACATGTTCTCCCTATCACTGATAATACATGTTCTCACTGTCGCGGATAATATTTGTTCTCCCCATCGCTGATAATACCTGTTCTCACTGTCGCGGATAATATGTGTTCTCCCTATAAATGATAATGCATGTTCTCCTTATCACTGATAATACCTGTTCTGAATATCACTGATAATACCTGTTCTCACTTTCGCGGATAATACATGTTCTCCCTATCGCTGATAATATTTGTTCTCCTATTACTGATAATACCTGTTCCCCCTATCGCTGATAATACCTGTTCTCACTGTCACTGATAATAACTGTTCTCCCTATCACGGATAATACCTGTTCTCCCCATCACTGATAATACCTATTCTCCCTATCACTGATAATACCTGTTCTCACTTTCGTGGATAATATATGTTCTCCCTATCGCTGATAATATTTGTTCTCATATTACTGATAATACCTGTGTCCCCATCACTGATAATAACTGTTCTCCCTATCACGGATAATACCTGTTCTCCCGATCACTGATAATACCTGTTCTCGCTGTCGCTGATAATTTTGTTTTCATGAAAATCATGATAATAACTTTCAAAGAAAGTAGGTCACACACACGTGAAAACTTTGCGGCCACAAGGATGCAATAGGTCAAACTAACTTGAAAACGTTGCTGCCCCGAGAATTCAGGAGATCATCATCGCCAATACTTTTGACTAATTCTGTTTAGCTGCAAGAATGGTGAAAGGAGACTCATACAGAGTGTTACTGAGAAGAAATAGCGTGATTTTCATCGTAAAAATGAAATACGTTTTACACAGCTTTCGCTTCAAACCAGTTGCAATTGATTTTTGCCAGACATATTGCAAGTTCAGATTAATTAGCTGTCTTTCACACACACGCCGTGTTTTTAGTGGGAGATTCATCAACTGGCTCTCACACACGTCGTGTTTTTAGTGGATCTCTTAAGCGAATATCTTTTTTCATATACACGCATATGAACAGATATACCAATAGACATGTACAAATATATATATATATATATATATATATATATATATATATATATATATATATGTATATATGTATGTATGTATGTATGTATGTATGTATGTATGTATGTATGTATGTGTGTTATCGTTATCTAGAGGATGATCGACCTCGGTGTTATTGCCCGGATCGAGTAAATAATAAAATAAATTATGAAATTTATAGATGGAATAAATAGAGATCTGAGCAGTCATATAGAACAGAATAACTCTAGCCCCCGTACATGAAATATAACAGTTTAATCAATTACATAAAACAAATTGAGATAATACATTACATTAGAAAGATACGCTTCTTTTTTAAACAAATCATTTTCCGAATTTCAACACAAATATACATATGTAAATAGCCGATCTGTTTTAAAACGATAGAATTAGTTCATCATAGAATCGAGTGAACAATCGAAGTCATTCCCCTGCCTGCCTGCATAACCTGCTTATCGCCGGTCACTCCAAATTCAATGCTGCTGTCCAGTCAAGATTGATGTTCTCCTCTTTTTTCCCTTCTCCTCTCTCTGACCTCGCCTCTTTCCGCCCCTCAAACTTTTTGTGGGTAGGTAGGTAGGTGGATGGAGCTATTTCCTCTTTCAAAATAAACAGAGAAGCAACCTAAATCTTCTGTCAAATATCCTTCTGGGAGTAGAGCATTACTCCACTCTCGTTACGTCAGATATCGTCCTATCGGAATTCAAACAAATACCAAAGACTATCTGGTCAGGCCAAGCCTGGCAGACCATAAACAAACCTAGTTTCAGAAGATTAATGTATTTCTAACGACTATTCATCACTAATTCACATTAACATCACACGAGACATAACAGTTTCAGTTCCCGTCTCAATTATACAAATGAATCAATGAAATTCACTTCATGGATTTACTACATTAATTTCAGTGAATAATCACTCAAGTCTTTATCATACATGAAAACATCTAAGATCTGTAAATTCACACAGATTCTCGCAACTCATATCAAATGAAGTAATGCATAAAATTCTTAGAATAGATGATTCCTATAACAATTAAGACGACAAATTCCAACAATTTGTCAAACTCATATAAAGAAGATTATTGTACTAATTCAGACAAATGAACTCAAACAAATAGTTATACTCATATCAAGAAAATTGATCTACGAATTTAAACAAATAAATTCGAACAAATAATTATATTGGTATCAACGAATTACATGAGATTGATGCAAATACCTTGTGCTTTCAAGTCTCGCTCGCTTCTACCGCCATAATTGTCTCCCTCAATTTCCAGACACTGTCACTACAATTGTTTCTACGAGAGAATTTCTTCTTATCCTCAAGGAGTCAAGATCTCTTCCTCTTACAGGAAAAACTTGGAAGAACTAAATTTTGCGATCTGGAAATTTAAAACATGAAATTTCGTCTGGGAAACACGCCTCTTATTTAGCGTAGCCAATCAGATTGATCGTATCTACCGCCTTTTATAAATACACGCCAAACGCGGTTCTAGATTTTTAAATAACCAATTCTGGAGAATTTCAAAAGATAATCCTACTTTCACTTGCTTCATATCTAGTCCTGCAAACACTCCACTTTAACATTTTTGATATGAAGACCTCCAAATAACCTTCTCCTTCCAATCTGTCTGACCGTTAATTAAACGAATGCCTAATTAAGAATCAATTTCGCCCCCAACAGGGACATTAAACGCCTCGCAGTCTAGCGATTTCATACGGTACCTTCCCTCATAAATCTAATTAATTGTTATCTGCAAAATAAATGTGCTCTACGGAAATCGACAGAAATTTGTATCCTTACATAATATATATATATATATATATATATATATATATATATATATATATATATATATATATATATATATATATATATATATAATGAGACAAAAATTGAAAACGGCGCAAATACAAAACAGTTTCCCAACGTTTCGAGCTAGACAAGCTCTTCGTCAGGGGAAGAAACAATTTACATCCACAAAACAAACACTAAACACAAACGTCAAGAAGAATTCTTGACTCCTACATGTTTAAATAAACAAACAAAGGATAAACAATAGAAGTAATAAAGAAGAGAAAATAAAAAACCCGTCTAAAACAGTTAAACTACATATCTTTTGTATGCTGCCATCAGCCCAACAAAGTTGTTTAAAAGAAAAATTCGTAGTGTATAACGTGCGTAACACGCAGAGGACCAAAGTATTTTGACCTAATTCTAGGCTTAGAACAAAGAACTGACACTCTGCGTGGCGCTAAATCAATGCCATCATCAAAATGTGCAAAGGAAATTATATCCCGGTAAAGTTAATAATAATAATAATAATAATAATAATAATAATAATAATAATAATAATAAATGACGATAATAATAGCAATAATAAGAAGAAGAAGAAAAAGAAGAAGAATACCAATAATACATGTAAAGAGTTACGGAATATATATATATATATATATATATATATATATATATATATATATATATATATATATATATATATATATATATATATATATATATATATGTGTGTGTGTGTGTGTGTGTGTGTGTGTGTGTGATTGAGAAGGGGAAACTCGAATTTGGAGTTTCGTTTTTTGTTGATGATATTGGATGCTATTTTATTTTGAAGTCCACATTTCGATTATTCGATGTGAAACGCTAGATTGATGATTACAAGATACACATACTCGCATTTAACCGCAGATTAGTGTAATGAATGCTGTTAAATACGCTTTGATTATAAAAGTGAATGAGTCAGACTCCATGGCGTGTTCAATACTGATAGTAAAGAAAATGGGAATATCTGGAAAACCTCACCGATTCTAATGGCGACCAGTATTCTTTACAAATGTTATCAACATGGATAGAATTCAATTGTAAACTGAGTGTCCAATCTAAGTTTTAAATCTAAGTGTTCAATCTAAATATTCAATCTAAGTGTTCAATCTAAGTTTTCAATCTAAGTATTCAATCTAAGTTTTCAATCCAAGTGTTCAATCTAAGCCGCGATTTCAAAATGCAGCGTTGGCTATCTAAAAGATTTTGCAAATGCTGGGAGGCTCACTTGACAATCGTTGTCAGTAAGGTATTTGCTTACGTATGGATTTTTAAACCGAAGCATGCCGTTGGTGAATCAGGCTGGTACGTCATTTTAATATAAAGGCTTCTTTGACATGTAATGAAATCATTGTCACACACCAAATATATATATATATATATATATATATATATATATATATATATATATATATATATATATATATATATATATATATATATATTCTCTGAGATATTAACTTCAACTACTGATTAATTTTTGTTTTTCAAGTTAGTTTGAGATTGCGGCATATGATTGTTGCCAAAAGAGGTTGATGTATTGTCTCTCAACCTCATCAGAGGAATAGTTATCTGACTTTTTCATCCTAAGGAAAACATAATAAGGAATTCTCCTGTAATGCAATATCAAATATAAATCAAAGACTTAAAATATCTAATGGCTGACTTTCATATATCTATATCTATCAATCTAAGTTTTTGTCCCGCTAAATCTTTCTATATCAGGTGATTAGATTCAATGACCAGATGGGTGAGTAAAGAATATAGTCTACTTTCCATTGATTTTGAGAACCTCTTAAGTTGACTTTTTGCAATGACACAGCATATTTGCTCATTAAAAATGTCATTTATGTGAATAGAAATGTTCCATATTGGGCATTTTGACACAGCATCATAACTATTTGCCACCGGTCAGTCGATTCACTTATTTGTCCCTCCTACGCCTCTTCTCTTTCACTCTTTGGACTTTTTCACATTCTCGACATTTGCATACCGCAAATGCAATCTTTTGGGTAGATTATGTGGATTTTGCTAATAATTTCAGTGCAAATAGAATTGACCTATATATTTAGTTATATCTTTTTAAATCATTGAAATACTATGTTTCTCATTTGAGGATAGACTCAATTTTAGACTAGTTAAGTATTAGTTTCATACACTTTCCACTTTATATGCTTTTCACTAGCTCATTTGTGTATCTATGTCTTGTTTAAAGACAAACAGTGTATACAATTGTCTTCATATGATTGTGCATTTACATCATAGCTGTTACATAAAGTAAACATAGACCTGACGACGTTGTCAATTTAAAGGGGCATTCCAACTAAATGGAAAGAACCTGTGAATTC
Organism: Margaritifera margaritifera; assembly: GCA_029931535.1. Classification (NCBI taxonomy): domain Eukaryota; kingdom Metazoa; phylum Mollusca; class Bivalvia; order Unionida; family Margaritiferidae; genus Margaritifera; species Margaritifera margaritifera. The sequence goes on from JAQPZY010001351.1 coordinate 2,220,910, forward strand.
CACGTATATTGGAGTTAAGAATGAGGTTGATCACCGAGGCGAGTACATGTAAGTACCAAACAAAATACAAAGTGATAATGAATATGATACAACGTGGTTGACTTCAGTTATAAGCTTGTAGCACGTGCTGTAAGACCAATCTTTAAATATGTGCTGTTTATTAGTATCTGGAAAACCAACCCGTGTCCGACTACTAGAGGCATAAACCCAATGATTTCGAGATAGTTATGTGCGTATCTCGGACACGGCCACCTTTCCTATCGAGCTACTGATTTTTCTTTGTTTCATCTTCCCGTCATCAGCCACCTCCGCTGTACATTGTTCAAACTCCTCTCTAGCTGATAAAGGCACGCTAAGCTGTATTTCTTGGGTTAACTGCAATATTTAGCTAGTTAATTTATTTAGCTAGTTAATTTACTTATAACTTAAGGCTTTATCAACCAAGAAAATTACTAATTAGATTGACAAACGACCTGTCCGTTATTTTTTTTTCCAATTGTGAATCACATTATACGATTGTTAAACGTTTTTGTCTTGATAATTAGCTATAACCTTACTTTATTTGTAAATATTTCAATAGTTTTCCATAATGTTAGAATTGTTTTTCAAGCTCATAATCTCTTTTCATGTGGAATAAGAATAATGTATCACGTTTGTTATTTGATTCTTAGGAATTACAAACTTAGTGCTAGCGTAAAAACTGAAATTTGTATATTGTTGTTACTTTTCTGTAGATATGGGGAATTCTTTGGTAGTTCTACATCAAATAATTGTTTATATTTGATTTCTTTACCTTTAAAAAGGCTAAAAAATTTATGTCGGTCTGAGAAATTTATCATTTTAAATAAATATGCAGACATAATTCCATGATCTGAATTAATTGTAGTGCGTGACTTCCTCGACGTATTCATACACAATATTGAACAAGATATTTAACATAAACACACACACACACACACACACACTTGCACAGTGTCTCCTTTTTACTTTTTTTCTTTAAAAAAATTAAATTTACATTTTAAATAGATAAAAGTTCAAGTTGATGCATCAAACATATCAAGCGCGGACTTCATTGATGACGCCTACTACGGCATACTTTTGTGGTTACGATGCACACGATGATGAAAGTATTTCAAAATTTGAAATTTTAGAGACGTTTCTCAAAGTGCATACAATATCTTCAAAGCACTTGAGCATAATGTTTACTACATTTTGATCAAAATTAAATCGAAAACAATTATGGACGTGTCCTCTTCAAAATATACCTTAAAACATCCTTTATCCCATGTAAATCTTTAGCCTGAATAGTAATGATACAAGAGTTCCAGATTTTAACTCTTTCCGAAAGAAAAAGAAAAACTCCTTACAACGTAACTTACTTCACAGGAAACGCATGTTTCGTGATAAGGGAATAGACGATTGAATCGATTGATTTTAAAGTGGAATTTAAGAATTTAAATCGCAGACAGAATGTAATAATATTCTCAACTGTGGGACAGAAGCAAATATCTTTCAATGGTTTTGAAGTACTGAATTATAGAGGGGTCTCGTACAGCTTTTAGATGCCACAATTTCAAAGTAAATCAAATATAGTTTCACTAGGCATTCAACCTCTGAATACTTAAAATACTACCAGATATTAAGTTATTACTATTTGCTGGTTTGTTAGTTATAGTTAAATAATTGTAGAACCTGCTTTACTTGATTACTGTTTGATGGCTTGTTTGTTATACTTAAATAATTGTAGAACCTGCTTTAATTGATTCAGTCTTATCGTCATCATCTGGAAATTTCAATTGGAGAAAACTGTTTAATTTCGCCTTCAGTTATCATTTTTAAAAGTGGCACCATTTACCAGCTTAGCTACCAGAACTAAATATTTCTTGAAAGTGTTTCGAGTTTTTAATGAATATAGATTGTTTTCTTCAGAAACTTTCGATTGTGATCCCCGCACGCGTTTTGAAAGTCCTGCACAAATTATGAGTCTCTAGATATAAAAAAAAATAATAAATGGCGAGAAACAGTTACACATTATGGTCATAATTGGTGATTGGGGACAGTAAGTTACATCAACTTTAAAATGTTCATATCTCATGCAATGACAAATTCAGGTTGTATTGATTCCATCTTAGGAAAAACGAAATATCCCAGACACCATCCAAATTGAAAACATCTCATTGTTGTATTATTAAGAAGTACACCACCGGCCACTGGATCAAAGAAAACGAAACAGAGAGTTCAAAAAGAGGTTGTTTTTTTCTGTCAATGAGATTCGAATTTGCTGCTGCGAGTCATTTGGCGCTTTCCTTTTTCGTCCTCGAATAAGATCTTGTGCTTATTACGTCATTTCTTTACATTAATGCCGTATAATAGTCATGCATCGTCCGCACTCTCAATGCTATCGATGTACCATGAACAACATTTCCGGTAATTAATACTTTTGTTGCCGCTTTGTAAAACGTTCTGGCAGCAAAATCTTCTTGTTGATCAATTTCTAAAATTACGCGTCTAATGACTGTGCAGGACATGCTGCTATAACATTCTCTATTGTTCTTGGGACTACGTCTTTCGGAGTGTTTTTAAAAAAGTGAAGAAAAACTCATCTAGAGTTGTATACATGACAAAGAATTTGATTGGAAGCGTCCGTCTAAATCTAGATGTAGATCTTATGTTATGCATATTTAATCTATAATGTGTTTAAATTTTGTCTATGTAGGTAAGTTGTACTTTAGATTCTGGTCACTTGTAAACAAAATGTTTACAAGCATGTGAGTTATCATCAGATTTTACATTGTGCAGTTGAAATCAGATATTATTCGAGAAGAATTATTCATTTAATATATATTCATTGGATATACTAAAGTTCTCATTGACTTTTGAATTAATACAGTACTTCAGACTTTTGTTAACTCATTCAAAGACATTCTGGATTGTATCATTGTGTTATATCAGGACATTCAAGACTATTGGAACTCATTCGAAACATTCTATAACTTTTGGATTTGTGATTAGGACACATAGAATTATTTGGAATTTGATTCACAATATTGTAAGTATCTCTTGAATTTCACTTTGTATTGTAGGGAAATAAATTACTTGATGATATTACTTACATTCTTGGTTTCACTTTCTTTCTGTTACATATTTTTTAAGACCTAAAGTCGTAACACTGAATTCAATTCCAGAAGCGACACAATTTTGATTGGTTTCCAGCCTTTGAAACATGATGATAGCACTCACGTACGATATACTTTAACTCCTAATATCCCTGTTTAAACATAATGATAGTACTCGCGTACGACATACTTTAACTCGTAATATCCCTGTTTAAACATAATCCTTCATTTGACAGTGTATTTGCAAATGGAGGCTTTGTACCAGCTTTACCAAGTACCATCGCAACAAAACATATCGTATTTCTGCAGATTTTAGATATACTTGCCACACCGTTTTTAAATTCAATACAGATCATAAATGAAGGCATATATGCTAGAGTCGATATATATCGTGAAAATTAAATCACTTTTGCACAGGTCAGTGCTTCAAACCAGTTACAAACTATATTTTCTCCATGTATTGCAAGCATTGCAAGTTCAGATCAAATAATAGTCATCGGCTGTCTTTAAAGTGGGTCGCTCTTCCACAAATATGCACCGACAGACTTACAGACAGACACAAGAGAAACAGACTGATTGATATATGAGGAGACACTACATTTGTGGATTTTTAATGGGCTCTACGTGACGATTTGGCTGCTGATTTTGAAGACTCAGATTCCTTTACTACATTAAGGAGATTTGAAGAAAAGTTTGTATTACATCAATACTTCAACAAGTTTTTTAAAGATGTATTTTCATTAATTAACAAAATGCAGTTTTTGCGTGTTCTAATCCATGTGGTAAAGGAAACTTCAGTATATGGAGTACACGATCGTTTCAGTTCAGAGGCCGCTCGTCTCTTTAAATGTATCTATTGTGAATCGAATTCAGTGGAAATGATTGCCTAAGTATTCAATCCAAGCCAAGATTTCAAAATACAGCATTGTCACTTTTTCCTTCTTTTGTTTGGCAATTCTGGCAGGCTCACTTGTTAGTCGTTGTCAGCAATATAATAGCTTGCTTGCTGCTTTTAAGACGAAGAATACCGCTGTTAAATCGTATTGTACAGGATATTTGATATTTAGAAATAGGTTAATAACCGATGCAATTGAGTTCCAGAGAAACACAACGCTTTACCCTGCTTTTTGAAAGTATCAGGTTGGACAAGTGTACGACACGGACGTAATGTTAGGTTTCATTCCACAAGCAACAAGACCATTTTAGAAATATGTGTCCATCATTATTATTATTATTGTTGTTGTTGTTGTTGTTGTTGTTGTTGTTCTCGGAAAACCTATCCATATTTAGACTGCACATCACATAAATCTATTGCGTCCAACAAATGTGTATATCTAAAAAAACACAAAAAAAACAATCAACGTCGATATCTGACCTCTATCTAACTTTTCTCCCTTCATTTTCGTGCTACCGGTCACATTCCTCAAACAGTCAAAATCACTCCATTACTATACAGCAAATCAAGAGAGTTAGTGGACTCCAAAGCTTGGGCTGTATTTAGCATGTTAGTGCAATCCAAAGCTTGGGCTTTATGTAGCGAGTTAGTGCAATCCAAAGCTTATTTAGCGTGTTAGTGCAATCCAAAGCTTGGGTTTTATTTAGCGTGTTATCCAAAGCTTGGGTTTTATTTAGCGTGTTAGTGCAATCCGAAGCTTCGGTGGGCTTTATTTAGCGTGTTAGTGCAATCCAAATCTTGAGTTTTATTTAGCGTGTTAGTGCAATCCAAAGCTTGGGTTTTATTTAGCGAGTTAGTGCAATCTAAAAGCTTGGGCTTTATTTAGCGAGTTAGTGCAATCTAAAATCTTGGGTTTTATTTAGCGAGTTAGTGCAATCTAAAAGCTTGGGTTTTATGTAGCGTGTTAGTGCAATCTAAAAGCTTGGGTTTTATGTAGCGAGTTAGTGCAATCCAAAGCTTGGGCTTTATGTAGCGAGTTAGTGCAATCCAAAGCTTGGGCTTTATTTAGCGTGTTAGTGCAATCCAAAAGCTTGATTTTCATTTAGCGTGTTAGTGCAATCCAAAAGCTAGTTAAGCTAACAGTTATTTGCTAGGTCGATTATATTTCCCCAAAACTCTTAAAAAATAGTTTATCTCTAGCGTCATTAGGGGAATTGCAACGATCAACATGTTTTACTATGTTAAAGAGTGTTGAAACAGAAGTACTGTAGTAGAAATCTGACATTTTATGTTATGGTCGCTTTTCTGCAGCTACGGTTGGTAGCTTAACATCAACATTCTTTTCGCATTTTCAGGTATATTTTCGCCATCGCAGAAACATTTCAAGCTTAGAGACGAGCTTCCTTCAACGTCGCTTAATATCAGAAAGATGCACGAATCAACCTCCAGCAACTAATTATAGTGCCCTAAATCAGGCGCTGTTGGAGCCGAGAGTTTTGTCCATCTGAGATGACAAGGTTTGATTAGTGTCAAAACGGCCTTCTTAGGACCAGAATATGTGACAGGTCCGCAAAAAAAGCCTGGTTACATAGGGGTCCTTCAGGCCCCAATATAATTAGAATTAAGAGTTAATGAGGTTCTCATAATTTAATCTCGATGAAAAAAGTACTTCATTTTGTCCTTTAATTGGAGAATGATGTCATAACTGCTCATAACAGCTTCTGAATATAAAATAGTTTTTATATCAAATATATTCAACAAAAACATAAAATGCCCAAAGAAACATTGTCGATACAAAGCTGAAAGATAACATGATCTCCTTTTGTTTCTGCTAGGCTCTATTTGATAACGAAAGAGTGAAGACAACTTTATACAGTATGTAAGTAACTCTCATAACTAAAATCGCCTAATAGTGTTCGTCTCAACTTTACTTCTGGTTGTTGATCATGATTTATTTTCTATGGTGATATAAAAAAAAAATTCTCTCACTGTTTTTAAACCAGGACAGTACTCACGTAATAAATCTGGGATCAAATATAATTACCCCGTTTACACTGACACTGAGGCTAATAACCAGTGCAATCAGATAACAGGACGATAAAACAAACGTCTTTAATATGAGGCTAATAATCAGCACACTCAGGTAACAGCGATGCAATGTCTTTAGGAGGAGAAAAAACCAGCAAGATCTGAACGTGACATGTCGTCATTTTATGTCAAAACAGTCGTTCAGCTAATGAATCAAGATCAATATGGGTGTTTAATTTTCTCGAGAATAATTACCAAGTTTTTCTAATTTTTTCTTTTGCAATTAGAATCCATTTTTAGACTGATCATCCTACGAAACCAGTTGAAGCCGATATATGGTTTAAGTGAATCGTGACAATTAGAGCAATTTATTATCAGATTGCCGTCATAGCTTTTTTTTTTTTTTTTTTTTTTCCTTAATCAGAACCATACTCAACAGAAGAACTGGTGGAAAGTGGTGTCGAACGCATAAGACAACAAGTAACTGGTCATCTAACACAACTGGATAGAGTTTTCAGAGAAAGTATTGAAAGAAAAAAATCAATTCAAAGTTAGAGAAAAAAATATTAGGTGAAAGGATGAAACAACCGTTGAAAGAAAAGAGTGTAAAAAAATTACATCTACTGCTGTTGGGATAACTGTATCAACTATATGCCCTACATCTAGCAAAATTTGGTATAAGGTATAGTAGGTGTTTGAGAAGGAATAAGTTGTGGTAGTGCTCCATCAGGATTTCTCCATTGACTATAAATCAGAAAAGGGTTAATAAATATTGGCAATTATTTGCCTGACTTAGCCAAAAGAAACAATGGCAGCATTGTCTGGAATTATTAACAATGTAATAAGCTGGCTTTCGAAAACAGTTAGACCGGTTGTTTCGTTCCATGGTGAATATATTAGTTTACTTGTTTGTTGACATTAGTGATTTTTTTTATTGAGTAAACAAAGCATATAGCAGAGTTAGAAATTAACACATATTATCACCATAGGCGAATCGTGCTCTGCACGTGTGCTGAGGGAAAAAGTAATAAACTATTTTTAAAAAGTAAATTATAGCAGCTCCTTCTACCTTTAGTAACAAATATTAGCGATTGTTTGTTTGTTTGTTTGTTTTGTTTTGTTTTTGTTTTAATGTTTCTTTGTTTTTTATGATAAATATTCTGTTTTTACGTTTTATAAATTGCCATGTTTAATCATCATCATCATCATCATCATCCTTCGTCTTTGCATAATCTTTACTCACTTTATCTTCTTTTTGTTCTTTGCGATTTCTTTTAGTACTGTCACAGGCTGTTTATAATCCTTTGGAATACCGTTCTTGACTACATCTGTATTAATGGTCCGGTTTAATCCAATTTTATTCGAGTCAGTGGATTTCTGTAAATTGTTGTTGTATCCAACGATACTATCCAGTTTCATAACAAAACTATACAGTCACCACGAATAGCATAGTCTAATTCAACTGTTGATTTTGATATGTTAAAGTCCCGGGAAAGTTAAACTGTGGCATGAATTGAAAACCATTTTGGCAGACCTCCTAAAGTCACTAAGATCTTCTCTATTGCCCAGCTGTAAAACTTTTCGGGATCATTTTATCCAGCCTTTTTGCACAGCATCAAAAGTTCATTATGGAAGATTCAAGAGCGAATTTATTTGAAGGTGTATTGGCTACTGTGTCTGTTATTCTCTCTCTTGTGACGCAGACATAAACTAAAGCGAGTCCATTTATGTACTTGTCAGTCACCGATTAAGCAATTGATTCAGTGGCAAACGTATCGTACTTCTAGATAAAATGTCCACGATGCTTTTTCACTGTAGATTCCCTTTAAGGACTAGTTGTGTTTACAAAATACTCATTGGTTACCTCCAATCCGATCCGATATAGAAGTCAACATAAATTATATTCGATCTAGGTTTAATATGTATGTTGACAAAAAGTGTATGTAATCCTGATTTTTATATTTTAATGGTATACTGTTGTGAATCACCTATTGTGTGTGTTACGACTCTATGTCTTAAAAATAAGTAACAGAAAGAAAGTGAAACCAAAAATTGTTGTTGTATCCAACGATACTATCCTGTTTCATAACAAAACTATACAGTCAACACGAATAGCATAGTCTAATTCAACTGTTGATATTGATATGTTAAAGTCCCGGGATTTTGTCACAATGTCTTCATCTGTGTTGTAACCTTGCTGTTCTAAAATTATTAGCTCCATTAGCTTTCTAACAATATCTGATACAGTTGAAATAGATTGTGTAATAGATGTTCTGTTTTTACATCGTGCACTTAAGGTCCAGATTACATACGATCCGATAATTTGATTGAATCATGCAATATCTTCATGTGTCAGACCGTTGCTGTCAAACCTTAACTCTCATATTTGCCCACTAGAGGATTAATCAAATTATATAGTAGTTTAATCTGAAAATACCACCATAAAAAGCCCACGTCTTTGCAGTAAAATAATTTATTTCATAGTCGTTTAGTTCTCCTTTTCCCGGTGGTATATGTCATAATCTATGACATTTTGTTTCTCTCCCTTGATGTATTTCCAATATTGATTTGTTGGAAAGTTAAACTTGTTGCAGAGCCAAATTAAACTGTTTGATATCTGTTGGATTATTTACTGATCTAAAAGCATATTGAGCAGGTAAAGGTGTTGTACACTCATTCAGCGATGTCCTTATCTGGAAGTATTCTTGTTACCTTCTTTGTATAAAATGTTAAAGAAGTTTAAACGTCCCTATCATTGGATCAACTTTTATGTGATTTTCATTACCCCTTATTTTGTTCAAAATCTCATAAAGTAACTAATAGTCCAGTTGCATTGTATCTGTTTTTCAGGTAACATTGTAGTCACTTTTCACGTTTTTCATTTGTACAATGTTGTTATTTACCTGTCAGGCTTCTGGATGTGCTTTCTTTTTTCCCTCTGGTTTTGTGATAAATGTAAATTTGGCATGTTCATGTCTTAACTCCTTCATGCTCTAATGCGATGCTTTCTTTCAATGTTGTTGGAGTCAACTTCATATTTGTGAATGCTGTCTCTTTTCATTTCTTCTGTGATATCCTTTCTTACTACTCAATGATCTTGTCTACATCGTAGTCACTTTTCACGTTTTCCATTTGTACAATGTTGTTATTTACCTGTCAGGCTTCTGGATGTGCTTTCTTTTTTCCCTCTGGTTTTGTGATAAATGTAAATTTGGCATGTGCATGTCTTAACTCCTTCATGCTCAAATGCGATGTTTTTTTTCCTCATTCTAGAAACCCACATTAAATACGTAATGTATTACTTTTTATTATTGCCCTGTTTTAACCACCTTGCCATCAGGAGTGATACTACGTACTACAACGTCATGATTGACAGTAATCTATAAATGATTTCTGAAGCATAGAAGGATATCATTTTTTTTTAAATTAACAAATTTATACTTTTATTGTATTGAATGTTATTCTTCAACATAACTTGTCTTGACCACACTCTTATGCTGTCCAAACTTGTAAACAAAAAGGTTTTATCTCTAGGCTCTGACATTGTAGTTTTCATGTTAAATTCGAGAAATATTTCTATCATCTATCTTACAACTGTTGAATTCAATACCATGTAGCTTTTGTGCCATTAACTGATATTTATGATGTGTAAAACAAAACTCAAATTAGTGTTCCTCTGCTGTTGTTGCTCCACTCAGTGCTCAGCAGTTGCGCTAGTAATTGTACCTTCCGTGTGATTATTTGTTTTAATCAGGTCTTGTGATTTTATTATTTCAAATTATTTTAGTAAGATTTCAAATAGAATGATAGTTGGCTATCGCTGCTGCACTAGAGTAGTGGATAAAAATTATAGTACTGGAAATTGTCTTCAATTTCTCTAAATTTCTTGATGTATTTATTTATCGCATCATTTAAAATTTCACTTGGGCCATCATTCTCAATATATCTATTACTTTTATCTTTGCTTCCAAATTATATCTCGAACTTAAAATTAATAATGTTCAAACTAAGAGGTATACAGGACAAAAACTTTCTTGGAAAACAGAGTTTAAAACTGATACAGTAGGCTATACAATTTGAAATGATTCATCAAAATGATCCTAAGAGAAACAAGAGGTGGGGTATCTCCCATTTAAAATGAATGATTGATTTTAACTGTTATCCTGTTTCATATTAAAAGTTATTTGTGTCAAATTGATGATTACACCGTGTAACAAAAAATTTTTTTTTTGTTCCTGGGTAGTAAGTGTTATTTCCTAATTGCTTATGCCTCAAAAGTATAGAAAATGGCTATTATTCCCCACAAACTTTGCTTTTGTGACCAGGACAGTGATATTTTGAAATTTACCTATTTTCCAGAACATTCCAGATAGATTTAGTGCTGAGTAAACTAGGAGTAACTTCTAGAACTTTCCAATAATATAAATAGTAGTATAAATACAGGGGCCTTAAGCCCACCAGTTCAGTTTAGTTCCAGCTGCCTAAGTGGATACATATCTGCATTTTTCTGAGATGGCATCAAGAGGCTGCAAGCATCTGGCAGACACATTTTGCTATGTCTGCGGCCAATTTATCAAGACAAGAGCGAAAAAGTACTCCGTGGAAGCATCTGCTCAGATGTGTGAAGCCTGCAAGGCATATTTCTGCATGCCTGTCGGGGATCAAGACAAACCTAGGGCACCTCATTTCACCTGCGAGCACCGCAAAAAGAGTAGTGGATAAAAATTATAATACTAGAAATCGTTTTCAATTTCTCGAAATTTCTTGATGTATTTATTTATCGCATCATTTAAAATTTCACTTTGGGCCATCATACCGAAACAGAAACTTTTGCTAAGAAACTCTAAGAGCATAACACGGCTCTCCATTCCTCATTTATGGAACTGAATACAGTTTGGATTGGACATCAAGATCAGTTACCGAGACGTTGTATAACACTCTACACATAATGCGATCATGATCTCTCTGTATTTAAACGGAGATGTTTAAATGAGATCATTTATCGATTGTAGATAATACAATGCTTTACCAAGCTATCATTAGTATTGTGAAGGTGATGGTTTGTGGCGTGATCTACCTTGTAGTACAGGAAAGCCAAGTAACAGGAGAACAAACACAACAGAGAGTCCAATGGCCTTTACAATACTACCACTGTGAAATCTAATTTGAATGGAGATGCTGTCACTTGTTTATTGCTCTAAGCCAGGATGTTATCCATGCAGGGATTCTGCTATGTTCGTCTTTCTGCTAAATCTGTAAATCTCGTTTGTAAATAACTAAATCATTCAATTACCTTTGTAAACAACTAAATCATTCAATTACCTTTGTAAACAACTAAATCATTCAATTAGTTTGTAAACAACTAAATCATTCAATTACCTCTTTATTAGACTCAACATATATATGGCTTTTGGGAACAGATTAATGACAAAGGCATTTCACTACAGGGCTGTAAACAACGTCTCTCTGTTTGGCTTTTAGAATCATTAATGTGGATATGCTACGACACCATTGATTGTAATGATTACGTCTAAGAATATACATAAATACATTTTGATCATTTTTACGGGCATTTCAATCTATTTTCAACAGTTAACTTTATGGAACTTGTTGCATCCAACAATTTTACGTAAGTCATATTACCAACCATACCTAGAAGTAATGCTGACTATATTTAGAAATCTGTCCTTACATATTTAACTAAATTGTATCCAGTTACTTGGATATTGTATTTACAGTTGCAGCCGTGCCTTCCCAGCACATTTCTAGATTACTGTATCTTTATTCATCCAAGTCCACCGAGGTAACGCGGGTAATTGAAAAAAACATGACAGAGCATTGAATTTCAGTTTATTACATTTGAAAAGTATTCCTTTCAGTCAGATTAGATTTGGTATGAAGAATATTCTCATATTATTTAGGTGTTTCTAGCAAATAGCGTTCAGCTAACCACCAACTAATCCATCCATCCATCATCCACATCAACCATGCCTTGAAACAACACGTACTACAGTTAGACATATTAAAACGCATCTGCATGCATTTCTTACAAGGAAATAGCTGCCAGAACTGGCTAGGCACATATAGATTATCGTCCAAACTGTCCTGAACTAAAATTCTACAAATGACCACTACATGATTTATTTCCTATATTTTGTTTCAAAATAAATTTATTTAAATTTACGTGTGTGTATATTTTGCAATGCGTTCGCAAGCTGAAACTTGCATACAGTGCACATTTGCACGTGTGCAAATTTCATATGGAGATATAGTGCAAATGTACACACCATGCAAATTTACATACGTGTGCAAATCCGGTCACATTGCATAATTAACATATAAATATACATACGTATATAAATTTACACATTCATGCAGGCTGGTGCATATGAACGTGTGTATAAGTCACAATTTAATCATTATGACAGGCTTTCTACAAATACTTGAAGGACCCCCTTAAACAATAGCAACTCCCGCAGTCGTTAGTATCAATATAAGTGACTGCTTGTTTATTTCATGATCAGTATTACTTGTGGTTTTTCCCTAGGGTGGGGTGGGGGTCGTTTTGTTAATTTTGACATTTCTAAATCTCTATGTGTCATTTGAACGACCAAACAACTAACCACATTATCAGATCTGACAGAAAGACCCTCAGTATCATAGTCTATCTTCTCTACATAATTTTACTCACTTTGTTTTCTTTTCTGTTCTCCATAATTTCTTGTTTAACTGTCACAGATTGCTTATCAGCCTTTGGAATACCGTTGCTAGCTACATTCTCATTAACATTACGATTTATTCCAAGTTTAAACGAGTCTATTAATTTCTGCATAGTGTTGTTGTATCCAACGATACAAGGCATTTTCATAGCCATGTCTCTCAGTAATAAAACAATAACGTCACCAACAACAACATAAAATCTAATTTCACTTTTGAATCTGGTTTGTACTGTTAAAATGCTACCATAATGTTTTCAGTTGTGTGGTAACTTTGCTTTCCTAACATTAATAGCTCCATTATCGAGTTGGATATCTAATGCGTCAAACAGGAGAAATGCATGAGCTTTCCCGAGACCAGGAAATTTGTGGAAGCCACAGCTGCACTTAACACAACTGACAAATCCTACGCCAGCGCAGCTAAAACGGAGAAGAAACCTGTCACAAGCACTGTCTGTATCTAGACAGGCATTTCATGTCCAGAAGGTCAAAGCAAGTTCACAGTCTTGACGCCACCAAAACCCGTGCTAGTAGCCACCGAAAAACCGAGAGCAAAGTAGATAACTCAAATAATCAGTGTGACAGTGTAGCAATTACGAAACCTAATGCTTCAAACAAAAATCCAGTTAAACCCAGCCCACGAAAAGAGCAGCAAGCCACTGGCCCCAGTTGTCATAGAAACCAGTGTGGCACTTAAGGTATCGAGCTCTGTTGTCGAGAAACTGGTTAGATCCGGCCCAACAATAGGACAGTAAACCGCTGGCGCTGGTAGAAATGCATGATCTAAACCAAATAAAGAGAAAATTAAAGAATCCACTAAATTTTAGAAATAATTAAAAGCTTGGGAGTCAGGAGTGTATGGACACTGGAGAGCACCCTGACACTGCACCAGGGAAAGCCCTCTGAAGCCCTGTTCTTCCACCACGTTCATAAATATGTCTGACACCATAATACAATGAAATTGCCGAGGTTTAAAGGCAAATATTGATGCAATTAGTCTTCTTCAAATAAGGTTAGTTAACCAATTCAGGATACCTTTTAAAATAAAACGAAAGGGATAATCTTACAAAATTCACAACGATCATCAGCTTTTCAAGACATACTGATAAGGCTGCTGGAGAAGTGTCCATCATCATAAATAAATAAAACTTCTCACAGCCAAATTAATTTCAATACTAATTTACAGACTATAACCGTTCGTGTGTCCATACACAAAACTCTTACACTTTGCTTAATATATCTCCCACCAAGCAATCCAAGGACTCCAATTAAACTGATCTTGACAATTTTATTGAACAGTTACCGACACCCTTTATTTTACTTGTCGACTTTAACGGCTATTATACACTTTGGGACTGTACAGATTTCAAAGAGAGATGAAAGAAAATGGAAGACTTCATTTCAAAACACAATTATTGCCGTTTTTCATGCATCCTGCCATAGGATCCTACTAGTCCTTAGATCTGAGCATCTGCGATCTATCTCTTTAACTTGACTTGTTGTGGGATGTTGGTGACAACCTGTGTGGTAGTGACCACTTTGCAATATACTTAAGAAGTAATACTCCGAAACTTCAATGGCTAGGTCAGAGATGGAAATTGAAGAAGGCAGATTGTGAAACGTTTCAGTTCCTATGTGACTCATATTTAGCTGTTGATCGTTTGACAACGTTGTGGATCCTATACCAATATTTACAAAGATACTCCAGGATGTTCCTGGAGATACAATATCAAACATTTGGCGATTCCTAAACGTGTCAACAATACATAGTTTGATGATGCATGCACAGACGTCATTAGGGAACGGAAAATGTTCCATAAACATTTCAATGTCAATCTAACAACTGAATATCTGAATATATACCTTATAGACCGATGTAAAGTTCGTCGTACCGTTAGCAAGAGCAAGAAGTAAACAAGGAGATACTGTGTCTCTACGTTAAACTGTCCTCCTGTATTAAATCAGTATGGAATATGGTGGGAAAAAATCATTGGCAAAATAAAGGCAGCTGTCTCAAATACACTTAAATAAATATAATGAAATAGTCACGACCGTACCAGAAATCTTAAATACATCAGCAGAAGCATTCTCGAAAAACTCCTCACAAGAGAATTATGCTGAAAAATTCTACCGTGTGAAGAATTTAAAGAAAACGTCAGTATAAATTTAAAATCTGCTAATGCTAAAAATTACAATGAACTTTTACCTCTCAGAGAACTACAAGACTCTCTTGGTCGAGCCCATGATACTTCAGCAGGATCAGATTATATCCACTATCAACTTTTGAAACACTTACCTGACACGGCTCTAAATACTCTGCTGAACATTTTCAATAAAATATGGCAAACTGACGACTTCCCATGAGCTTGGCTAGAAGCAGTAGTGATACCAGTACCTAAACCTGGAAAGGGCCATACCGACCTTTCCATCTATAACCCCATATCATTAACAAGCTGTATTTTTAAACACATGGAACTGATGATAAATGATAGACCCATCTAGTATCTCGAATCCAACAAACTATCTTTTCAGGCGTTCAATGTGAATTCAGACGCCAGATAAACACAACAGACCATCTTGTCAGGCTTGAAGCATTTAACAGAGAAGCTTTCATAAAGAAAGAACATATAGCTGCTATATTTTTTCGACTTGGAGAAAGCTTATGAAAATACGGCATAATTAATTACCTATTCAGTCTAGGTCTCATGGCCCGCCTATCTAACCTTATCTCCAATTTTTTGAAAGATAGAAATTTCTAACTGTTGGCAACACCATTTCTGAAAAATATCCTCAGGAGATGGATGTACCACAGGGCAGCATATTGCTAGTCATGCAAATCAACATCAAAACTAACACCATAGTGAATTCCATTAATCCAGGAACTGACTGCTCGTTATATGTCCAAGACTTTTAGATCTGCTATAGCTCAAAGAGTATGTATACTATTGAACGTCAACTACAGATACGCCTAAACAGAGTTCAGAAATATTTTCGAACAGTTTGCATATCTGCCGATTACATCGAATTCATGATAACTCATCTTGACAGTTGTTTTATTCCTCTTGTGGAGGAGACCCAATTTTTAAGGCTTACTTTCGACGGTAAGCTGATTTTCTTTCCCCATATTAGATACCTCAGGGACAAATTTCAAAACGCCCTGGATTTCATAAGAGTAATGGCAAACACAGATTGGGGAGCAGATCGGAAGGTCTTGCTCAGGCTATACAGTTCATTGGTAAGATCTAAACTTGACCACCGCTCCATTGTGCACGGATCAGCTTCTAAATCTTACCTCCAGATGATAGATCCGATACACAATCAATGACTGAGACTTTGCCCGGTTGCATTTAGAACTTCTCCTTCAGAAAGCATCCATGCTGAGGCAAACGAACTATCATTTTATCTTAGACAAACAAAATTGGCTCTTTAATATATTCCCAAACCGTCGGCTAATCCATCTAATCCCGCATACGATGTAATCTTTAGACCCAAATACGAAGCTTCATTCCACCTTTTGGCATATGAATTCCTTCTCACTTAGAAACAGAAATGATCAAGGTTGGAAATACTGCAGATTCTCTGTTCCAAAATCATCATCTTGGTTATTAACAGCCCCCAAAATAATATTTGATCTTTGCAAATTAAAAAAGTTCTCAACAAATCGTCCCCTTCATCAGAGTAAATTCAGTGCAATCATAGCTTCCTATTGTACCCATACATCCCCGTATATAGACCATTCGAAATATGGAGACACGACAAGGTTGGAGCAACACAGAATAAAGCGTCAATTTTTATCACAGAAATTACAGCTATACTCAAATCTTTGAACTACATTGAAACCTCTCAAAATACAAATTTCATCATCTTTTCGGACTCAATTTCCCCTCTGAAAGACTTGCAAAACCATAAATCTGAACACCAGAAAATATATCCCAGATATTACAGAAACTTGATTTGCTCATACAATCTGGAAAAAGTATTATGTTCTGTTGGCTCCCTAGTCACATTGGTATAATGGGTAATGAAAGGGCAGATAAAGCAGCGAAAAACTGCCATACAGTCACCCGTTTCCGAATGGAAGATTCCATATACCGACTTAAAATATTATATAAACCAGCATGTACTTCATACTTGGCAAAACATGTGGAATTAAAACTCCACTAACAAAGTTCTGAACATCAAACTCACTATTGAAGAATGGCATCCATCGAATGAAACAATCGCGTATTGGACACACATACATGACTCGTGCATACCTTCTGAGGGGTGAACCTCGACCAGAGTGCATACGATGCCAGTGTCCACTGACAGTTTGTCGACTTCCACCCTGTGAAACAGAATTATTTTTCGATGTGAACTCGATGAAGAAATGGTATGCTGCTGTACCACCTGAGTAGGTCTTGTACTTTTTGAGGGAATGCGGTTTCTATACCAAATGTTGACGACATGTTTTAAGGATTTCATATTTGTACATTTATCTTTTATTCTATATTCCTTCTACAGAACATTACAATTTTACTGTTATATTTTATCATGTTGAACTTCATATTTGCATTTATTTGGAAGTGTTTATCTTCCTAGCTTTATTGTGCAAGTCTTCATTTTAACATTTTTCGAAGTTTACCTTTTTTTGGCACAATATAGCCACTATTGTGCTGAGGTGCCATTAAAAGCTTCTATATACATACATACATACATACATACATACATACATACATACATACATACATACATACATACATACATACATACATACATACATACATACATACATACATACAATTTTCCTTTTTCAGCAAATCTTAACTCTCCTGTTGTAAAACTCTTTTCCCTCACGAAACTGTATCTTTTCAGGATTCGCACCTTGAAAAATTGTCTAAAAGCATTGCGTGTGACATCTTCCTTTCTTGTTTTCACTTTTTCAAAACAAGTGTATTTAGTGAAAATACCTATCACTGTCAAAATGTATTTATATCCATTGTTATATTTTTTATATGCCTTCATTCCAAAAACGTCTGAGTGTCGCTAGTCATCCATATGACTGACATAACTCTTTTGTGGGTAAATCTTGTATTATTTTTTTTTTCGTCGGTTTAATTTGTTCCCACAATTAATTTATTTTTGTGCAAGCAACTGGACTCTGGATTATAGCAAAGATATCTTAAATACTATTCTTTGTTTTGCACTGTAAAGGCTCTGACGTCAATCATTTAAAACTTTATAAAACATCAAGAGAATGCTTTACGCTAGATAAATTGTTTTTAGGTGTTATCAGCAAGCCAACAGGACGACCGTATAAAACAGGTACATTTATTTTCAGCAATTAGCAACGTTTCTTCAATCCTATTAAGCGTAATAATGATTTCAGTTTTATATTAAATTTGGCCATTTCTATGAGTGATTCTAACACAACTACTTTATATGTTGGATCACCATGTGTTGTCTTAAATCTACATTTGTTCTCTATACGTTATATATCTTTTTTATCATTGTAGATTTACCTTGTAAAGTTTACGAGATCTTCAAATTACACTTCAAATTAAACCGAGTATAATTTTGTATATTTCTCATATCAAATGCTTAATTTATTCCTTGCACAAAATTCAATGTTTTAACCATCTTGCCCTAAGGAGTGATGCTATTTGTCTCCGTGTTATCATCATTAAATGTAATTTGTAAATCTGAATTTTTTCTGAAATAGTAGCGTATATCCTTTTTGATGCTTCAAATCAGCAACCTAACACTTGTATTCCCTTGCATGTTATTTTATAACATAACTATATTTGACCACATTTGTATCCCATCTAAACGTACTGACCACATTTGTATCCCATTTGTATCCCATCTAAACGTACTGACCACATTTGTATCCCATCTAAACGTGTAAACAAACAGGTATTATCTCTAGATACCGACATTGCTGTTGTCATATTAAGCTCTTGAAATATTTATATCACCTCTCTGAAAACTGTAAAATTCAATACAATATAGTTTTGTGCAATTATTTCGTGTAAGTATTTTGTGTTCGCTGCGTTAGTACACTACATTTTTTAAAAATAGTTTTTATATTAAATGTTGCTATTTAATACTTCATAAATGTATCCATTCACGAGATAGGCGAAGCCTTCATTGTAACTAATTAATAGTGTTAATTAATTAATTAATAAACTGAAAAAAGAACTCTAGCGCTAACCGTATATCTTAGTTTGTTTGCCCGAGTATAGTGCAATTGCAATTGTTAGGATGTGAAGATTGAAATAGGAAAAGCTTCTACTGATAATTCAGTACATTTCATAGCAACTCTAAATTGTCAGCTGTATGTCCCAAATGTACCTTATAAATTTACCTTACATTTTTTAAATGCTCCTGAATTATTATTTTTTTTTAAATATACACATATTACAAGACAATTTTAGACTAAAAGTACAATTGTTTTCTTGAATATAAACAGGAAAGGTACTTTGTCATTTGCCACAAATACTTTGGCATTTATTGTTATGGGGAGACGTGTGTGTGGCTCAGTTTTATTGTGGCCGTTATGACAATAAGAGAATTTGGACGAGTCAGGCTAAGTATGATGATATGTCCTTTAAATTGTTCTAGTTTTACTGGTTAAATAAGAAGGTAAATTAACCACTAACTGTCTGAATAAAGACCAGCCACCTCATCAGACACGATGACTTTAACATACTGGTTTATGGTTGGTTCCATGTTCGTTAAAGCGATTGGTTTATCTCGTCTTATCATTGACCGTGTCTTAGAATACTCGATTCTGTATTCATGGCATGTGGAATAATTAGCCTTAATGGTGATAAAAATTGACATACTACTTACGACGCCTTATAGTTTGTAAACAATAAAGATAACAAAGCGCGCTGTTGAAGGATTATGTTTATCTCATTCAGAATCAGAAGATCTAAAGATGCATGTAAATAACTAACCATATAAAGTCACGTTTCAACTGCACCAGTTAGTTCAATTAGCCGTTACCAATTGTTTAA
Source organism: Margaritifera margaritifera (assembly GCA_029931535.1). Taxonomy (NCBI): domain Eukaryota; kingdom Metazoa; phylum Mollusca; class Bivalvia; order Unionida; family Margaritiferidae; genus Margaritifera; species Margaritifera margaritifera. Next base: position 2,240,666 of record JAQPZY010001351.1, read on the forward strand.
ATGAAAGTGACGACTTAATGAGAAAATCATGAATACGGACTTCATCTTCGAAGTGACATAATTCTTGCGTACAGAATTGACATGGTATAAGGCATGTCACTTGCGTACAGAAATGACATGGTATAAGGCATGTCGCTTGCGCACAGAAATGACATGGTATAAGGCATGTCACTTGCGTACAGAACTGACATGGTATAAGGCATGTCACTTGCGTACAGAAATGACATGGTATAAGGCATATCACTTGCGTACAGAAATGACATGGCATAAGGCATGTCACTTGCGAAACCAGAGCAAACATTTTTAGTAGCAAGGAAAATGGATGCTTTTTTTTTTTTTTCGTTTCTTGAATAGTTAATTATTACTATGACATTAATTTCATTGTTATCATTGACTTTAAAGCTTATATAAACCTTTTCGTTCATTTTTCCCATTATTTAACTCCTTCTTGGCGATTCCTGTATATATTTTCTAGTACTGCTCCTGCCCGACATCTTTCTGCTTTTCAAAACTGATGGTAATTATTGGTAATACATTGTTAAAAAAAATGGCGTTGTTTATCATTACTAATGTCGCTAACTCAAAGGAATAAAATTATCAAACCCCATATTATCGAAACTGCTAACTCAAAGGAAAACAATGATCAAGCCCGTATTATCGAAACTGTTTATGTCCATAACTCAAGCTCAAGCTAAAATTCTACAATCAATATCACTCTTGGAGTTATATGTATGTCACTGAAATTTAGCAATCAAGTAGACGGACCCAAATTAAGAAAATTATTAAAGTTCTAGTATTCTAAATTTATTGTACTTAAAGATGCAAATATTTGGACTTAGGGCTTGAACTTCAAGTTTTGTTCTCAAAACGTTTCGAGAATACGTTCGCTGGTACCCAGCCTATATTGACTAGCCAATATCATAGGCCCATAACTTGTAAAAGCTGGGTCTCCCGATTGTTTATTTAGGGATGTCATTCGTACAACAGTGACGTCATTCCCATAACGGCTAATTTGGAAATTTCCCTTTGAACAGCAGTTATTGATTGGCAGCCTCACATCGGGTCGGTGCATCATGAGAAAAAATAGAGGTTCCGTCCTTTCACTAAGATGGAGGATGATATTTATCTGCGGTCTCACGAGCACCGGAAGTGTCAAGCAACTGTCAGCAAAGAGAATACGGGGCCAAAAGTGACAGGAATATATTGAGTATGTTTCAGAGGTGTAAAACAAAAAGTCCCACTTTGGTGAACGTGATTATGGTAAACAACGTAATTGTTTCCTTCAGAGTGTGATCGACGGTGAAAATGTGGCGAGATGGCAGATAAGTGAATGTCCCTGAAAGCGAGCTGGAAGCATGTCGCTATAAAGAAGCCTAAAAGAAAATAAATTACTCACGTTAATAAACATGTTCATTACAGACTGACAAGTACGGATTCTTCTGCTCTATAAAAGAATTTTCATCATTGGCGATATCACTTTTGGAACTACTTTCCCATTTAGGAAGCATATCTGCCCTTACGTATGTTATTCAGACCTGTATTTCAACAGTTAGGCTTGTTTCATTCATTCTTCTCTCTCTCTCTCTCTCTCTCTCTCTCTCTCTCTCTCTCTCTCTCTCTCAAGATAAATAAATCTTCAAATGTGTCAAGAATGTTGACCGTCTAGAAAACATTTATGTAATCAATGAGATGGCACCATCAAGAAGGCCTAAAAATAAACCCCTAACAACAAAAAGCAGGTTTCAAGTATTAACTTTTTTATAATTAGTTTTCAGCATGAATCATGCAACTTGTCAGTGATTGAATTTACTTGACCTGTTGCCATTCGATATTCTGCGACACCCATATTGTATCGCATACCTGTTACACTCAACGACAAACGGTACACATTTTTATGAAAAACTAGTGATTACATATAGTAATAAAATAAGTAGCAATTTTATCTGTCATCACAAGCATAATCATGTCTGAAAATGATGGAGAAATCAGACATTGATTAGTGTCGATTGCAAACCGAAATTAAATGACAATCGAAATTTGTGTGCAGCGTCTGTTACCGAAATAGACTGCAAGTTTGCCAATGCACAAAAATTCACGTCTGAATGCAGAATTTTAAAAAATAATAATAATAGAAACCAAAATCCTTACAAGTAAACTCATAATAATTAAAAAAATGTTGTTTAATGATGTTACGCTCTGATATCTGTTGACCGTTCCGTTATCTTTCTATAGTTCTGCGATTAAAGCAATGTTGACTGTATCAATCCGCGCAAGAAATGTGTTAATAAAAATAAAAATCTCTTTATTTTCATATGAAAACATTCATTAATTTTACAAAATACACAATTTGAAGCATTATATGTACAATCTAAATTTCTAAAAGGTCGCTGTTCTAAAATTATTGTAAAATTTTGGAACTTATTTTTATCGATGTAGTAATGCAGCCGTTAATCGCGTTGACACAGAATGGAGAAAAATCCATGCAAATCGAAGGTTTTTGCCTTAAAAAATATGAAATAAAAAGAAAATCTACGTTTTTCTGAGTAGATATAAGGAAATATTTCAGTCGTGAAGTTGAAACATAGCCACTCGTGACAACACAATGTTTCCACTTTACTCGAGAAATATTTCCTTATATCTACTCAGAAAACGTAATGTCCTCTATATGTTGCTAAACTGACTGTTTCTTCGAATTCCTGCGTTTATTACTCTCTCTCGCTCTCTCTCTCTCTCTCTCTCTCTCTCTCTCTCTCTCTCTTGGTTATTTAAAAATATTGCAATGTCAAGGGATGGTTTACAGAAAAATAAAATGTAAATGATAGATATATGGATATTTTGAACTACTTCTATCGATTCCCTTAGGGACTTTCTTGAAATTCCGATTTTATTCCTTTAATGCGGATAAAAGAAAGGATTACTCCTGCAAAAATCTGTGCGGTAAACCTGTCATTATATGTAACGACCAAAGATAATATCTAAATATTAACTAATGATTTCTTAAAGTAAAGTTACTATCTATTGTGGCAGAGAATGTTCTCGGTCCTAGAAAAAGAACATATCTTGGGTCATGATTAGAGCTGAAACGAATAACCGAACATTCGATTCAACATACTTTTCTGCCAATATTCGAATAGTAAATTGGTACTCAAATATTCTTTTGCTTGCCTAGCGAGTTTGTCAGTATTTTGTAAAAGAAACAAACAAGATGAAATTTAAATTATGCAACGTTGAATTAGTTTACAAAGGAACAACTTAAAACCTGCTAAATCAACTGAAATTCAAACCATGACTCACAAGGTAGCCATAATGTGAAAATTCTGAATAGTCACATTGCTTGCAACATCTCCATTTGTCTTCACTATCCATCAGGAACCCTTGAAAAGACAATGTGTAATACGGCAAGTTTATGTAGAATATGGTATAGAATAAGGGTCAGATCAAAACCAGCAAAGCCTTTTACGTATAAATCCAACCAGAGCTCGATAAATCGGTGAACTCTTGTCGGATTTTCATTCCGTCTGGAGCATTTAAAGTCAATCCCGGCACACAATTATCACAACCGATCCCTTGATCATCATACCTCGAAAAGTTAACTCCAATATATTTCCACATTTGATATTTTATTCAAGTTTCGAAGTCATTATACAGCTACAGAATTACCAATATGCTTAAAATCTAACACTATCTTTTTATATATTTTTTTCTAAAAAGTCAATAGTAAAGTAGATGTCATCTTTATATCACTAAGGTTTACATGGGCCTGTTGACATGACTTTGGAACAGAATCATTTAAGTTGTAGTGGTCGATGTGTTTGTTGTTACAATAAAGCTTGCTACTTTCTCTTTTTGCTGCGCATTAGTACAGTCATAGTTATCATCAAATATTTAATCTGTGCAGGAATTATTGTATTTTGTCTTCCCTATCTTTTTTAAAGGACCTAGCACTTTGATTACAATCCTTTTTACCTATGAAACCCAATAGTCTACTCCCAAACTTGGTTGAGGCAGGGAATGGATACCTGACCCAGGTAGAAGTTAACATTATACTGTTTATAGAAGCCACAAGGCCATTTCACACCTATTGCAATGTACATCTTAGGTACAAGATGAGGTAAATACCCACGGGTTTCACTTACAACAATTATTTATCAAGTCAGAATATGAGATTACTATGACTTAGCAGAAACTACTAATGTCTGATTTGGGCATTTTATAGTCGGACAAAAAGTCAGTCCCATCAAGCATGTCCTGCATATATGACAAATTCCTGAGACCTGCAATCAACGTATCCAAATTGAATTAAATTAAATTGGCCACATGTCAGTGTTATTTTGACAGACTAAACCACTTCCCAGAGAAATTTTTGAGATAGTACCCGCATTTAACAGAACAGGTATTCGTGTTTCTGCCCTTTTTACCGCCCGTCTTCAGCACTTAAGGAACGTTTTTGGTCTTACTGAGTTTGAAGACAAACAGGGAAAATAACACCTACTTCGTTTGATTTTTAGTCTGAAGATACAAAAGATTTACTCAAGACCACTAAAATGTCATTTAATTAGATGACTGAGTTCAAAATATTTTCCATACGGCTTAGCAGCGAGTGTGTGGTGTCAATAAATACCAAAGTAAAGAAATAAAAAGAGAATGGATTTTATACATTTATTAATATCGACGAAAATTCGAATCCTATCTGAATACATTTAACAAATATTCGAATAGAAAAATTTGGTATTCGTTTCAGCTCTAGTCACTATATCTCCTTCAGAACGGACACGTTTGTTACGACAGCTAACACGCTACCCTGATCGTACGTGCCTACTGAACTTGCTGTCAATCCATCTTATGCTTGGACGTGTTTTGCACGTGCTCTAACAAAGAAGACTTTTCACTTTGCCATTAGTCAGATGTTTTTGGTTGTGATCGTGTAACGTCATTGTTCTTACGAAAGAGTAGGGTTAACATCAGTTCGACAAAAGCAAGGTGTTGAGTTGCACGTGGCCGCTATATTTGGTTGTAGTATATGAAATGAAGGGACATCGGACAGGAGGTCTCCATATTTTATCTAATTCAACCCAATGCAGCCTGCATTGAGACAATGTATCTTGGTGACTAGATCTTGGTTAGACCTTTGGTTGGGATGCCAAAACACACATCAGGTTTCCGAGTGATACATCCCGCTAAAGTCAGGGTGGACATTTTTTTATAATACTCAAAATATGAAAATCGAGCATTTATGGAATTATCGTTACAGTCCCTTCGAAATGGTGTATTTCGATGACATATTTTACAGACTAACTTTCTTTGATTCATACTAGAAATAATTTCAGTCTCCAATTGTAAAGGGCAAAATCAGAAACTTCATCTTCCGAACAAGGTCACAAACCTATTTGTAAACAAAATTCCATAGGCGTGTATCTTACAGGTGAGAGCCGCTGTGATTCAGTGGTTTGCATGCCGTACTCGCGACCACAAGGGTTAGTCGGGCATACCTGCCTTGGTGTGTCCCTGGACATGGCACTATATATATTTCACTTGTTGATGTGCCCTAAAACATCCAAGGAACAAATAATTAAGTATTTACAGGTCTTTATAAAAATACCTGTATTTTAATTCTTGTCCATTAAATGAAGACGGTGCTAACAATATTTACACAAAAGCAAATGCAGAAATTAATACACTAAAAACAAGGAAGCGAACGTTATGACCACACATTAATCCATCCTTATTATTCATATATCCATCCATCCATACAGGATCCATCCATTCTTATTATTCATATATTCATCCATCCATACAATATCCATCCATCCATACATTCATACAAACATATATACATGTATGCATATATACATAAATACATAGATAATTTCCTTGTTGATTCAAGAGTTTCGGGAGAAACAATAATGCTTGCTTAAATATAAAAATTCAAGCTACCTTACTATGATGTTACTCCATCACCTGTCTCTACATAATATTGTCGGCCATTTATTTTATTTTTTAATTTTTTTAAAGATAACATTAGAACTCTCACTTAAGATTTAAGAAAGTCTTATGTGAAACGTTGTGCCAACAGCCGTGTTTGTTTACACGGCCTTTTTTTATCTTCCCTTTCATTCATAGACTCAATTGTCCTTTTTTCAATTTGTACTTCGTTTGTTGTTTTTTTTTTTTTTTGTTTTTTTTTTGTTCTTTGTTTCTTTGTTTTGTTTTGTTTTTAAGAGAACACACCGCAAAAAATGTATTAAGGTCACTGCCAGTATTAGCATGAAACCAGGTCCATAATCCCATGACATTTTTCAAACCCTGACAGATCTTACAGAGTTCCCTATCAACTCCTTAAAATTCAATCCCGTGTAGCTGCAGTCCATAAGTGTCATATGGTTCAAATAGCTATCCATTCCATTTTTCTCGTCTTGCTCATTATGCATAAACAAACTTGACACAAACTCTAACTGGCTTCTCGCGTTTTCATTGGTCAAAATGAGTCACACGAAGACCTGGTATGAAACCATAACGAGTCACTCACAAACAATGTGATGAATAGTACCAGCAAAAACATTTCAAACTGAACAATTTGATTACTACAACTCTGTACAGGAGAGAGAGAGAGAGAGAGAGAGAGAGAGAGAGAGAGAGAGAGAGAGAGAGAGAGAGAGAGAGAGAGATGCAAAGATGGATAGATTGCTTTGATTTTGGCTAGATATATCGTTCAGCTGACAGATACTTAGATTGATAGCCGAGCCTTCCGCCACATAGGCATATAACAAGATACTTCTGTAGATATGTATTTGCGCAGGAGATAGACAGGAAGTCAGGCTAAAAATAAATTTGAAAGTAAGTGGATACGGTCACCTTATAACACACATGAGCAAAATTGATAGACTTAGAAACACATACATAGGGATGTGTGGGTGATATACTTAGAAACACGTGCACAGGAATGTGTGGGTGATAGACTTAGAAACACGTGCACAGGAATGTGTGGGTGATAGACTTAGAAACACGTTCACAGGAATGTGTGGGTGATATACTTAGAAAGACGTACATAGGAATGGCTAGGTGATATACTTAGAAACACATGCATAGGGATGTGTGGGTGATATACTTAGAAACACATGCATAGGAATGTGTGGGTGATTGACTTAGAAACACATGCATAGGGATGGGTGTGTGATACTTAGAAACACATGCATAGGGATGGGTGGGTTATATACTTAGAAACACATGCATAGGGATGGGTGGGTGAGAGAAACAATCCAGAACTTTTTAATCATGTTTTAATGTATTCGTAATTCAGGTTGTTTCCTACAAACCACTAAGTCATTCTCAACAACCTAAACTGCAGCAAACCACTTTACAATATAGTTGTTTGCAGAAAGATCAGATGAAAAAGAGCTAATTAAAACGATATTTTCCAGAAACTATGAAAAACATTGTAATGGCATTTTACTGATGATTTCATCTCCACCAGTTACAATTTCAAATCATCATTCCTACCCATATACTCAGTAACTTGTCTGCTAAGTATCTGTCAATCCATTTATCTATCTATCTATCTATTCGTTCATTTACCTATCTGTCTATCTATCTATCTATCTATCTATATATATATATATATATATATATATATATATATATATATATATATATATATATATATATATATATCGAGCTGTGTATGTCTGTCTATCTGTTTCCCACTAGTTACAGTCTGTTACAATGCATATTGTATCACTGAAGCAGACATTCTTTTTGTCCCACTAGTTACAATCTGTTACAATGCATATTGTATCACTGGACTAGCCATTTTTACTAAGTTGAACTGAAATGATCTTAATATGGCAACTTCAAAACAGACGTCAAAGGCCCAGATAAAGAACAGCAAAACCTGACCTTTACGAATAATCAAAGGACCACAAAATGTGTCCATTATGGCAGGTGTCCTTTGTGTATAGGTTAAATATGATTACAAAAAAGAAAGGAGACAAATAAATTTAGTCCTGTATGTGTAAATGTACTTTATTTGTCAGTATCAACAAAGGCAAGTTCCACTGAACTTCATCAAAAGAATATATATCAACTATTTCCTTGTACGCGTAAACCATGAATGTGTTATTGATACACCTAAAGCTGTGAAGCAATACACAAACTGAACAATAGTATATTCATTTATTAATCAGCATGTACCTGTATTATTTAGTCTTAGCTTCTCCCACCATCTGCAAAGTAAGTAGATATAAGTTTTCATGACACTCCTACTCGTCTATTTACACTAGAAACGCAATTCATTACAACAAAATTGGATATATCATCAGTCAATTCGAGAACTTCAGGAATATTAAATATTTGAAATTTAAACGCATGGAGAAGACTGTAAATATTGGAGCCACTAGCAAGTGTCTCTGACATTGCGTCAGTGGCAGATGAAATAATGTTATGTTTTTATGGGAGTTGACTATGGTCACTAGTACAACAGATACAGTATGAAGAAAACAAAATTCCCTGAAATGTTTTGGGACATAATGATCATACAGAACAACTTTAAAAAAGAAGAAACAAATTAGGCAAAACATTCAGATGACATTGACCATGCTTAGATAGATATAGGGTAGTAGCCTATACATGTAAAAAGATGATGCTTTTGGGGGTCTTAATTCAACTTTATTAAATTGCTAGTTGGTTTTTATGGCACTTTCAACACATTATTGGCTATGGCATGCCCAACACATTATTGGCTATGGCATGCCGAGGAAATCGAAATTTAGGGCCTTTCCAGAGGGATTGGTCGAGTATCGAACCCACCACTACTGATTACGAGTCTGACGTTCTACCAGCTGAGTTACCGTGGTTTTCTATCAAGTGTTTTAAGGAATGCATTATGTATGACTGTACAAAACAATCATTAAATAAATAAATAAACAAAAACTTTAGTTGAGAAGTTCTCCGTTGGTTTCAAGTGACCTTGTCGTTGCTTTAAGAATAAATAGAGGGCAATAGTGTAGAAACACGAAAAGGCAATACCTACTAATGCTACAGTCCAGACTTAACAGCAATTACTTGATTACTGTGGGATTTCTAATTACACAGGGAAAACAGTTTTAAGCCAAAAATCTGAGTAAAATTCACAAATGTTCTTCTTAACTTTTCCCCGTGGCAGGTAGGGAGGGGAAAGGGGGACGGGGGGGGGGGTATGCATATGACAGCGGAAAGATTTCTATATTATGGGTCAGGAATGATCGCAATACATTGAATGTTATGGATATTTGACCATGCAGTGAAACTTAAGATGATAACTCTTCCATTATTGTTCAAATGACCTTTACCCTTTCTTAAGAGCAGATAGAGAACTGGAGTATATGCCTTCGAAGCTGCAATGCCTTCTTATCGTTCACTTCAAGTATAACAGCAGGTTTTCAAACAGTACGGAATTTATTTACCGTACAAAATAAAACGTTGAATTGAAAATTTCACCAATAGTTTTCAGTGATGTTGACGTTCTGATAGGACAAACTGAAGGTTGACAGCATAAGTACATCAAAAAGGCACTGTTTGTTGATGTTGCAGTCCAAACATTAGTTAACGGAGTTATTACCGTGGAGAAAAACTTTATTAAAGTCACCTTGCCTTGACCTTCCCACTAGATAGATAAGGGGTGGGAGGAGGCATGCGTGCTAACCCAAAGCCTATCGCGTGTGTATGTGTGAAGGTCTATGAGCATTTAAACATTTAGACATAAAACCAAAAACTCTACCCATGATTTTGAGATGGCATTAACTTTCCATTAGAGGCTGGCGGAAAGTTGGTAGGTCATGCATATACAAGACCATTTCTTACTTATGCTACAGTCCAAATACGGCAGCAAAATATCAGAAGTAAACTTACTTCAGAAGTAGTTAGAACTTATAGGCATGATGAAAACTTGAAACAAACTGTAATGATGGTTGACGCCTTCTCCGCCCCCGCCCCCGCCACCGTAATAATTGACGCTTATGCGTCCTATTTGCCAAGGCATGCAAGCCATTAAAAGTAGTGGGATAGCTATATGTTCTCAGCCAATTTCTTTAAATACTCGAACTATTTTTTAACAAGGGATTACGCCTTGGAAATAATAAAACGTTTTTTTCAGTTGAAAATATTCTCTGGGAATATATAGCCATGTCACTACTTGAACAATCTTAACTAATTTAACTGTTTGAAGTACTGTATCTAAATCATGGTTTGCAAATAAATGGAAACATGCGATATTTACCAAATAGAGAAGAAAATAGTGGAATTGCAAAAACGTGGAAGAAAATGTAAGTCATGTAAGGAGTGCACATAAAAAAGTGTATAATAAATTGTGGATAATATATGAAATATTAATACATATCTGAAATTGCTGATGATGAAACATTCAAATCCAGATGGTGTAGGAAGATATTTTTAAATAATTCTTCAAGCACTGAAAATCAAATGTATTTGGAAGAAAACTCGGAGAACATAAAAAGGGAAAGTGAGAGTTATGGAAAGGAATATCTGCAACGTAGAGATAAATGGAGTAAAGAGTAATTATTCAAACGTTTACAAGAGGAAAATAAATAAGCAAAAGAAATACAAGAGAGTAAATGTGTTATAGTTTATGAATCAGTTCATGTATAAATATTTAGACAAATAAATAAAGGACTTCAGATCTAAACACCTAACAAACACTGCACTTTATCTTTGTCCGGCAACATTGTTTAATGCCACCGTAAATCAAGGGATAACAAACGTTTTTGGCGGAATGAAAAATCAATTACACTGAAAACGACCGACGAACTATTAAACATTTTTGACAACAACACTTGAAAATAGGACAGTGATGACACTGTCAACGGATACAGAGCACGGTGTGACGTGAGATTTTGCAAGACAATTACACTGAAAACGACTGACGAACCATTAAACATTTTTGACAGCTACACTTGAAAATATGACAGTGATGACACTGTCAACGGATACAGAGCACGGTGTGACATGAGATTTTGTAAGACAATTACACTGAAAACGACTGACGAACCATTAAACATTTTTGACAGCTACACTTGAAAATATGACAGTGATGACACTGTCAACGGATACAGAGCACGGCGTGACATGAGATTTTGTAAGAATCATCTCAATGGGGCAGTATTGATGGCAACAACCGGTTTTGAGACTGCCTACTGGCATTTATGAGACTGCCTACTGGCATTTATGAGACTGCCTACTGGCATTTAACAGATCAAAGTATTCAAAAGTTAGACTGCTTACTGGCATTTAACAGATCAAAGTATTCAAAAGTTAGACTGCCTACTGGCATTTAACAGATCAAAGTATTCAAAAGTTAGACTGCCTACTGGCATTTAACAGATCAAAGTATTCAAAAGTTAGTCTGCCTACTGGCATTTAACAGATCAAAGTATTCAAAAGTTAGACTGCCTACTGGCATTTAACAGATCAAAGTATTCAAAAGTTAGACTGCCTACTTGCATTTAACAGATCAAAGTATTCAAAAGTTAGACTGCCTACTGGCATTTAACAGATCAAAGTATTCAAAAGTTAGTGAAATCAGTTTTAAAAAAGTTAGCTAATAAAGAAAGACATGAAACTTTGATCAAGAGACTGAGTGGAGTTACTTGGGAATTTGAGATGAAAAAGTCAAATCATTTGTAAAACAAGAAGATTACTGCGGACGAGGAAAATGATGGTCTTTTGTTTTACTTTTATTTTTGTATGGGGGTGGGAGAGGCAAGATGGCAACAGACTCACTGAAGAAGGAATGGCGACATTAGATCAGAATATCAGGAGTTAGATATATTGTATTTTGGGATCACAGGTACAACACAGAATGTCAACTACACAGTCTGCTTCAACCGTTTAAGATACTGTCAAAACGTTACTTAGGAAATTAATTTTAGGACAGCAATTATTTGTCACATATGAAAACATCAAAATAACGTTTCAGAGATATATTTCATTTCAAACGTGAGACTAGACTATGTTGTTGGTGGCGATAGTATATTTTTACTGCCGATTGATATGGTGATATAAAGGGATTACATCGTTGGTTATAATCACTTGAAGAATAGCATAACATAGCTTGAGATTGGGTTGAACACTGCTATAAGTACAAATGTCGTAAAAGATATGATTCCTGCAGCTGATAAGCAGTCTGTACAAATTCCTCTAAAGACAAACAACGGAATAGAAGTATGAACTATTTAGAGAAGAAATATTATGATGGTGATAGTTTTCCGGTTGAATCTATCCGTTATTGAAGAAACAGAGATAATGAAATAAAATGACAATCAATTTCACTAATACTAGTTGTTGCAGGAGCTAGTTTAATTTACGTCTTTAAAAATAGGTTATGATATTTTTTTATTCTTTTAAGTGCTGTGTCTACAACGCTGATCAAAACTGCAAACAACAGGCCAGTCAATGGTAGAATGAGCAAACTGATATGATCGGCTAAAAATATCAAAACATGTCCAGCTGTTCCCCAAGCAAGTCTATCACACTGTCAGTGATACCAGACAACGCTGCTACTGCCCTTTTAGATAGGTCCAACAAATAGCTTGCAATATTTTTCATGTCTTTTTTATTTTGTCCACGAATGACTCTTTGTTACTTTTATCCACCTCCAAACTACCACCAACTCCTACTATGGAAAGAGCAACAGTTGAAATTGTCGTACCTATAACTGTAATAAATGTAGCAATTGGTTCAACCTTTCACCGAATGATAACTTTTATCTCATGTGTTGGAATTGATCAATTCAATATAACCTCTCAGTTTCTCTCCAAATCTCTCTTATGTCGAACAAACTGTGCTCTTTAATTTAAACACTTTCCAGCAGTTATTGCAATTTATTACTCTCTCTCTCTCTCTCTCTCTCTCTCTCTTTATATATATATATATATATATATATATATATATATATATATATATATATATATATATATATATATATCCTCTAGCTCTTCGTCACGTCTTTCAATGTCTAATTTCATAAATTCTCTTTTTAAATTGACCACTTTCATAAAATCTAGATGTTTCTTAATTCTATTTCCTGAGTGTGTAATCTTCGTTCTACAGAAGAAAGTTGAATTATTTTGTGATAATAGCTGAAAATATTTTTTCTTTCTCATACTTGATAGCCTAATGATTAATTTGTGTTTCTTTCTCTATCTCAGTATCCTCATGAATTATTATTTCTAACGGATATTTGGTTATTGCTTCTTCTGTCAACTGTGTTTGAATCCATTTTCCAGATTTCTTTTCAAAACCCAACAGTAGTAGAGGGGGGGGGGTAAATAGGTACTGGGGGGCCTCTACAGGTACTCTATGGGAGTTTAACGTGGTGGGGCCTCTCTGGGTACGTACGTGAATTTATCATAGCGGGGGTCACTACATAAGGGGTGTGGGAATAATTAATCTTTCTTGAAAAAGGGTGGTCCTCATAAGGACCGTTGGAGAAGGAATATTTTATTTCCTCCAACATTTGGTGAATAAGCTTAGGAAGGTGGTGGATCTTTTTTTCTTGGTTTGAAGTATTGGTGAATCTGGTAGCCAGTCAGGATGTTTCATCCGTCGGAACTTATCTTGGATTTTTATCCAATTTAAATTCAACCGTTGAAATTCCATTTCTTTCCTGGCTTCTTCTTTCTTCTTTCTTTCAAGAGCCCACAAGATTTTAATGTGGGCTACTTCTTGCTCTAAAGCTTTCTTTAACAATAGGGTTGTCGTGTGAAGATTTATCTCTTCACGCCTGACACAACTAGTGGGTGGATACGACCATTCATCTTGTTGAACAAGGTGAAGGAAGTATTTCACTTCATCTAGTAAGTCAAGGGATTTTTTGATAAAACCCACACGACAAGGAGCACAAGAAGAAGAAGTTTTTAGTCTTTCCTCCACCAAAACATCATTCACCAACCTCCTCGCTGAAATGAGAGCCGCTAGTTGGCTGGTGACAAATGGTTTGGTGGCAGGATATCTCCACCAATACTCCAACCTTTCCATTAACGACTCCACATCCACCATCCTATCCCAAGCTTCCTGCAAGAGGTCTACAGTATTCATTCTTCAGTGTGAAGTGTGAATGGCGTCACTGTGGAAGGTACCGCTTTTATATTTGAGAAGCGCGGACGTGATGGAAAACATCCCCCCTTTTTTTCCAAAAAAAACCACACACCACACTATCCTTTTTCTATATCAAACACACAAAACATACAAGGGGAGAAGGGTTTTTTTGAGGGGTAGTAGACTATGACAAAAACAAAAAAATATACAAACAACATATATATAAAAACACACTTATATAGGCAATCATTTGGAAAAATTAATCTTTTCTTGAAAAATGGGTGGCCCTAAGAAGGGCCTTTGGGTTTTTTTTGTTTTGGTGGGTTTTAGCATGTACATCTTCGGCTAGGTCTTCTTTTTCTTCTGCTTCTTCTAATTTCTGGGCCGAAGAAAAGGACTCTCTTTAAACATCCTTGACGTTCGATGTAGATGCGACTTTTCCATTCGGTGGATTCTGTTAGTTTGGTGGTAGCCCATGAGGCTTTTACATACATGGGGAATGCTGGTTTAAACAGCATTCCCGAGACAATGTTTGATGCTTCCACGCTAACCCACATGATTTTTAGTCTTTATGAGTGGTCTTGGAGAAAACCGGTGAAGCTTTATGAAACCAGCGGTAGTATATATACCTTACGATAGGATTGAAATGGATCGAAATCAACTACCAATCCAAATACGCGTTACAAGTCGGTCGGGTTTTCTTCCAATGGGAAGAGAGCGGGGGTGTGACGTCATCTCGGGTATAAAGGTATCGTAGCGTTCGTAGGGGTTTATTACTTTTTTCGACAGCCTTCATGGAGACTGGAAAGACAAGTACTACAACAATGTATTGGAGTGAGCCTTCAATGATTAATGCTGCTGCATTATTGAACTTCCGGCCGGAAGACTTTGATTTAGATTTACTAAATCAAGAGTTTGAGAATACTGCTACTACTACTGCTACTACTGTACCAATGGTGGATGAATTTAAAAAAAGGCAAATGGAAGAGATGGAAAATTTTGTAAAAAAGCAACGAGAAGAGGAAGAAATGTTTCTTCTTCTTCAACAACAGCAGAAAGAAGAAGAAGAGAGAAGAAAACAAAGTGAGGAAGAAATCAGACAACAGCAGCAGCAGCAGCAGTTACAAGAGGAGGAGAAGAAGGAAACAGTAAAGAAAGGCATCAGTCTTCAAGAAAAAACTGTAAGTCTGTTAGAAGAGATATTATATGAGTTAAAATGGATGACCAATGTCTATAAGTATTCTTTAACTCATCAACCACCTAAACGAAAAAGACCATCACGGGCTAAACAACATTCTTCTAAACCTTCCAGTGCTAGTGAGATGCCACCACCCGTGTCACCAATACCACCACCACCACCAGTGACTACCACCATAATCAAAACACCATCAGTAGCAGCAGCATTAACAGGATATGGATTGGGCCGTGGTAAAGAACTACGCCATTTGAAGTTGATTTGAAAGTTTTGTTTTTGAAAACAAAACAACCCAACGGTCCTAAGGACCACCAGATTTCTAGAAAAGAAATCAAATTGCCAAAAATCAAGTTAAAACTTTAAAAAAGTCCCATGGTACTTTTTTTCTCCAGTCTTGTGTATTCATCCATTTTTTTTTTTTTTACAAAATAATTCAGCAATATAACATATAACACCAAAAACAACACACAACAAAAGTTCTTTTGTTTCACTCTCTGTCTCTCTTCTGTTTCTTTAATTTCTTCTTCATAGGAACCCTGATTGTCACAGGAATCATATCTTCCATTTCTTCTTCTTCATTTTCACTGTCTTCCATTCTTCTTACTCTCTTCTTACTTTTCTTGATGATATGTTCTTCTTCTTCTTCTAGGTTTGTTGTTTTTGAATCAGCTTCCTCCCTCTCCTCTTCTTCTTCTTCGTTTTCTTTCTTCTGAGGGCATTCCGAAGACCAATGTCCTGGTCCTTTACAATGATAACAGATATCTTTCCCTTTATCTCTCTTTTGCTGTTGACGTTGTGGGCATTCTGGAGCCCAATGTCCTTTCTCTTGACAGATGTAACAAGTATCTTCACTTTTATCTCTAGAGACAGAGGAGGAGTAGTCCTTACTCTTACTGTTCGTAGTATACTTTCGAATGACTTTCTGCAAATCTCTCACCAAAAAAGCAATCTGTCTTTTTGACTCTTCCGTCTTTACAGCTTGAAAGTTCAATCACCAAAGACTGATTCTGAAGGTAAGAAGCTCTCTCTTTATATACTCTTCTCTCTCTATATAAAGGTACCTGGGTGAAAACTGAATCAGTTTCAAATCTGATTTCAAGATGAAAAGATCACGCCCAAACCATGAGACCCCAGAACAAGAACAAGAACAAACCAAGAGACCACGACGACAAAGGTATTCCGTGCCCCCTGAAACACCCTTAGACGAACTACTAGCTCAAGTCCATGCCAGTGACTTCGAAGACGAGCTGAGTGAACCTGAAACCCAAACTTCCAAACCACTACCACCCAAAACAAAAACCACTACCAACACCAGAACCCCTGACCAAGAAAGACCTACCGTGGCTCCTGAAAATTACTATCGGATTCGAGAGACACAAAAAATAACTTCTCGAAAATTTAGGACCACGGCGTATACTCACACAGTACACTTCAAAGACTTCAAGTCCAAAGTACCTCCCGAGAAAGCGGCGGGGTTCATTAGCGATTTGTGGGAATCTGTCTTAATCAACTTGAAACGGCAATGTGGAGCCAAAGAAGAGGATCGCTTGAGACTGGCCATCCATCATGACAACTTGAAGAGTCCCGTTTGGATTGAGTTTAGCACCCCGGCAGAATTAACGCCAGACAAAGTCATGTCAAAAATAGAACATGTACAACAATCCAATGACAAGTTTACCATCACCGATGGAAAGGCCACCCTTTACATGACACACGTTGCTCCACCTCGAGGAAGTGGACGAAGCAGAAAGCCGTTATTGGTGGACGATCTTCGTACTACCAAACACAGTGTCGTCCAAATTAACAATACTCAAGATTCAATGTGCTTAGCCCGTGCTATCGTGGTGGGCCGCACCTATGCTAACAAGAACGAGAGTAAAGAATGGAAAAAGCCTGGAATAACATTCGACGATCTAACAAATACAAACAACGAAAAGAAGCAGAACTCTTGTTGAAACAAGCAGAGATCCCTAAAGAGACCGTGTGTGGCATTTCTCAAATGCAGCAACTTCAAGATGTTTTGGCTCCTCATTATACGTTAAAAGTTCACCCTCAAGAAGTGCGCGGAGCTCTACTGTTTCGAGGCCCCGATTTCCCTGAGGGAAAATACATTCATCTTTATCACCATCAAGAACATTTTGATACCATTACCAGTATTACCGGATTTTTGGGATACTCTTACTACTGTGAGAAATGTAATCATGGGTTTAATAGTCGAGAGAAACACCTCCATTGCCGAGCAAGATGTCGGGGTTGTTTAGCCGACCCACCATGCCTTCCTGAACCACAACAACATCACGTTTATTGTGAAACCTGTCGACGTCGTTTTGTCGGTCCTTCTTGCTACCAACAACATCGCAAGACCCAAGGTCACCAACAAAAATGTGCTTGTGAGTTATTGAAATCGTGCTCTACGTGTGGACAGCTCATTCGTACCAACAACTCTAAGAGACACGTTTGTGCTGGCAAGAAAAAATGTTCTATTTGTCATCAGATCGTCGATTTTGATCATCGATGTTTTATTCAAAAGTTTGACAAGACAGAGAAGAAAGAAATGAAGAAAAACAAGAAACAAGTAGATTTCATCTTTTTTGATTTTGAATGTATGCAAGAAACAGGCATTCACATTCCAAATGTTTGTGTAGCACATCGGGCTTGTGATCAGTGCATTCAAGAATCGATTCATTTTCACTGTCCTCATTGTAGTCGGATTCCAGGAGGACGTGAAAAAATCTTTCGTGGAGTGAACACTTTGTCTGAGTTTGCTGAATGGGTTTTAGACCCTACCACCCACGACACTTGGAGCGAAGAAGACATTCATCGTTACGGAAGTTGTCATCGGTATGCGACCGTCATAGCTCACAATTTTTCGGGACAGTTTTTACTCCATTATTATTTGAACCATGGTACCGAACGTCCTAAAGTCACCATGAACGGAAAAAAGCTCATCTACATGAAAGTAGGACAAGTCAAATTCAAAGATTCTATGAGTTATTTGGCCATGCCTTTGAGTCGAATGCCTAAAACGTTTGGCATGACAGAAATGGCTAAAGGCTACTTTCCTCACTTCTTTAACACGGAAGCTAATCAACAGGCCGTCCTACCTCATTTACCTGACCTTCATGATTACGACCCCGATGGAATGCGACCCGAACAGCGAGAAGCTTTTCACGCTTGGTACCGTGCTCACCAGAACGATCCCTTTGACTTTCAAGAGGAGATGCTCAAATATTGTCGATCGGATGTAGATATTTTAAGACGTTGTTGTGGAAAATTTCGAGAGTTATTTCTCAATCATGGGGAGGTCGATCCTTTGAAAGATGCAGCCACCTTACCTAAAGCCTGTTCCTTAGTCTACAGACAAAATTTCATGCCCGAGAACCAACTGGCCATCATCGACTCCAACACGGGTGTCTTTGCCAGTCGTCAATATTCGGTCAAAGCTTTACGTTGGCTTCATTACTTGTGTCAAAAAGAAGACAAATGGATACAACATGCTAGAAACGGAGGAGGAGAAAAGAAGATTGGAGGTTATTCCGTGGATGGTTGGGATTTAGAAAACCCGCACATAGTGTACGAGTTTCAGGGTTGTTTGTTTCACGGATGCCCTACCTGCTATCCTGACCGAGACATGAAAAGCCCTTATTTAGATTCTAACATGGATCAGTTATACGAACAGACTTGCCAACGACGACTCAAGTTAGAAAGTTAAGGTTACGAAGTGATAGAAATGTGGGAGCACGAGTACGATCGACGTTTGAAAACCGATCCTGAATTTAGGACCATTACTCAAAGTTACGACGCAGCCGACATCGAACCTTTAGATCCGCGCCACAGTTTATTTGGAGGACGAACCAATGCCACTCGTTTACTGTACGACGTGAATGAATCCCAAGGAGAAGAAATCAAATACATCGACGTGTGTTCTTTGTATCCTTGGGTGTGTAAATATGCTCGTTTTCCCACCGGACACCCTGAAATTTTAACAGAACACATTGACGTGGAACACATTCGTCAATACGAAGGATTAATTAAATGTAAAGTCTTACCTCCGACAAACTTGTTTCATCCCATCTTACCTCACCATTGTCAAGGAAAATTGATGTTTCCTTTATGTCGGACGTGTGCCGAAACGTGCAACCAAGATCATCCCTGTCGCCACACGGAGGAAGAACGGTCTTTGATAGGAACGTGGGTCAGTGCCGAATTGTTTCGGGCTCTGGATCGTGGATACCGTTTATTGAACGTATACGAAATTTGGCACTTTCCAACTACAGCCCAATACCAAAAGGACGACGCTACCCATCATCCAGGCATTTTTTCGGGGTACGTGAACCAATTTCTCAAACTGAAACAAGAAGCTAGTGGTTATCCTTCGTGGTGTCAGACTCCCGAAGACCAAGTTCGATTTAAAGAAGAATACCGTGACATCGAAGGCATCACTTTAGAAGACGTGGACAAAATGAAGGAAAAAGATCATTTGCTAAAGTGATGTTGAATTGTTTGTGGGGAAAAATGGCCCAACGTACGATCTTACCCAAAACGGAATACGTGGACGATCCTTATACTAGTTAAACACGTCGAAATCGTCCGTGAGGATTTGATGATAGTCAATTTTGAAGAAGAACCCAAGTGTGTCAAACCTGACGACTTTAGCAACGTAGTCATTGCCGCCTACGTGACTGCCCATGCTCGTTTGAAATTGTACGACGAAGCGTTAGAAGTCTTGGGAGATAGTGTCTTGTATTTTGATACTGACAGTTGTATCTACATTCATCGCCCCGGTTGCCCCAACCCTACCATTCAAGGAGATCGTTTAGGAGCCTGGACAGACGAGCACCCTCAAGATACCATTTTGAGTTTTGCCAGCGGTGGCCCCAAAAATTATGGGTACCGATACCGAGACCCGCAAGGTCAACTTCACACCTCCTGTAAAGTCAAAGGGTTGACTCTGAACTATCGAACTAACCAAGTCGTGAACTCTGAGGTTTTAAAAAATGCTTTACTGTCTGGACAAGTAAAAGATTTTCAAGTAGCCACGTTAGAACCTCACAAGATTGTGCGCCTACCTAATCATCAAATCGTGACTCGACCTGTTCAAAAAGTGTATCGCATCGTGTACCAAAAAAGAGTGAGACTTCCAGATCACACGACTTTACCTTACGGACACGCCGATTTGGAGAAGTATAAAAGAGGAACCCCTTCCAAGGCTAACCCTTCATTCTCACTTTCAACGTTAACCAAGAAGCAAGAAGAAAAAAAAAAAAAAGATGAATCACCACGACTTGGAGTGTGATGCAGAACCATGCAATAAAACGGATTCTGTACGGTTTGGTATTCCCGATTCACACGTTCAAAAGGATTCCGTAGCTTGTCACATCACCACCACCACCACTCATCGACCACCCTCTAAAGAGGCAGTACGCCCTTTATGTTTTACTGGAAATACTAAAGGAACTGGTATTGACGTTAATGACAACAAGGTGAATGTGGGTCCATATTCGCATATCAGAATACCTGTGAGTTTACTTGGTTATTCCAAGTATGAAAGTCGACTCGAGTCATTCAAAGACAAGTGGCCAAAATTTCTACAAGGACCTAAACCGGAAGGTTTAGCTAGATCTGGATTTAAATACGGGGGAGAAGGAGATAAAGTTCAAAGTTCAATGTTTTAGTTGTGGTGTGGAACTTCACCATTGGGAGCCTACCGACTCAGCTTACATCGAACATGCCAGATGGTCTCCGCACTGTCACTTCTTACCTTTAGTAGCTTTAGAACAGTACGGGTACGATGAGAAAAGATGTCCAACAAAAGAAGAAGTAAAAAAATTCCATGGCGGAGGAGAAGGAGAATACTTCTTCTTTAGAAGAATACATTACTGGTTTACCTTTGGAGTTGCAAGAACATATTTTTCAGTATATTCCTACCTTAGAAGATCGCATTGGTAGATTACCTTTAGAGATACGAGAACGGATTTACCAAGAATTTGTTCAGATTCAAGTGAAACGTAAAGAACAGTTACATCCTTTACGACAGACCTGTTGTAACCAATGGTATTTGAAGACGATAAGACATTTGATTGCTAATAAGATATTCAAATGGTCAGATATTGATGAAGATCTACATCACCATTTTAAGAAATTGGTGGGAGCCACCTACAATGTAGCAGTGGAATATAGAATTCGATGGAATGAAGTGAAGGAAAAAAATGTGACTAACATACAAGAATACCAAAAACTGTTAGAAGAACTGACCCCTCAAGACGAATCACCTTTACGTGGTTTGAAATTAGATAGGATAATCACTCAAACTTGTTTTGGATCATATCCTTTACCTACCTATTCCGTTTGGTTGGTGTGTGAGTATTTTGTCACCAAGAAGACTACTTTAGAAGACTACTTCGTGACTTGCCTTCAAAGTTGCAAAAACGGATTTACGATGAGTTGGTTCAGATTCAAGTGAAACGTAAACTTCAAGTGATTCCTCGATTTCAATGCTATGGCTACTTTCACCGTATCAGAAATCTGATTCTGAACAACGACTATCACCAGTATCGTGAAGAATACAAAAGAGAGTTACTTCTTTCCAAATCGGAAACTTTACCCAAGTACATTGCTGGCATGCCTTTGAATGTGCGCCAAAGGATTTACCAAGAGTTTGTCAAAATCCAAGTGAAACGTAAACTCAAAGTCATTTCTCGATTTTTACACCATACCCTCTTTCAAGGGCATAGAAGAATGGTCATGGGAAACGTCTATCGCTACTACTATCCTGAAGGAGACTGTCTCAAAAGGTACCAACCTTGGGAGCCTGGCTATAAAAACATGCCACCCAAGATACCTACCTTAGCCATCGACCCCTATAAAGAGGCGGCACGTCTGTACCTTTCACGTCACTCGTGAAACGGATTCCGTGGAAGGAAAGTCAAACATGAGCCTTGATGATTTATCGGTACATGCCAAGTGTCTATTATTGGGTAGCCTGACTATAAAAGAAGGTGTATGCCTGAACTCTACACGCCACTTCTGAAACGGATTCCGTGGAAGGAAATCACAGATGATGTTCAGACCTTAGAGGATTATAAAAAAGTGATACAAGAACTGTTTCCATTGAATTTTGGACGTTATGTGGTGTGTGTCTTAGTGACTACTTATCTTGGAATTCGTTTTCCATGACATTCGTTGTGGAGTATTTTTGAGGACAAGTGTTTGCCTTGGATTCTTTTGAACGATCCGTGGTTGTTTTGGACTCAATTGTTGAGTTCCAAAAAACAATATGACCCTGTGTTCTTTTTCGGACTTAGTAGAAGAAGAAGACTATAAAAACTTGATTTTATCAGTCCAAGAAAGAAACATTGTACGTAAAGCGTTGAGAGTGGTGATGAAAATTAGTGACGCACTTCCATGTGAAGAAGACATTCGTCACACTTTATCTGCCTATAAAACATTTCAAGAAGTGTGTTTTGCTAGTGAGTTACACCAACACCTTTTCCATTGGAAAGATGTACGACCCTGGAGAAACCTTGGTTTCCAATATTGGTTACAAGAAGTGGCCCGGTTTGCCAAAGATTTGGCAACTTGTCCAAAAGGGCCCAAAAGTGAAAAAATGGGAACCTCGATGGGAAACCCTAAAAGAAGAAAAGGAAGAAGTACCTGACACCACCACCACTGTGGTTCCAATACCTCTTGAGGAACACCACCCTTCTTTACCACCACCGCTACCGTCAGAGGATTCAAAAAAACAATAGACGACCAGAAGAATACTACCACCACCCCAAAACACAGTGTCTTTCATGACTAGGACACGAAACTATTGTTGTACATTGACGTGTTTATATGACAGTTTGATTGTTTCAGTAGGAGCCTTAATTGTGTACCTGATGATTTTACTTTGCTATTTTATCACTCGTTATTTTAATGACTTGTAAAATATGTTTTTGTTGTGTTGGTTGTTTTTTTTTTTTTTTAAAAATAAACGTGTATGAAAATGTATAAAATGCCTTGGGTCTTTTGTCTTCTTCTCAAAAATCTTCTTACCTCAATCATGGCTACATCATCCTCTTCCTCGTCTGCCTCTTCTACTTCCTCTGTGGTCAAAGTGATTGACGAAAAGTTAGATCGTCAAAGTTGGAATGCTTTGTATCTGCGCCATCCATTTAACATATTGATTGCTGGACCGAGTGGTTCAGGGAAAACCGAATTTGTCAAACGATTGATCGAACACAAAACTGATTTGTTCGATCGTCCACCTCAACGTATCGTGTGGTGTTACAAAGAGTGGCAACCGTCTTACACGTTATTGAAAGAAAGTCAAGGAGAAACCATTTCGTTTGTGGATGGTATTCCTCACGAAGACGATGGAATCGTGTCTGACGTGAGTCAAACTCATTTAGTTATTTTTGATGACATGTTAGGAGAAGACGAAGAAGAAATTAAACTTTGGTTTACACGAAAAGGACACCATCGTAATGCTAGTATTGTCTACATTACACAAAATTTATTTCAACAAAGTAAAGCCCATCGGACCATTAGTCTGAATGCTCATTACGTGGTCTTGTTTAAAAGCCCCAGAGACAAGTCTCAAGTACAAGTGTTAGCCAAACAGTTAGGGGCTCCTTGGCTCAATTATGCGTACGACGATGCCACTCAAACCCCTCACGAGTATTTACTCATCGACTTAAAACCTACCACTCCTGACTATTTGAGATTTCGTGCCCAATTGTTTCACCCTTGGGGTCAAGAAGGTGGTCCTGTCATTTACACGTCCCCTTCAGCCCATTTTTAAAAAACTATAAAAACAACCTACTACGTCATTTCTGTTTCACACTCTTTTTGAGAGAAGATGACTTCCTTTCAATCTCATCCTTCGGCTAAATTGATTCGTGCCTTGTATGGCATCAGTCGTGAAAAAAATGCACAAGTCCGTGCTCATTTGTTAGAAGCGAGTCTTAAAGAAGTGTTACGATGGTTTATTTTGACAGCACGTCAATTACTACAAGGCATCATTCACATCCCTCATCAAACTCAACGTTTTTTTCAAAAACATAAATCGGCATTGTCACAACTGGCTGATCCTAGAATCGATTCACGGACTAAAAAACAAATCATTTTAACTCCTGGTGGAAGTGGTTCTTTAGGAGGGGTTATGATTCGTTCCCTTTTGAAATGGGATCCTAATGATACCCAAGCCAAAAAACCAAAAACAACTCCTAAAAAGAAGAAGAAAAGTCCAAAGAAGAAAACCACCACCAAAAAAAAGAAAGGCAGCCCTCAGAAAAAGAAAAGTCGTGCCCAGAAGAAGAAGAAAACCACACCTACCACCACCACCCGACGTAAAAGAGGTACTGCAGCCAGGACGCAAACGTACACCCGCAAAACACCACCCTTACCATCACCACCATCACAGTCCCCAATGATGACGAGGTCTCCTTTTGCGTCCACCTCTTCCTCTTTGTCTTCTTCTTCTTCACCCTCTTTTACCATGATGCCTGTCAAACCAGACTTAAGATCCCTGTTTCCTAATTTGATGCAAAAATGGAAACCTATTTCAAAAGTCACCCCGTCGGGACCGTCGACTTCAGCTGATTTAGCCATGGCAGCAGCCTCCAACAAAGTACCATCCCCTAAAACCAAAGTCCAAGAAAGAACTGGCATCTTACAAAGTTTAGTGGATTTATCCAAAGATGAATTGAGACGATTTAGTCCATTGAAAACACCTCAACGTCGAGTGAGACCTGTCGTGAAGTTGGTACGTCGTGCAGACAATCAGTGGAGACGTATTCCAGTATAAAATAGAAGGGTGAAATGCCAAAGACTTCAGACTTACTCCTCCTCACCTCTAAAGATGGCTCCCAAAAGTGCACACCACCAAAAAAAGAAGAAAAGTAAAACCACCAAAAAAGGACGACTTCCCCCTCGTCTGGCTAAACATTGGGATGTCTTGTCTGTCTTGACCAAATCCAATCCTCCCATGCGAAAACAACTCATTCAAACAGCTCCTAAAGAAATCATCGATACCGTGTGTGAATGTTGTTTTGAACGTGTTGAAAGGAACGGTACCTTTGTCCAAGATACAGAAACAAAAATTAGGGAAACATCGGAACGTTCTTCGTCAAATGGTAAAAAAGAAAATACCTCTTCAACAAAAGAAAAAAATGTTGGTGCAACGAGGAGGATTTCTACCTATGTTGATAGGTCCGTTGTTAAAAATAGCCGCTCCTTTGTTAGGAACTATTGCTGGACCACTTTTAGGAGGGGTTATGCGATAACCCCCCCCCCCCCCCACCAAAAAAAAAAGAAGATAAAAAGGACCACCCTTCTCTGAAAAGACCACACCTTTTTGGTACCTTTGGATGAAATGGAAGGACAAAACTGACTTTTGTACCTTACAAACGATGGATGGAATTTCATCGTTGGAACGAACAACGGATACCTCATTTACCACCCAATCCTAATCTCAACGAAATGTCTCAGTTACAACAAGAAATACAATCCCTGATGGAACGCAACGATGTGTCCGAAACGGTCAACTTTTACAACGTCTACAACTCTTTCGCCAAAAAGCAGTCGACGAAACAGCTTCACCCACTCTGAGAGATTTTAAGGCCCTAATGAAAAGCGAACCTAAAGTCACCACCACCACTAAAACAGACACCGGTACAGGGATGACCGTCAAAGAAGAAGAAGAAGAAGAAGAAGAGTTTTTTACTAACTCCACCTCTTAAAAAAATAAAAAAGTTAGCCACACCGGATTGGATGAAAAAGAAGATGCCTACCCCTTTACCCTCAGAAGAGAAAAAGAAAGAAGTGAAGAAAGAAGTCAAAACAGAACCGATGACCCCTGTTCAAACTACCTTTACCCGAGTAGCACGTCGGACACGTAAACAACAATCCAAAAAGATACCTCACGAAGAAAAGAGTATTGGAACTTGGTTGACTTATTCTTGAGGAAATCATCATCATGGAGAAACTATTAGCTAGCCTTTATTACAATCCTGGCCATGCTGCTGGTTACGGAGGAGTTCAAAAATTATATCGAGCTGCTAAAAGTCAATTGAAAAGCGTACGTTTACCTGAAGTACGACGATGGTTACAAGAACAATCGACGTACACGTTACACAAACCCATTCGACGTAAATTTTCTAGAAGTACCACTCAAGTGGAAGGGATCTATCATCAATGGCAAGCCGATTTAGCCGACGTCTCTCATTTAGCCACTTACAATCGTGGTCACAAATATTTGTTTTGTGTCATCGACGTGTTTTCCAAATTTGCTTGGGTCGTGCCTTTGACCTCTAAAAGCAATACCGAATTGGTACGTGCCTTAAAATTGGTCTTGAAACAAAGTGGACGCCAACCTTTACGATGGCAAACTGACAAAGGAATCGAATTTCTAAACCAAGCTTTTCAAAAAGAATTGAAACAAAGACAAATTCATTTTTTTACTACCGAAAATCCTGAAACCAAAGCCAGTATCGTGGAACGTTTTCAAAGAACTTTGAAAGAACGCATGTGGGAATATTTTACACATCAACATACTCTCAAGTACATCGACGTGTTACCTCGTTTGGTCAAAGCGTACAATCAATCGTACCATCGTAGCATCGGATGTGCCCCCGAAGAGGTCAGCCCTGAAAACGAAGTGTCTGTGTTTGATAAATTACTTGGTTCACCCCAGACCAAAAAAAAAAAGAATAAGACATCCTTGTTGAAGTTAAAGACGGGAGATTGGGTTCGCATCGGAAAAACCAAACGTACTTTTGACAAAGGTTATTTACCTAACTGGACCACCGAATTGTTTCGTGTCACTACCCCCGTCCGTGGACGTGATCCTCCCGTCTATAAATTGGAAGACATGCACGGTGAAGTACTCAAAGGAACATTTTACTTGCCTGAGTTACAACGAGTGACTAAAAAAGAAGACACCTTGTACGACATTGAAAGCATTCTCGAACAAAGAACACGGAAAGAAGGTAAACGTCGAGTAGAAGAAGTCAAAGTACGTTGGAAACGATATCCACCTAGTTTTGATTCTTGGATTGCGGCTTCTCAAGTCGTCGACTATAAAAAGAAAAAGAAGTAAACTCACAACATGCCATTCAACACAGCAGCCACCCAGACTTCAACGACTCCTTCACAGAGTTCTTCTCTTCAAGAATTACAAAAACAACCACTTTGGGTGTGGTGCGGAGAACGTGTGCCTAAAAATCAAATCGTCTTTTTCTGCCAAATCTTTGTAGTGTATTGTGTCATCGGAGCAGCCATTGCCAATTTGAGTTTACAACAAGGAGACAAACAATTGTGGACCATTTTACGGAGCAGTTGCATCGGTTATCTTTTACCCAGTCCCTCTTTGAAATTTACGACAACGACCGAAAACAGTCACCACAACAACGCCAGTCCACCTTCTTCTTCTTCCAGTCACCACCACCACCAAAATACCAATCCTCTTTTGGAACCTTTTGAACATCCTTCTTCTGTCCACTTGAGTGACACCTCGGACACCAGAACCACTTTGGAACTATGAATGACCAGTTTTATTTAACGTTACCTAGTGACAGTTCCATGGATGTGTTTCCCAACAACATCTTATGTTGTTTCACGGCCAAATTACCTCAATCCATCCAATTGGATCACGATACTCATTGGGAAGTAGGATTGGTAGAAATCATTCATCCTACGCAAATCATAAACATCAACAAAACTCAAAACACTATGGTTGTACAAATCTTGAACAAAAATATACATGATGATTTGGTGAATAATGATCCTGAAATCTGGAAAGAAGACCCTGAAGATCCAGACATGAAGGGCTCATTCAAAAAGTTAGTAGCAGATCCTAAATCTACTCAACCTACTGTCTATTCCCAGATTACCCTGAGAATTCCTACAGGGTATTATTTTGGTCCTGAACATTTGGTGGACACCATTAGAACCCAGTTTGCACGAAAATTTAGCAAAGCCTTAAGTGCTGCCAATAAATTTGTACGAATCGCTTACCATGCTTTGTCACGCCGTTTAATCGTCCAATTTTTCAAAGAGAGAGGGCAACTCCTTAGTGAGAAAGATAAAGGTTTACCTTTGGAAGAGAGAAGATACTTGAGCATTGAATTTTCATCTGGATTGTTTGGTATTTTGGGTGGAAATAAATTGCTTACCGCTGAAGACGAT
This sequence comes from Margaritifera margaritifera, assembly GCA_029931535.1. Taxonomy (NCBI): domain Eukaryota; kingdom Metazoa; phylum Mollusca; class Bivalvia; order Unionida; family Margaritiferidae; genus Margaritifera; species Margaritifera margaritifera. The sequence continues at coordinate 2,269,116 of JAQPZY010001351.1, forward strand.
ATAGAGTTTGGAATCAACGTAGAATTTGGACATAAATTTAAACACCCTATCGAATTGAATGGTGGACTGAATTTAATGTTTGTGTACTCCGATGTGGTGGAGTACAACGTGGTGGGACACACATCCGCTCCGTTACTGAGAGTCCTTCCTTTCAAATTGGATATTGGTGGTAATTCTACTGTTTCTGTGAGCGAAGATGGTGAAAGTAGTACCACTAGTGGTAGTGGTGCTGGTGGCAACACCTTTCACGTTCACCGTGAATTTGTACATCCTCATTATCTTCCAGTTAGTAAATCGTATTTTGACAGTGTCCAGATTAGTATAAAAGGAGATTTAGGACAAAGTGTACCATTCATTGACCAAGGAAAAGTCACGGTGAAACTACATTTTCGAAAAAAACAAGTTCTCTAACGAATTGTAACATCCCAAAAAAAATGTATCCAGTGTACCAAGGAGTGACTCGACAACGAGGACATGGTTTAGGAGATATGTTAAAATCAGCATTTCGGACGGTAGCTCCTATTTTGAAACCAATGGTGACTCGAGGATTTCATGCCTTAAAAGATGCCACTTTGACACAAGGAAAAGAATTTTTGCAAAATGTCCTCATCGACAAACAAAATCCTAAAGAAGCTTTTATGAGAGCAGGCAAAAATGTGTTGATGACCACTGGTAAAGATCTTTTAGGTCTCCGAGAAAATCCTATAAATACGCTTCACGCTTCAGGCTCTGGTATTACTTCACAGCAGCAAGGACAAGGTAGAAAGAGACGACGACATCAAAATCCTTTCAAAGTTCATAAAAGCACACAGTAATCAAGAAAGAATAGGAAAAGAAGAAGAACTGGTAGAGAATTAGACGTATTTGATTATTAAACTGTGAAAATGATGCACCGAGATTCTTGCGAATGTACCAAGTCCGAACTAGATCTGTTTTCTATGCCTCCCACCATGATGACGATGCAAGAATCCCAATGGGTGGAATTTTATCTTGTATCGTCTTTGACGGAATCAGCTTCTATCGAATTTGAAATCAAAGGACAAACCGAAGATTACATCGATCTGAATAACAGTTACTTGTACCTGAAACTGGTAGTACAAAAAAATGACAACAGCCTTCCTGTGGAAAATTCCAGAGTAGCTCCCGTCAATAATTTCTTTCATTCTTTGTTCAGTGGAGTAGATTTGTACTTGAATAACAAACTGATCAGCAGCAGTTTGGATATTTACCCTTACCGTGCTTATTTGGAAAATCTCTTGTCGTACGGAAAAGATGCCAAGAACACTCATCTGGATGCTTCTGTGGTCTGGAAACTTGACACTGCGATAAAGTTCGACAATACAGAATTACCTGTAGCAGCGGTAGCGCAGATAGGTGTGCAAGGTCAGCCAGGATACGCAGCAGCAGTAGTAGCAGACCCAAAAAATGTCGGATTTAACGAGCGTCGAAAGAAAATCAGGCAAAGTTTAGAACTGATGGATCGTTTGCATTCGGACATGTGGTTGCAAGACTAGTATTTGTTGAACGGAGTAGATGTACGCCTGAGACTGAATCGCAGTAGTGGTGCTTTCCATTTGGTAAGTGAAAACAACGAGTGGAAAACCATCATCCAACAAGCCAAACTTTACGTGCGACGTGTAGAAATCTTACCAAAAGTAGCTAACGACATCAGTCAATCCTTGAGCAGAACCACTGCTAAGTATCCTCTTAGACGTGTGGAAGTGAAAACCTTTACTGCAGCCGCTGGACTCCGGTCCATAGTCGAAGATCACATCTTCCAAGGACAGCTCCCTAAACGCTTGATCATTGGCATGGTCAAAAATTCAGCCTTCAATGGAGTCAACAATCAGAATCCATTCCAGTTTGAACACTTTAACGTCACCAAGATAGATGTCAGTCGAAATGGCAAGACCTTGTGTACCAGACCTTTTGAACCTGACTTTGGTGGCCAGAGAAATTACTTACGATCTTACTTGAGCCTGTATGAAGCCACAGGTCAGTTAGGTCGCGACACCAGCCACGGCATTTCGTACGACGATTATGCAGGAGGGTATGCCTTGTGGGGATTTGATTTCACTCCGGACCAAGGCAGCGATGAAGGACATTTCCACCCTATAAAATCAGGCCCCCTTCGTGTGGAACTTCAGTTTGGTCAAGCTCTAGCCCAGACAGTGAACGTCGTCTTGTATGCAGAATTTGATAACACTCTAGAGATCAACAGTTTGAGAGAAGTCATTGTAGACTATTAGAAGAAAAAACAAAGATGCAGAACGTAGAACCTATGGAGATAGATGAGGGATTTTGTGAAGTGATTCAACAGTCACCAACTACCACAAAGGATGATGATAATGACGAAGTCATTCATTCAGTACCTCGAATAGAAGAAGAAGTAGCAAACCATTTAGTTCCTGTGTTTACTGGATTTATGGTTTGTCGATGGCCAGAACACGAAAAACAGTTAGTGACCTGTTATGCTCAGGAATTGAGTCCAATCATTAACAGTCTGATTAAAGAACAATGTTATGGATGTCAAAACGATCATCCCAGTCAGATACAACACGACAAATGTATGATGATGACAGGTGAAGAAAAATTGGATGAATATTTGGAAACGGCCTGGACACAACTCTCAGATGAACACGTGTTGCAACAGTGGTATAAAGTCTTGCAGACTTCTTCTTTTCCTCCACTTACTTCTCTGGAGATCAAACGGATCGAAGGACTCATTCATCAGAGTGCAGAAACTATCCGACGTGAATATTCCTGGAATTACTTGACAGATCAATTCAAGTTTAAAGTCAGGTGTGAATTGGTGACTCAATATTTCCATTGTTGAAGAAAAAAAATGGATACCAGGGAACTTCATTACTTATTGAATCGCAGTTCCTATACTTCTTCTTGGAATCCTGTGGTATGTGCTAAAGATGAACTACCTCATCGTAAACCAAAACACGTTCATGCTTGTGTCATCAATACTGACGACAGTGATCTACCAAAAACCCATTGGATTGCCGTGTACTTTCCCAACGATCACTGTGGTGTGGAATATTTTGATTCTTATGGATTACCTCCTTTGGAAAAAGACATCATCGAGTTTATGAGAAGAAATGCCGTCTCGACTCGATTCAATAATGTGAGACTACAAGGATCAGATTCTATGGTGTGTGGACAATATTGTGTTCATTATCTTCATCAACGCAGTCTTGGATATTCCTTAGAACATTTACTGACTTATTTTGATAGTGACTATGTTCGAAACGATGCTAAAGTACAACAATGGTTTTGTCAACGTTATGGTTATCTCTTGTTTTTAGCTCACAATCGTAGTGTACATCAAAATGATGATGTCGATGTAGAAAGTTTAACATTTACTTTACCTTCCCAACGTTGTCAACCTTGTAAATATGTTCCTGTTTGAAAAAATTTCTTTGTTAAATGGTTAGTTTTTTTAATGTTAGAATAGTTCTTGTTGAATAAAAAAATGTTCTTTGAAAAAAAAATGGTGTTGTATGGTTTATTTTATTGAATTTGAAAAAAAATAATGAATATGTTCTTTCTCTCTCTTTCTATCGATCTAAAAAAAGTTAAACCTTTTTTCCTCTATTCTCTATGATCTCCCTGTCGATCTGAAAAAAAACCTTACCATGTTTTCCATCGCGTCCGCGCGTTAAGCATATAAGTCGGTTCACTGGTCAGTGTAGTCATTCTCGTTGACTCGTCAAGATCTCAACAGTTCCAAGAAGAAAAAGAAAAAGAAGATGGCTGCCACCAAGATTACAAAGCTGAATGAAGCTATGGTGAACATAATGAGGGTGAAGAATCATTTGATGGAGACCAACCCAGAAAGAAAGACGATGACGTTCATTCAAATGGCTCATGATCTAGTAGAAGAGGTCCTGAGAGAAGAAATACTTAGAGAAAGAACAGAATGGGAGGCAGCACAACGACTACAGCAGCAGCAACAAAGACAACAGCAGCAGCAACAGCAGCAACAGCAACAACTTATGCAGCAGCAGCAGCAGTCCAGCAAACTATTTGACGGCGAAGTCCATTGCAAGATTGACTGCGAGGAATTTGCTTTCTCTTTCACCCGAAAGAGACCTGCCTGTCTGAAAGCGGTAAGACCTATCGCTAAACGTGGCCGACCTGCTGGAGCTACTGCCACGGCTACATCCACCCTAAGAAGTTAAAAACAAAACATAACTTCTTAAACCCAACGGTCCTTCTTAGGGGCACCCAATCTCTAGAAAAGATTACTACTCTCAAATATTGCCAATATCTATAGGTGTGTTTTATATGTTTGTATATTATTTTTTTCTGATAGTTTACCCCTCAAACAGAAAAACCCTTCTCCCTTTGTATGATTTGTGTGTGGTGTGATTGATATATAAAAAAAAATTTTTTTAAAAAACTAAAAAATAGGATTGGTGTATGAAAGTTTAATATAAAAAAAAAAAATTTAAAAAAAGGGTTATGTGTGGTGTGTGAAAATTTTATACAAAAAAAATATAAAAAAATGGTGGTGTAGTGTGTGTAAGTTTTTTTTTAAAAAAATAAAAAAATTAAGGATGATATGGTGTGTATGTTTGATTTTTATCGAAAGTAGTTTCTTTTAGGTCCGCGCTTTTAGAGTCAGGGGTCATGGAGTGTAAACTCCGCGAAGCCAAGAATGACGTCAAAGGAATGACGTCAGACGCAGGGTAGTGGGGTGATGTTTTTTTTGTTTTTTAGGTGTAAGGGATGTTTTCCTTCACGTCCGCACTTCTAGTATATTAAAACAACGTCTTCACCACTTAAGCTACCCAGTTTTATTCAAGAGAATGAACCGATCTGAAATCATAAGACAAGTTAGAGTGCATTTAGAGGTGGCATGGCACCTCCTCCATGACTTAGAGAAAAAGGAGAAGGAGGAGAGGGAGAAGGAGGAGAGGGAAAGTAAAATTCCCATCAAACCTCATCCAATGATGGAGGATTCCAATAAAGAAAATTGGAATCCTGAAGCAAACCATCCTCCTTTTGCATTTAAAAAAACCAACAGATGCATGAGTGCAGCTACATGGAGGGGGAGCTGCCCTGCATGCAGGGCAAAGTCTGGGAGGTGCCCCCACCTCTAAAATGTACTCTTCAACAAAAAAAAACCAACGGTCCTTATGAGGACCACCCTTTTTCAAGAAAGATTAATTATTCCCACACCCCTTATGTAGTGACCCCCGCTATGATAAATTCACGTACGTACCCAGAGAGGCCCCGCCACGTTAAACTCCCATAGAGTACCCAGAGAGGCCCCACCATGTTAAATTCTCGTAGAGTACCTGTAGAGGCCCCCCCCCATGTTAAATTCTCGTAGAGTACCTGTAGAGGCCCCCCAGTACCTATTTACCCCCCCTCCCTCTACTACTCCCAACGACTGACAACTAATTCACGTTCATTCCTACCATCTTGCTTGCTTATAGTTTCTACTCTGCCAGGAAGTATTGCATTTTTGCCAGGCTCTTTATAACGCAATGCCTTAACTTTTTTTCCACTTTTTATTTTTGCATTATTGGTTGATCAGAAATGTTTAATTATTTATAGTGTGCATAGTCTATTTCTAAAGTCTTTTTAATATCATTTTTATATTTGATGCCGAACGTTTCTGAGTCAGATTATGGCTTTAATTTACTTAATTATTATGTGTATTCAGGAGCGACGATTTTCTGTATCATCAACTTCTATACTTGATGGTTCCTCGTAATCATTTTCGTGGTAAACAAGATTCTTAAATATAATATGTTTCACACTACCTTCAGCCATTTTCAAACTAATTAAATGGATAAAAAACAAATCAAAAAAGAAGTTGCATGGAAGAGAAAAATCGCAGGATCCTTATTTCTCCTGAAATTGAAAAAATGCAAACATGAATTAAAAATAGGCAACGCAGATGAGGTAAATTTCTACCTGTAGATGACTTAAATGAATTACAGCAGAGTTAAAAGAAGATTGCATGACATTAAACTAAATAAGATACTATACTGGGTTTCTTATATTGAAGTTGCGGTTACCTCACTCAGTACTCGGTGCTAGTCTTAATACATTGAAACACGTCAATTTTGAAAAGCCAACAGACTAAAAACAAAGTTTAAAATAATACCAAATAAATGTTGATTTGATGCATTATTGCCTTAAAATCGATGGTTACATTTTAAAACCTGTTGTACCTTGTAAAACACTTCCTGATTAACCAGTAAAATTAGTTTCTTTACGGAAAAAAAATAGCAAAATTCGATTCCACATATGGTGTGAAATTTCATATTAATAAATGCACGTGAGACAAACAACATCATTAACACTGTTTACAAGCAGCATTTTTCTTAGCCATTTCAATAGGTTACAGAACCCTTTCAAAGAAGATGTTTGAGTTCACCTTAGGTCCATCAACTAATATGGATGTTAAAGATTCCAAAAAGCTAAATATTCCAATTGTATTGAGTCATTTTCTAACTGACTACCTGATTGTACATGGAATCCAACCAGATAAAAAATTTAAGTAAATAACTCGTGAACTAAATTATAATTATATTTCAATGTTGAAAAATGGACGAAAGAACGCTTAAATTTAAACACACCACTGAACCACCAACAAAACCTGATAAATATGTTATAGACCCCATTTTGAAAAACACTTCTGCTAAGTCTAAGCTGTCTTTTTGTTACATATAAGTGGGAGAACAAATATCAGGTGCGCTTTCTTTATATCTTGAACTGCTGCCAGACAATGGCAATAGTATCAGGTTGCAAAAGATCGACGAAATTTGGAATGATTTTGTTTAATAAGATGGAACGCTATAGAGATATCAGAAATAAATACAAAGCAACGCTTCCAATTTTAATTTTGGTATAGGTTAGCATGGGAGCCGTTATAGGTGGGGTTACAAGTAGCTGGAAAAGCAACAGGATTTATATTCCCTCTGGCGTTAAGTGGTTTTGGGCCAACTCTTTTGTTGCCAAAAGCTTTCAAGGCAATCTTGAGTGGGACTATAAGCTATAACTAGATCGGCCACGAGGAGTCTGATTTAGTCATGAATGAGTAGTACAGATATAAAAAGATTAAAAATGCAATTAGGAAGAAAATAAACGGCGCAGGGAGTCAGGATATTGAAGAGCTAAAAACAACATTCTTAGAGCCGGGAAACAAACTTAAAGAGAAAGATATTTTACAAAGGCATTATGCAAGCACATAATTTATTATTCTAACGGTGTTAACAAAGAAAGTGCGAGAAATTTTAGAGGATACAAATTGAAGAGAGAAGCCTTAACTCTTGGTTGTTGTATACATTTCTTATATACAAATATAAAATTATATCACCATAGAGGATCACCTGAGAAAGAAATATATTTTACCAATCCAATTGACAATAGAAGTCGTAAACTATCCATTTCATTGCAAAGAATAGATTTTGTCGTCGAATGTTACGTTTAAACATTAAAAAAATGAAGTTAAATACAGCATAATAATTAAAAATTGAGATACCTGTAAAAGGAGTCAGACATAAGTCTACTCTAGGTGCTTGCTCAACCGAAGATGAAATTTTAGCAAGGCAGGTCAGTGTAGTTGGCAGCTATACGTGATGCAAGTGCGGCTCAAGCTACAGTCTATATCTGTATTGCATCTGTATTACTAGTTATACTTGATTTCAAATATTAAGATAACTATGATGATGGGATTGAATGGCAAGGAAGATTAAAATATAACAGGTAAAGGAAACACATTACACATACCTAAAACAAATCATAATTATTTAACATGTGACAACGATATTAAACATAACGGTAAACTAGCAAAGTAATTGAACAATAAGCACAAAGCACGCAATTAGTTACGTGGATAGTAGAATAACATAAACAGGGCCTGACCATTTGTGAGTTACTAACAAACTAAGCTTATTCGTTATATGTTTACCTATAAATGAATGTTGTTTACTCAGACAAACGGACGAACTGTCATGCTAGAACATTTCTTTCACATATTCTTTAGCTCGTTTAAAGAAATTTTCAAATCTGATATTTGTACGTGTGTGTGTGTGTGTGTGTTCCTATGTGTCATCATCTGTTTGAATCAGTATGAGTTTTATTCCCTCGTACAGGTGAATTAAATGTACTACTCCAGGCACATAATAAATAGGTACACCTCTCATGATTAGATTTTAATTCTGTATGTAACATTTTCAAATGTGGACTATAAAAGCGGATCATAATAAAGAGAACTCTGTGATTCAAACTGTATTCTATCATAGGTGGTCTATTTTTGTTTGATCGTTAGACAAGTTTACAAGGTTATCAAAAACTGCTAGAAAAAAATCTCTTAGATGCCTTGTTTCATATTGGATTTTTGTTTTGCAGGTTTGATTTGGCAAGTAGAAAACAATCTTAACAAGCTATTTCAATTGATCATCATTAAACACATTTGTCGAATTCACTGACCTTTTTTAAAGTATGAACAGAGAGTTTAAATATTTAGTCGTTCAAAATATTGTTAATTGAAAAGTCATTCAATTTGTAAATTATTTCTATTAATTCTAAAATAAACTGCGGAATTTAACATGATAAAACCCATTTGAAATGCGGCAATAATTCTAAAATAAATAACTAATAAAGAGGAGTATCTGAGGTATATGATCTATAAGTCCTGTGGCGTATAAAATATCAACCATATGTGGCAGCAAATTAAACAAGATTAAAAAGAAGATGATTAAATACGGTGAATTAAACGATTGGTTAACTAAAAGGCTACCTAAACATCACACAAAAAAGAGAGAAATTGGTTTCTGTACAAGAGAGTTGCGTCACTTGCGCAGACAACCAATTTGTGATGGACATAGTTGCTTAACAACTGATACAAATACATTTTCACAGCGATATATGTTTTTCAAAAATATTATGGGTTGAGAGAGTGAAGTCGAAAAGATGGGATGATACATATGATAAATATGATGCGTTTAAATATATCTTTATGGATCGAAAGCCAGTTTCATGAAGAATCCAATCACAAGGTTAAGGAGTGGTTGGAGAACAAAAATATCGAATATTTCTCCACCTAGTCTGAGAAGAGAGTGTATATTGGGAGAGGTTTAGCAGAACTCTAACAACAAGAATGTGGAAGTATTTTACACAAAACGAGAGTAAAAGTGTGGATGTATTGCCTAAATTGATCTCAAGATACAGTAATTATTACCACATGTCAATAGATATGACACCAGTCGAAGCAATAAAAGAAGAAAATAGATCTAAAGTCTGGATTAATTTGTATGGATTAGGTAACAACGAATACCTATGGAATGCCTAAAGATAAAATAGGTCAGACAGGATTTCATGCTATAAATATATCTTTGTAAGAGTGTATTTACCTAATCTTAGGGAGGATATTTTTTAAATTAAACAAGTTACATCAGGTGGCCCAGTTGTCTACAAATTACATGACTGAAAAGGAGAGAATATTAAGAAAGGTCGCTCTATGACAAACATGATAACTTTCAAAGTCCAAAAGCTTTTAATGGTCAGTCTATTGAATCATTTTAAAAATCAGATGTTCATAGTTGTGTTGTCACAATCAGAACAAATTTAGAGAGAGGAATTAATTATTTAAAATATTCAGTGGAGTTACAAATGTGTTCATTCTCATTTTGGAATGATACAGCACTTCAGATTTTTGTGAATTCATTCAAAGATGTTCTGGATTACATCATTCAGGCATATTAAGACATTCAAGATTACTTGCACATCAGGACATTAAAGGCTACTGGAATTAATTCGGAACATTCTATATTTTTGGATTTGTGATTAGGACACTTGGGGTTATTGGATTATTTGGATTCTAATTCACAATATTGTAAGTGTATTTTGAATTTTCACTTTAATTGTCTCGAAATAAATTGCTTGTTGATTTTACTTACATTGATGGTTTCACTCGATTTCGTTTAATATTTTTAAGACCTAGAGTCGTAACAGAAATTGGGGGCTCGTCCGGAATGTGAATTGCTTTAAATTACAATTTAAATTAACTTTGTTTTGGAATTTTCATTGTCCATGGTAAAGATTTTTATTTCAAGATTTGAGAAATCTTTAGTGAAACCAGCAAGCATTCACAATGTCATCTAAGGTGAGAACTTTGATTCAAATCCTACCCAGATAGGGTTAGAGTCTATGAAAAAGGTCAAGTTGCTTGAACTTGCAGAAATTATGATCTTTCTGAAGCGAAAGCGTCTTTGACAAAGCAAGAGATAAAGAATATTTTAATTCCATATTTGGTGGGAAAGGAAATTTTGAATAATAGTGCTTTGGGTTTAATTGATAAATCTGTATCTGGTTTTGATAGGAAATTAAGGGAATTGCGGCTAAAAAAAAACCCAGATGGAATCAGAATTAAGAAGGTTTCAGCTTCAGAAAGAGGAAAGGGAAATAGAAATGCAGATGCAGAGAGAGAGAGAGAGAGAGAGAGAGAGAGGAGAGGCAGAGAGAGAAAGAGGAGAGGAAGAGAGATAGAACAAACGAGAGGGAAATGAAGTAAAGGGAAATGCAGATGATGATAGAGAGAGACAGAGAGACAGACAGAGAGACAGACAGAGAGAGACAGAGAGAGGAGAGAGACATATGCAAAGAGAAGAAAGAGAAATGCAATATAGATTAAAAGAATTAAAACTGGCAAGCGGAGCATTCCCCCCCCCCCCCCTTTACACACATATTCAGGTTTCGATGTTACCAGATATATTAGGTTAGTACCTCCTTTTCAGAAAAATGAAGTAGATATATACTTTCTTCACTTTGAGAAAATTGCTGAAACTTTAAATGGACAAGAGAGCATTGGACTTTGTTATTACATAGTGTACTTATTGGCAAATCTCGTGAAGTATACACTTCACCGTCAGTACAACAAAGCACTGATTATGATGTGGTTAAGGAGTAATTCTTGAATAGTTATAAGTTGGTACCTGAGGCATATCGACAAATGTTTAGGAATTGTAGAAAACAAACTGGACAAACTCATGTCGAATTTGCAAGGGAAAAAGAACAACTATTTGATAGGCGGTGCACATCCAAGAAGGTTGATCAAGATTACTATAACCTCAGACAGCTCGTATTAATTGAAGAGTTCAAGAGGTGCATCCATGGTCATGTCAAGACCTATCTTTTGTTATCAGGTACTTTACCTTTGTCTGAGAAGTCTTCTTCTAAAGAAAGTGTACTCATTTAGGGAGTAGACTGCGGCTATGTAAATGTTCCTCTCCGTTGTGTCAATTTGGCATAAGACTTGGTTTCCGGAAATGTGACTGCTGGGGCAGTGACTTCTTTAAGGTATACATTTGTTACTAGGCAATGGCCTAGCTGGAGATAAGGTCGTGGTTAATGCACTTGTAACTGACACGCCTTGTTTGGATCAAAGAGTTGATCATATTGATATTGAAATCCTGATCTGTATCCTGCTTGTGCAGTTAACAGAGCTATGGCCAAAAGAGTTCTTGAGAATGATGTTGATCAGGAAATTATTCCCTTAACTGACACATTTATTGGAAGGTATTTTGATATTGATCAATCAAAAGGTATTGATCATAGTGATCCTCTTTTTACAGCTCATTCTCTCTATTTTAATCAGGGTGACAAAAGACGATCACTCGTTGTCTTACAGAAACAAGATCCTGAGATCTCCTGTTTGTTTCAGAGGGCTATTAGCGAAACTGAAGTCACGCAAATTCCAGTGTGTTACTTTGTGCAAAATGGGGTCCTTATAAGAAAATGGAGACCACCTGAGGTACCCACTCGTGACGAGTGGTCATTGAGCTATCAAAGTGTCGTTCCTAAGTCATATCGACAGGAAATTCTTAGTCTAGCCCATGAAACTCCCTTGGCTGGTCATTTAGGAGACAATAAGACTTATCACAAGATCTTGAACCATTTTTACAGGCCGAAACTTAAAAGCGATGTTTCTAAATACTGTAGATCTTGTCACACTTGTCAAATCGTGGGAAAACCCAATCAGAAGATACCTAAGGCTCATCTTCAACCTATTCCTGCATTTGACGAACCATTTAGTAGAATAATGGTAGAATGTGTCGGTCCCTTACCTACGACCAAAGTCAGGCAACCAATACCTGTTGACCATAATGTGAGCGTCAACAAGATTGCAAGAGGCAATTCCTTGGAGAAATGTTAAAACTAAAACAATTGTAAACACTTTGGTACAGTTTTTTTACACTTGTTGGCCTTCCCAAATCTGTGCAGTCTGATCAAGGATCAAATTTTATGTCTGAAATTTTCCAACAAGTTTTGCATGCATTAGGCATCCAACAGTTTAAATCTTGTCCCTATCATCCTGAAAGTCAAGGAGCTTTGGAAAGATTTCATCAAACTTTGAAGAATATCATTCGATCATATTGCTTTGATACAAGACAGAATTGGATGAGGGTGTTCATTTGCTGTTGTTTGCTGTTGGGTAATCAGTTCAAGTGTCATTGGGTTTTAGTCTCTTTGAACTGGTTTCAGGCATACTGTCCGTGGACCATTGAAATTATTGAAAGAGAAACTTCTTTCAAATGAAGATTCAAAGATTAATCTTCTTAACTATGTCTCAGATTTCATATTTAAGTTGTCAGAGGCTTGTCAAGTAGCAGGAACTAATCTTCACTCTACTCAGGCAAACATGAAATGAAGATATCGTAGAAATACACAGGAAAGGAGTTTTCAGCCTGGTGATAAAGTTCTGGCTCTCTTGCATATTCCTCCAAATCCTCTTCGGGCTAAATTGTATGGTCATTATACCGTTGAAAAGAAAGTAAGTTAATTTAGTTGCACCTGTCCCACACAGTGAGGATGTAAACGATGGAATACAATCTGATTATAGTGATTCTGGTTTAACCAGTCTTCGGAATTCAGAAATATTAAACAATCTGGACCATAAACTTTCACATTTACAACAACAGGAAAGAAATGAACTAAAACAGCTATTACATGAGTATGAGCGCTTGTTTCCTGAAATAAAATATATCGTGGTGTTGACTGACATTGTAGATTCTACACATGTGAAACAACATCCTTACCGGATGAATCCTCTCAAACAGGGATATTTTTAAAAAGAAATTCAATATTTATTGGAGAATGATTTTATAGAACTATTTAAAAGTAACTGGAGTTCACCATGTATTCTTGTACCTAAGCCAGATAATACATTCCGCATGTGTGCTGACTATAGAAAAGTCAACAGTGTCACCAAAACGGATTCATTTCCAATGCCAAGAATGGATAATTGCATTGATAAAATGTGAAATGCGAAATATATCACCAAGTTTGACCTTTTAAACGGATTCTGACAAATTCCAATCACGGAAAGGGAAAAGAAATTTCAACATTTGTAACTCCAGATGGGCTTCATCAATATAAAGTGATGCCTTTTGGTATAAAAAATTCTCCGGCAACATTCCAGCGTCTTATGAACATGATACCGTCTGGTCTAGATAATTGTGACGAGTACATCGATGACGTCATTATCTACAACGACACCTGGGAAGATCACTTGGAAACAATTCGAAACTTCTTCGATCGACTCAGTGATGCAAATCTGATGATTAATTTAAGCAAAAATGAGTTTAGCCATGCTTGTGTCACATTTATAGAACATATTGTGGGACAAGGTCAAGTTAAACCTATAGAAGCTAAGGTCAAGGCTATCTCTGAATTCCCTGTGCCAGTCAAATTTTTCCATAATTGCCGAACCTTTGACAAATCTGTTGAGTAAGAAATCCAAGTTTTTTTATCTGACCAATGTCAGGAATCCCTTGATAAATTAAAGGCCATGCTTAAGAATGCACCAGTTCATTTTGTTCCAAATTCTGCCAATTATTTAAAATGACTATTGACGCAAGTGATGTAAAGGTTGGTGGTGTATTAATTCAGGAAGACAAAAATGATGTCAATCATCCAGTGTGCTATTTTTCTAAAATAAAACTAAGCAAGCACCAGAACAATTATTCCGCAATTGAGAAGGGATGTTTGGCTTTGATATTGGCTTTACAACATTTTGAAGTGTATGTTACCTAGACTCTTTCTCCGGTTATTATATACAGTGATCTCAATCGCCTTACTTTCATCAACAAAATGAAAGATAAAAATAGGAGATTGTTGAGATGGAGTTTAATACTGCAGGAATATAACATTGACATTCGACACATCAGGAAAAAGACAATGTGATCGCAGTGCACTCTCAGGTGTATTGAAGTACTATATTGCTTTATTAAGCTGAATGTCATTTATAAGACATTGTCCTGTCTAATTTTGATTATGCATATTCAAAAGAAAGATTTATTGCATAAATGTTTCTTTTTCCTTATGAGAGGATGTGTTATATATATATATATATATATATATATATATATATATATATATATATATATATATATATATATATATATGTATATATATATATATATATATATATATATATATATATATATATATATATATATATAATTTATAATATGTGTTCATTGTTGTAAGTTGTACTTTAGTCAGATTATGGTCATTTTGTAAACAACATGTTTACAAAACATTTGAGTTCAAGGCCGGTTTTGTTATCAGCTGCACTGTTATTTCCATGTCTTGTTGTGACCAAAGTCAGGTACACAAAGTAATTTTCCATTAGAAATATTCATAGTCTGATGTGACATAGGTCATGTTGGTATGTATATTTATATACAGATTTTGGTAAACATATTCATTCCTATTCTAGAATTTAGATTATAAAAGATCAGTCTGTAGGGAATCTATTTTAGTTGTGTCGTTGAAATCAGATATAATTTGAGAGGAATTATTTATTTAAAATATTCATTGGAAATACTAAAGTGCTCATAGATTTTAGGACTTTTGGGGATTTATGTGAATTCATTCAAAACATTCCGGATTACATCATTGTGGTACACCAAGACATTCAAGACTTGTAGTACATCAGGACATTCAAGGCTACTGGCATTCATTCGGAACATTATATATTTTGGGACTTTTGATTAAGACACTTAGGCTTATTGGATTATTTGGATTTTAATTCACATTATTGTAAGTGTATATTGAATTTTCACTTTAATTGTCTAGAAATAAATTGCTTGTTGATTTTACTTACATCGTTGGTTTCACTTTCTTTCTGTTACATATTTTTAATACGCGGAGTCGTAACAATATATATATATATATATATATATATATATATATATATATATATATATATATATATTGTAACGGATTGGGGGAGGGTATGTGCTAGCTTATATAATTGTAATAATAAGTTTAAAAATGCTTTAATTCAGGGCCTTTTTAACAGTGTGTAAATAAGATAAAATGCTAGATAAAAGGTAAAAAACTACTAAAATGTGAATATATAATCATGTGTAAGATACACAGAGACTATTATATGCTGGGCTTCATAACCCCAATCTAATCATTCAGCAAGAAAGGGATTGCCTTCAGTGTAAGTATTTTGTAAATAAACCTTAAATTTTTAGTGTGGCGGAAGATAGCTGCTTATATTTAGTATGACACAATATTACTTTAGCATTAAGACGGAATCAATAGCAGTGAATTGAATTTGATTGAATTGAATCGATTCACATTATTGAACTAAAGATGTAATTTCGGTCTCTATTTTGATAACAAAAAATAAAATTTAATTGACTTGTCTTATTTTTATAGCTATCCGTTGGCTTCTTAATGTGATTTAGTAAATTTGTAATTATAACCTCAGAACAGTAATGTTTTTATTTTAGTGGAGATCTGTAACTATGGGCGCTATGACTGTTGACAGCTATTTGCCGGCCTTCGAATTTCGCTCCTATTTATACTCTTCGAAAAAAAAGTCATGTGACGTAATTCTAACCAATCATTGATTGTCCGGCACGCCGAATATATCGGATTGTGCCGAACAGATACTCTACAACCAGTGACACAAACTGAGTGTTATCACACAATTTAAGTAGCATTACTTCTCCGTCTACACTCAGTCAGTAACAAATATATAAACATTTTATATTATCTCTTGTCCGTCAAACATCAAAGCCTTTTAAGTCGTAACCAAGGTCGCTAGACATTGTTGAAAAGTAAACAAGTACCAGCGAACGCTGACAACATTGAAAATACATTGACTAGCATAAAAATGAAGAATACAATATTAAAAGTTCAAAACATACTCATACTTGTATAAGAAGGCCAGGATTATATAACGAACAAGTGAAATTTAATACAAAAAATTGTGAAATTGGATGAATTTAGTGTGTTGAACCTGCCATGTGATCTAGCATTGGCCATCACGGTTGCAGACATATTTTGTAGTGTCAGATAATGAAGTCATCAAGCTTGGTGCTATTCAAATGCTGACACATAACATGAACCAGTGCATACAAATATCAGCGATAGTTACAATCTCTACATTTCCAATCACGTTACAATGTTCAAATTCACTCTTTCAGCAGTATATAATCATTGAGATTAGAAACATATTTAATTTCCGACATAGAAAAAATCCTCCTCCCAACCCATCATATTAAAGCTTCAGAGCACCATATATTTTACAATATATATATATATATATATATATATATATATATATATATATATATATATATATATATATATAGAGAGAGAGAGAGAGAGAGAGAGAGTTGATATCTGATATCTACGTTTTTTTAGTAGATATACGGAAATATTTCATGAGTGAAGTGTAAACATTGTATTGTTACGAGTGGCATTTCTTGATAGCACCTCAGTGATTGCATAAATGTGCACTAGAGGGTCTATAGTTGACACATATTAAGATCTGAACATCCTGATGTGGAGGGAGAGAGAGAGGAAGGGAGGGAGAGAGAAAAGGAGCAAAAGAAGAAGAACTATTAAATAGGCCTAAATATGGAAATATGGATCTGAATAACACACATAAGGGCAGATATACTTCCCAAATGGAAAAAGAAAGTAGTTCCAAAAGTGTTATATTTACTTATTTCTGAGGAGTTAAGAAATGTATATCTTCAAAACTATAAACTAGATCCTGGACATTATTACACTAAACCTGGTTTAGCCCATGATGCGAATATAATAATAATATTAGAGGATGGCACTATAGCCTATAACGGGAGTGTGTGTGTGTGGGGGGGGGGGGGGGCAGTGTTAAATAGAGTAAACGATGCTGGGGACAAATCTGAAGAAGAATTATACTTCAATCGAACTAACAATAACAAGGATGAGGAAAGATACATAGTTCGGTGTGGCGTCACTTTAATGTTATGAAATTTATTAGCATCAGGTAGAACAGGAGATCAAAATGCTCAGTAGTAACCCAAAATGTTGCTTCTGTATAAATCAGTTTACGGCTCCGAAACAATGCTCTAGATCATTCAAAAACGAGGAAGTGTAAAACGTGCGACTCAAGAAAACTTTATAACTGTTTTGTCAGTCGCAACACAAGATAGTGTCAGGCTGATGCTGAGTGAAAATGTAAACCGATGGATTGTTTTTACTTGCAATTGGATGAGGAGGAAAACTAAAACACGTGCACTATTTCAAACGTTTAGACCGAGCCTAACGAATTTAAAACTTCTGAGCATACCCGTATAATGGTTGATCTTTATTTCTGTAATTTTTTTACAAAATCACAGTCAACATGGACGCTCCAGTTTTTATGTATTCATATTTCACTGGTTAAAGAACCAATTAAAAATGTACGATAATGCATGCTGATGTTTACGTGGAAAGGCAAGTCGCGAAACATTACCAACAATTACAAGAGCGTAATGATGTCGTTATAGTACAAACGTTTCTGATTGAAAACGTATATTAATTTGTATACGTCTTTCTATTGTGTAAAACTGAGATGTCGTGGTCAAATTAGGCATTATGTGTCATATTAATATCCAAACGTTCACGACTATTTTTCCATCGATGGGGTAGAAGGGCAACAGAACAAGGACAAAGAGGAAGGTAGCAGTGGATGGGAGGATTTCACTATCGCATAAACACACCCGATAAGTCACCACCACCCCATATTTATAACACCCGTAATTTTCTAAGAACCTAAGACCCGCATTGATCAAATTATGAGCTTCCTTGCTTTGCACCTCTGCAGTTCTGAGTTTGATACCTTGGCCTGTATGTGGTTAAGGGTTGATATTCGTCCATCCTTATTCGATGGTTATCCGCAGATGCTCCAACTGCCTCCTCTTCAAGAAGAGCGGCTTCTATTTCATAGGCCTCCTTTGCATCCAAGATTCTTTCTATAGTTCGATAGATCCTGGTGTCCATTACCATAGTTCGATAGATCCTGGTGTCCATTACTATAGTTCGGTATATCCTGGTCTCCGTTATATAGTTCAGAAGATCCTGGTGTCAATTACTACAGTTCGGTACATCCTGGTGTCCATTACTATAGTATGGTAGATCCTGGTATACATTACTATAGTTCGGTAGATCTCCATTACTATAGTTCGGTAGATCCTGGTGTCCATTCATAGTAGTAAGAATACAGTGAAAACTGATATTCGATCCGTCGTAACGCTTTGCGCATATAGAGCAAGAATGGATTCCTGACAGTCGAATTTATAGGAATGTACATAATGCTAACATACGTATTCTATTTCACTTGTATTTTTCAACAAGTTGCGGTCCCTCCTCTTGATATCATTCTTGAAAGAAGTTCTGAAGACAAGAAATCTTTCAAGTTAAAGAAAAAGTGACATCGGACGGGCTAACATAAAACCTTGTATTTGTCAATACACTAAAGTTTAACGTCCTTGACAACAAGTACTCGGACATTTGGTAGCATCTGACCTTGCGTTTATACTGCATACGCACAACATTTTAAAACTGAACACAAAATTAAATTAGAATCATTTTCTGGTTTGGCTTTTTATAATTGATTTAACATTGTTTTCTCTACATCTCCAAGTGTTTTATTCCATGTTAATTTTAATTTCTAAAAGCAAAACAACTTTTGGTGTGATATCTGACGATTTGAGACTTTGAAATATGAACCCAAGTCTTATTTCTCAAAGTTTCGAGAATTACGGTTCATGCACATCTTTGCCAGTCAGAGTTTCTATGGAGTTTACATCTCCATATGAACCCTTTGCATACACAAAACAAGTTCATGTCAAGACGAGTTGTAACGTGCTGCAACCTGATTTATAAGCAAGATGTGTTAATTGCGACCAATAAAATCGCTTGATAGACATAGCTTTCGGATACATTTGGTCCATTCGATTGTCGGCCATCTTGCGTTATTCCGAAGAAAGAAAGAAAAAGGCTGAAACTTTTCAAGTAGATCTATCAGAGAATTTGATTGGCCGAAATAAACCACTTCAACTGGCTTGGCGATATGCACAGGTATTTGCGGTGTATGCCAAGGATTTGTGTGCAGGTTGTAATCTCCATAGAATTATTTGCTAGCAAAGAGAGTCCATGGATGGTAGTATAAACAAAGCCTCTCAGATTCAGTTGCCGCCTAAGGATAATTGATGATTATCAAAATGACGGGAATATCAACCTATAATATTAAATTTCTAAGACACCAACGGATAATTACCAGAAACAAACAATTTAAAGCGGTCCTTACAAGCAACAGTTTTTGAAAATGTTATAATCACAAAAAAATAATACTAGAAAAAGACCTGAATATCAATACGAAAGTCAAACGAAATAAAAAGGCATACACCAATTAATAAGATAACATTGACAAACGTTGTTCAGTTTATTTCTTCTCTAAATGTTTTGAAAAATAGCATAAATATTAAATAATGTGAAAATAAAAGCATTGAAGCACTAAGAATATAATTATTGTGCTAGGAGTTATTCCAGTTAAAGTATTATAGGTAAGTGAAATATTAATATAAATAATCAAAAGGTTTCAAGGCAAAATATTAAGTAATCAAGCATATTTCGCATTGTGCCTTGAACTTAGCATCTCCTCATCCAATTGATGTTTGTCGCTACTGGCCCGCTTTATTGTTTACTTTCAATGCAGTAGACCATATTAGCTTTATGTACAAAGAGTTCCAATTTTGGACAACACTTGCTAGACTAAATATCAATAGACATAATTAAAGCAGACAGTTTGAAATCATCCCTGATAAGTTTGTACTCAGGCACGCAAACATTATTCATCGAGTATTGACTCCACTTTAACTCAAATATAGTTACCGTCATATATAACATTTTAAATTTTTTCCATATTTATCACTAAAATCATTCTGAAATTTTAAACTTGCAGGTAGGTGGCAGTCCGTCTACTATGAACCATCAAAAATATTCAGTTAGAATATTCAGTCAAAGTGGATGGTTTCGTGAAATGTCCTAGCTCTCATTTTAGACAGCACCACGCCTTGTAAATCTGCATGCATAATGAAGTAAACAAACAGTTCTTGACAAACAAAATGGATAAATCTCATCTATTGTCTTCTTTACAACAAGGTATAACGGATGTAACCATCAAAATTCGGTATGACTTGCATTTAGATGGAATCACGGCGTGACCATTTTAGGTCGCAAAAATTATTGTTTCTATTTTAAGCCCTTGTTTATTTCTTTGCTGTCCGTATAAAAATCGTTGAAGGAAAACATTGTTTTATGTGTCTTACTGTATTCATGCTGTTGTCACTGCTTTATGAATAATCCAGAAGAAAGAAACAACAACAAAAAAACTCTTTGGCGAATTAAAACCAACGATGCTTATTTTACATATATAAAAGTGAGAACCATGAGATGTAGCATGTTTGAAAAGTTTTACACCGTATACGTTTTTAAAAAAATATTTTTTTCCAAATATTCAAGACAGTTATAGTTATATGTAGTTAAGAAAATGTTAAACGTTTTCCACAAATAAATCCGGTTAAAAGGCATCGCTGCAAACCTGTCCAAGTAAAAACATCTACAAATTTGGAATATTTCAATGTTTAGTTCACGGTAGCAATACTGGCATTTTAAAATCATCCTTGACTTAATCGAGAAATTTTAAATTTATCAAAAAAATTGTCCTGCAAGCTTAAAGCAGTAAACCATACTCAGCGTTGTAAGTTGTAAATACATGTATATTATCAAAATATCTCTGTTGACCGATAAGACTTTTAAATTGTCTTGAAATTTGGAACAAAATTCACGCAGGTATCGATTACATAACAATATGAACACCTTCAAGCGAAGACTAGATTATTTAATATTCATCACTTTTAACACTGCTTCATTTATAAATAAAATAAAAGAAAACTAGGTCATATCAACTAACCTAAATAGAAATATAAATAGCTTTGAGTGTTAACGAACAAGTGAAAAGTTTAAAATTCATTAATTTATTCATTCATTAAATCAATTCGTTACTCACGTCTCTTTTATGTGTAACAAAATATAATGTCGATAATATCGCACGATTATCATTCCAGACAATCTTATCAATTAGTAGTATTATCGATTATATTGAATGATATGTAAAAGAAAAAAAATGGCAGGGACAAGAAATTTAGCTGAAGAAGAATGAAAAATGACAAAGGTTTATTGCACATTCCATTACAGGCTCTTTTACTCATTCGATACCCGTAAGCTTATTCAAAATTATAACGACTTTTAATAACGAGCTTGAGTAACATGGTTCTAATTACTAGATTAGTCCTCAATCTTGGTTACCATAATAACTTACAACTTATAAAACGAAACGATTGAGAAGTTCATATGTGAACATATGCATTTTTTAATTGTAGAGTTCACACATTAAATAGTCCTTTCAGGGAAAAAAAAAACAAATATCGGTATAGGCTATTAACAAGCTACCAACAAGGAAAGTAGTTGATCATTAATAGGCATAGCAATTAAAAGAAACAGACTTATAATTGGATCTGAAATTGATTTATCTACACGTGGAATAAGCATTTGAGTCTTAGCTCTTCTTTGAAAATCCGAAACAGCTTCCAAGATTTACTGTTCTGCAGAAAGAGTTTCTTTTCGACAATTTCACTTTCTTCGACCATTTTCTCCTTAGTCTGACTACCTGTTTGTCATTGTTTTGTTCATCGTTTGAATTTGCAGCGTTCTCACAATTACAGTCTTGATCCTTTACAGTAATATTTTCACATTTTTCGACAACAAATTCCACTTTTTCACCGTCGAGAATCTCGTGTGTAAGATCTCTCTTGCATTGATTACACACAACTAACGTTTCATGATTACACTTTACATCCGGTTCATGATTATAATTCGTTTCCGTTTCAGGATCACACGTTAATTCCGGTTCTTGATAACTCCTTACATCTGCTTTATGAGCTGCTACCATTGCTTCATCGAATGTGAAATATCTTTCGGAGTCTTCTGCTGTCGTCGTTGGTTTTATGTGGAAATAAAACTCTTCTGGGGGTCTAAAGTTAATTTCCAGCTTTCTGATAGAAAGTTCCTCGTCTATATGATGTATGTAATAACCTGAAAGGTGAATAGAAATATAATTAGGACAAAGAGTAGACATTGTCCGAATGAAACGAAACTAAGATGCTTGAAACATAACAAATATTCTCCATAACTGGTGATGTTCCATTTCTTATTTTACATAATTAAAGTGTTATCAATGTATTTTCTTTAGCATATTTAGTTCACTATATACATTTGGAACGTAAGCAGGGATGGTGTGATTTTCTTTTAGTTTATACACGGATATTTTTTTTCTGCCAGAAACAAATACAACTTTCATATTGTACACTGTATAGTATAAACAGTATACCTTTGCCAAGAGTTTATTCAGTATTTTAAAAATTATCTGAATTTATTCCATTTTTTCAAGAATAAAAAGACCTTCTGACCTACTGCGGCTATTAAAGTCTTCACTTATGAATATTTAACTTTCTTCTGATTTCGGGCTTCCCAGATTTCGCCGACTAACTTATTCCCCTATGAATATTTAACTTTCCTCTGATTTCGGGATTCCTAGATTATCCCGACTAAAGGATTTCCAGAATGGACAGATATATACAATCAGGCGGACTGCCAATAAGATAGACAGACATACGGCCGTATGGATAATTTCTTGTAAGAAAGAAGAGAAGCCGCTCCATCTGAATTGTCCTTTCATATACCTATTTAAACGGGAATTTATTTTATCCATCCATACCTTTTTTAACGACTCAACCGAGCTAAGTAACTTAATACACATTCAGTTCTAGATAATTACAGATCTAAGCAACATATGTGTAGCAGGAGTAGATAAAATAAACTAAGCTGATTTCATGCTGTTAATAGTTTGCGTTTATCTTTCCGGATATCAACTTAATCATTACGCGGCTTGATACGAGTTATTTGGCTTACCTCTGTGATGATAAGGCTGTATAAACACCACCCCCGTACACATCTGATGTAATAAGAAACATCTTTCATCCGGGTTCTCCAGATGTGGTCGACTGTTCTGGTACATCTGTAAAACACAAACAAACCCATGGCACTTCCGATAGACACTAAATTGGCCATTAGAGAAGGCAAAATTACAACTTATCAGTCTACTGAAATCTTCTATACTATTCCGATCCTACTGCCATAGTTTCTTAAGTGCAAGTAGTGAAAACTACTATATATGAGCATAGATAAAGAAAGAGAAGATAACTTGTAGACCAATCGTCAGACAGAAGGACCGACAGTTTGAAAGTCGGACATCATGCATGCAATGAAGGCTTGAATCCAGGCTCATTATGAAATAGCAGCTGAGATATCAGATATTTTGATGTCGTCTGTATAATGTGTTGCACATTTAGAATCTTGTCCTCACGTGCGCTTTGTGAAACATACACAAGCACACGCACGCACACATTCACGTACACACACACACATACACATGAAAGTAACTGCACCCATCACTTAACTCTTATGCACCAGAGATCTAATCCACTTGGCCAAGCGCTCAACCACCAAAATAATGGAACAAGGCCGAAAGAAAGGGCTCGAAGTGAACGGGAACCAGCTCGCTCGGCAAGCGTAAATTACCACTCAGCTAAATGCACAAAGACCCACTGGATTTTTAATTAGAAATGCGATGTATATACACGAAGTTACAAACTAATACCTGTTTACCTAACAGAGATGGATCCCACACTACGTGTATTGATATATGATTATATAAAAGAAATTAATATAGAATGACACCAATATAATCAAACAGATTAGAGACTTATAATTCGTTCCAAGTAGGAATCGAACCCACACCGCGAGTTATGGCATCCACTGAATAGCTCCTCTAGTCCATTCGGCCATTCGATCTAGAGATCCAGGGAATGAGTCCTTACATCTCTGTTTGGCA